>SJYV01018411.1:140541-184370 GCA_006410875.1 Neotragus pygmaeus
TTTTTTTATTTAGAGAATACTTTATTAGTTTCTGTAATCAAACCCATGTAGATAAGACCTTACATATTTAATACAGTGTGTTACCCCTGTACAAATGGAAAAAATTATGTTTAACGTTTCTAGACCAATATGGCTGTTAATTTCTGTACAATGCCAACCCAACACGGTACAACTGGGATACTTTTTCCAAAGTTGACAGCACAGCTAAAGTTTCCAAAAATTCAAATTATATATATATATATGTATATATATATAGATTTATTTATTTATATAAAAAGACCAATAGCAGTATGTTATTCATCAATAGCAGCAACAGCTTTTCCAAGTTCTGCAGTCATCTGAACAAAATTATAGAGATATCCAGCACACTCCATTTAAAAAAAAAAGTAAAAAACCAAACCAGGCACCCTTTTTAAAAAAATAATTATTTTATTTTAGCTGCAGTGGGTCTTCGTTGCTTCACGAGGGCTTTCCTCAGTTGTGGAAAATGCGGCTACTTGCCAGTTGTGATGCACAGGCTTCTCACTGTGGTGGCTTCTCTTGTTGCAGAGCGTGGGTGCCAGGTGTATGGGCTCAGTAGTTGTGGTGCACGGGCTTAGTTGCCCCTGGGCATGTGGAATCTTCCCAGAGCAGGGGTCAAACCCGTTTCCCCTGCATTGGCAGATGGATTCTCAACCAGTGGACCACCAGGGAAGCCCAGGCATCCTTATTTTTAATTGAGGTGAAATTCACCTAACATAGAATCAACCATTTTAAAGAGAACAGTTCAGTGGCACTTAGGACCTTCCCAATGTATACAACTGCCACCTTCATCTACAATAGTTCCAAACATCATCAACCTCAAAGGAAGCCCCCTACCCATTCCCACCATTCTCCAGCCCGGGCAACCACCTATCTGCCTTCTGACTCTATGGATTTACTTATTCTGGGTATTCTGGGGTAGAGAAAAGAGGACAAACCTAGTCGCCTGGGGCCTGTATGTCAAAACCAGGGCCTATTGTCGAGGGAGCACTGGACCAGGAGTCCCAAGGCCTGTGTGCATGCTCAGTCATGTCCGACTCTTTGTGACCCCATGGACTGCAGCCCGCCAGGCTCCTCTGTCCCTGGGATTTTCCAAGCAAGAATACTGGCATGGATTGCCATTTCCTCCTCCAGGGGATCATCCTGAACCAGGGACTGAACCCACATCACCTGTGTGTCCTGCATTGGCAGGCAGATTCTTTACCACTGAGCCACCTGGAAACCCCCCGAGGTCTGTGATAGATCCCAGTTCTGCTTCTAATTCAGGGGCCTCCCCTCCCCTGTTCATGGGGCTGGGGTACTTCAGGCCAGTCTAGTATCCTCAGCCTTCAGATCATACCCTTGTCTGGAGGCTTCTGTCTGGGATTGTGGAGCCTGATCTGAAAAATATTCCTCTTTGATCCTCTTGGCTCCTTCCTGCCAGGCCCAGGCAGTGAAGATGGCCCCAGGGGACGGTGTAATACCACAGAGTTTGGGGTCAGAGGCATGAGATGAGGAAACTTCAGCTCTGAGAGGTTGAGAAACTTGCCCAAGGCCACACAACTCCTGCTGCACTGGAGTGGCAGCCGGTTCAGTCTGATTGTGTTCTGGAACTCTTGACCACAGTATCCTCCTGTCTTCAAAGAGATAAAGTAAGTTAAGGGCTTAGCGAAATGCCAGCTGTGTGGGAGGTGCTCTCAAATGGAAGCAGCTACAAATTTTACTGCATTGTGGAACACTGTGTAATCCTGAAGTGAATAGCTCCAGTCCAAGGTGATTCTTGGTAAATTCTTGGTTAAAAAAAAATCCACCTGCAATGCAGGAGACCCTGGTTCAATCCCTGGGTGGGAAAGATCCCCTGGAGGAGGAAATGGCAACCTACTCAAGTATTCTTTTTTTTTTTTTCCCAAGTAATCTTGCCTGGGAAATCCCATGGACAGAGGAGCCTCAGGCTATACAGTCCATGGTGTCACCAAGAGTCAGACATAACTTAGCCACTAAACCACATAAACCAAGGTGGTTCTTGGGAGTTCCTCTCTCCCCTCTTGCCTCATCTTTGTCCTCCACTGGACTCCCTAGGATGACAGCTCCTGTCGGGACCAAGGGGTTGCCTGGATCCCGAGTCTTTAAGGCAGGTGTGTGTGAGAAGTCTCTCTCCCATCTCCCCGAATGAGGGATATATGATTGTTGCCTTCCACGGAGCTCAGTTCACCTATTTCTCCCTGGTTGAAGGAGCTTGTGGGTCTAGGGGAGGGAAGGGACTGCACAGCGCTGGCCTGGCAGGGGCCAGACTGAGCAGCTGGTTCTCCAGTTGGCCGCTGTGTCCCAGCTGCCTGCGGGCCTGGACATTCCAGAGACCACCTGCCAGAGAGATTCCCCCCAACCCCGGGATCACTTCCAAGATGGAAACGCCCAGATCAGCCCTCTGGACGACTGCTGTCTCCTTCCTCAGGACGACCAGGGAGGGCCCCCTCCCCTCCCTTGCTCTGTCCCTGACCGAGTCCAGTGGCTCGAAGAGGAAGTTCCCAAGGAGACTAAACTGTGAGGAGACACTGTGAAGGTATCCAGGGCCTGACTCGGCCACACCCAGTCGTTTGGGACCTTTTATCTGTTCTCTCTCTCTCTCTCTTTTTTTTTAATATTTGGCTGCACTGGGTCTCAGTGGCAGCCTGCGGGATCCTTAGTTTTGGCACAGAGGATCTAGTCTGTTGACCAGGGACTGAACCCTGGGCCCCCTGCATTGGGAGCCTGGAGTCTTAACTATTGGACCACCAGAGAAGTCCCTGTCCTGGCTCTTGATCCTCTGTGGGGTGCTCCTTAGGCCCACAGAGGCCCAGCCAGCCATCAGGCCCCTTTATCATTGAGTGAGGACAGGGGAGGCTGCAAGCTCTCTCACCGCCATGCCCAGAACCCGGTGGTTGTTCGGCTGGCTGCCTTCTTTTCTTACTGTTCGCCCCTCCGTCCTCCCCAGCTAGACCTCCCTTCCTCAGCTTCTCTGTCCCAGTGTCAGCCATTTCCCTCTTGGGCCCTTTGATAAACAGCATCTTTTCCTCACTTGTAACCCACATCAGCTGTGTTTGTGGACTCACCCCATTCCCAGGGCCCCCCTCAGCTTCCTCTCCTCAGTCGTCTCTCCCCGCTCCTACCCAGGCTTCAAATGCTAGAGGCCTTATTTTTAATTCCCTCCTCTCCCACCAGATGAATTCCCCACATCTTCACACTATTGAAAAATTCTTTTCATCACAATTCGAAATTCTTTGTCATAAAATACCTTCACAAATGCACGTGTGAATTTTCTCTTCCACTAATTCACTTGTTGATAAACCAGTCACGTTAAAAAAAAATCTGATTGCTACTTAATATCTTTAATGTCTGATAGCTCTATTCTCTCTCCTTACCCTTCTTTCAATGAAGATTCCTGGATATTCTTTGTTGTTCACTCACTCAGTCTTCTTTTTTTTTCACTCACTCAGTCTTGTCTGACTCTTTGTGACCCCACGGACTGCAGCATGCCACACTTACCTCTCCTTCACCATCTCCTGGAGCTTGCTCAAGCTCATGTCCATTGAGTCAGTGATGCCATCCAACCATCTCATCCTCTGTCATCCCCATCTCCTCCTGGCTTCAGTCTTTCCCAGCATCGGGGTCTTTTCTAATGAG
Organism: Neotragus pygmaeus; assembly: GCA_006410875.1. Classification (NCBI taxonomy): domain Eukaryota; kingdom Metazoa; phylum Chordata; class Mammalia; order Artiodactyla; family Bovidae; genus Neotragus; species Neotragus pygmaeus. The sequence continues at coordinate 144,202 of SJYV01018411.1, forward strand.
TCAGCTCTTTGCATCAGGTGGACAAAGTATTGGAAGTTCTTAGATTTAAATTTTTTTCTAGAGTACATTCAAAAGCAGCATGACTGAGGAGGACTTCCCTGGTGGTCCAGTAGTTAAGAATCCACCTTCCAGTGCAGGGAACGTGGGTTCAACCTCTGGTCAGGGAGTTAAGATACCATATGCCATGCTTGGTTATCCTCCCTGTGGGCTGAAACTACTGATCCCTCCTGCTCTAGAGTCCCTGGGCGAATGCACCACAAGGAAGATCCGTGTGCCACAACTAAGACCCGATGCAGCCAAATAAATTAATGATATAGTTTTAAAAAGAGCAGCATGTTCGGATCCTCTCCCCAAAGCATATCTTTATGTATTGAATATCTGTATATAAAGATATAGATAGATATGCAAATATAGGCACAGATACAGGTATTGTGGAAAGAAGCAAGCATGTGAGAGAGTTCTAGACGTTATCTTATTTAATATCCTATCTTCAGGCTGAATTAAATATCTTAATAAACCTGTGACCCTGTCTTATCGTCTTTAACCATTTTTAAGTGTGCAGTTCAGTGGCATTAAGTACATTCGCGTTGTTGTGCAGACACCTCCACCATCCATCTCCAGAACATTTTCCTTTTCAACTTCCCAAGCTGAGACTCTACCCGTTAAACAATAACCCCTTCCCCCCCCCCCCTGCCCCTGGCAACCACCATTCTTCTTTTCTAGAAGCCTTTTGATAAGATTTCTCCCCTGCTGGTTTCCATCCAGCTGGACCCCAGATTCCCTCTCCTTACAGAACTCCTTTGTCCAATAAATTGCTTCTCAACTGAAGGCCCATCAGAATCACCTGGGAAAAATGTTCAGAGTTCCGATGATGACTGGGTGCCACCCCTGGAATTTCTGATTTAGTTCCTCTAGGGTGCAGCCCAAGCATTTGTTATTATTTAGTCCTAAGTCATGTCCGAATCTTTGTAACCCCATGGACTGTAGCCCACCGGTGTCCTCTGTCCATGGGATTTCCCAAGCAAGAATACTGGAATGGGTTGCCATTTCCTTTTCCAGGGGCACTTCCTGACCCAGGGATTGAATCTGAGTCTGCTACATTGGCAGGCAGATTCTTTACCACTGAGCCACAGGCATTGGAATGTTTTTTAAATTGTATTTATTTATTTATTTTGGCCATGATGTGTGGCATGCAGGATCTTAGTTCCCCCATCAGCGATGGAAGCCGTGCCCCTTGCAGTGGAAGCACAGCATCTTAACCACTGGACCACCAGGGAACTCCTAGGCACTGGAGCTTTTAAGTCTTTCAAGGGGGTTGCATAGGTTCAGCAAGAGAGCTGAGAACCAGAGTTCTAAGAACTCTGAATATCCTCTCTGCCCAGCTCATCTTGGTTAGACATGTGGGTGCTTGTCACCTGCCCACATCCCTAGGACGACTCCAAGATAGCATGACCTCCAATATGTAGATGCCAAACAGTGAATCGGTGTTCGGGGGAGCTTTGAGGGGCAGACCTGGGGATGGGCAGAAGAAGGAATTTCCACTGATCAGCGGGGGTGGGTGGGGTCAAACTGTTTCAGAGACTTGCAGCCTCCATCACGGGATGTGCCAGGGCTCATGAGGAAAGGCAGAAAGTGAGACCAGAAAGTGCACTGAGCGGCCCTCTAGCCATCAGATTCTGAAAATTCTACCTGGCAAAGAACCATTGCCTCACATTCACAGCAATACAACCACCTGTGGTTTGTGTGTGATGATGCTTCTGCCTATCTGGGCCAGGGTGGGGTGGGAGCTCCGTACTGGGGGTTACATAGACCTCCTGCTACTGATATCTGTCTGTGAGCAGGTGTTGTGTATGAGTCTGCAGGGAGTTTCAGGAGCAAATGCTCTCCTTGCTTCCTTTTTTAGTGCCTTATTGATTATCTCCGGCCCCCTTTTTTCCTGGCTTTCCTGAAGCAGAGGGAGGGGGAGGAGGCCATGTGGAGGCTGGGTAGGGAGGTTCATCTAGGCCAGGTGGGCTTCTCCTGTGCAGAGATGAAGAGTCTGTGCTTCTTGGACTATCCACTGCTGCTCCCCAACCACGGCAGAAGAGGAGAGGCACCTTCCCCATCAGCTGTCTGCACACATGCCTCCTCCCCTGTTGATGAAGAGATGTCCTGTCTCACTAGAAGCACCATTTGTTGATCCAACAGACGTTTGTTGGGTGCATTTGTCTTCTAGGGCCGCCATAACAAAGTACCATGAGCTGGGTGGCTAGATACTGTAATGTCTTACAGCTCTGGAGGCTAGTGGTGGTCTGCAGTCAAGGTGTGGGCAGGCCAGGCTCCCTCTGAAATCTGTAGGGGAAGAAGCCTTTCTTGGCTCTTAGGTTCTGGCGGTCCATAGAGTCGCAGAGGTGGACCCTTAGCTCACAGGACTTGTAGGTACATCTGTCCAATTCTCCATCTTCCCTCTGTGTGCCTGTCTCAGTGTCCAAATGTCCCCCTTTTATAAGGACACAAGTCTTGTTGAATGGGAACCCACCCTGATAACCTCATTTTAGCTTGTTACCTTTGTAAAGACCCTATTTCTGGACTTCCCTGGTGGCTCAGTGGTAAAGAATCTGCCTGCCAATGCAGGAAACACTGATCTGATCCCTGATCTGGAAAGATCCCACATGCCACGGAGCAACTAAGCCCGTGCACCACAACTACTGAGCCTGTGCTCTAGAGCCCAGGAGACCCAAGTATTGAAGCTTGCGCACCTAGAGCCCAAGCTCCCCGACAAGAGAAGCCGCTGCAGTGAGAAACCTGTGCAGCGCAGCTGGAGAGTGGTGCCTGCTCATTGCAGCTAGAGAAAAGCCCGTGCAGCGGTGAAGACCTACCACAGCCAAGGAAAAAAGCCCTATTTCCAAATAGGGTTACGTTTTGAGATATTGGGGGTTAGGACTTCAGCATCTCTCTCTCTCTCTTAAGATTTACTTCCTTTTACTTTATTTTAAAATATTTACTTATTTTGGCTATTGTGGTACATGCGATCTTCATATGTCATGCAAAATCTTCTTCCGTCTCCAGCATGGCCTTCGTTGCTCCTCAGCATGTGGGATCTTAGTTTCTGACCAGGGATCGAACCCGTGTCCCCTTGCATTGCAAGGCAGATTCCTAACCACTGGACCACCAAGGAAGTCCCTCAGGATGTCTTTTGTAGGAGGGACTCAAGTTAGTCCGTAACGGTGCGTTTCTGTGCTGTGCTGGGCACTGTTCCAGGCGTTGGGCATAGCACAGTGAGCTGGATGGACACAGCCCCTGCCCCCATGGCACTTACCTTCTCGTGTGCTCTTTATTTTGACCTATAGCTTTTTTTCCTCCTTTAAATATTCATTTACTTTTTGGCTACATCAAGTCTTATTTGCAGCACGTGGACTCTCCGTCATGGTGCGTGGGTTTCTCTCTAGTTGCAGTGTGTGGGTTTCACAGCTTTTGGGCTCTGTGGTTTGTGGCACACAGGGTTAGCTGCCCTGCAGCATGTGAGATCTTACTTCCCCAACCAGAGATTGAACCCGCATCCCCTGCCCTGGAAGACGGACTGTCAACCACTGGACCACCAGGGAAGTCCCAACCTGTAGCTTCTTATCTAACACTACTTCGTGTTGGTGAAGCATGCTGGTGTGTTCAAAGCACTCTCATTCACATGAGTTTATTTGGGTGATATGATGCGGTTCCCATTTCACAGATGGGGAGACTGAGTTTTGGAGTGACTTGCTCAGGGTCCTGTGATTAAGCAGTGATAACCCAATTAATAACAATATCCGGCATGCGCTAGATTCCAACTAGTGTGAGCATCACATGCTACATCACACACTTGATCCCCTTGGGCGTTTCTCAGGATGAGAAAGCTGAAGTAAGTTACCCAATGTCATGGGCTGATAAGAGGTTGCACTGGGACTTGAACCCAGATGATCCAGTTCCAGCATCCATGCCCTCAGCCACCACCATGTGGCTTACTACAGGAAGACACCGCCTTGTGCCTTTTTCTCTACCCTCTGCCATCAGGTCAAACCTGATAACTCAGTGTGCCCTCCACACCTAGCAGAGGGCGAGTCACCTCTTTGCTCTTCTTTTTATTTTTATTTCTGGCTGTGCCGGGTCTTCCTTGCTGCATGGGCTTTTCTCTAGTTGTAGGGAGCGGGGACTGCTCTCTAGTTGAGGTGTGCGGGCTTCTCATTGCGGTGGCTTCTCTTGCTGCAGAGCACCGGTTGTAGGGCAGAAGGGCTTCAGTAGTTGCGGCACGTGGGCTCAGTACTTGTGGCTCCCAGGCTCTGGAGCACAGACTAACCAATTGTGTGGTGCATGGGCTTAGTTGCTTCAAGGCATGTGGGATCTTCCTGGACCAGGGATCTAACCCATCTGTCCTGCACTGGCAGTCTGACTCTTCACCACTAAACCACCAGGGAAGCCCTGCTCTTTATTTTTCGCCAGGACCACAGCATGAAGGATCTAGTTCCCAACTCTGCATTGGGAATGCAGAGTCTTAGCCACTGGACCACCAGGAAGTCCCTCTTTGTTCTTCTTTATTGAATGCCTCTAAATCTCCTTCTCCCTTTTTTCTTCCTTTCCATTCCTCTCACTCTGGACACAGTTGCTTTTTTAAATGTTCAATTTATTATATCATATTTTAGACATGAAACAAACACCTCATCACTCAGTTAAAGAAATAGCAGTATTGCTGTTACTGTTGAAGCCCCAGCAGCAATCGTTCCCCAATTGCATTCCACACTCTAAAGGGAACCAGGGTCCTAGCTTGATGACAGTCATTTCCACACATCTTTAGAAACATGACTTTGCTTTTTACTGACAGTAAGGGATTTCTGAGCTTGATTCTTGACAAGGAAACAGCAGGGGGTGGGGATCAAGGTGGCGGTGTAGCTTGAACTGACTCTCTTTTGAAAATACATTCCCATGAAATATTTCAGACACAGAAAGGCATATAGGATGATAGAATGAACCTCCTCCTTAGGAAATAAAACCGTACAAAGAGTCCCCAGGGTTTTCTTCCCTGATGGTATCCTCCAGGATGAACCACCCACCTGCTTTTAGGGCTTATCATCTGGAGCTGAATCTTGCAGGGGGATTGGAGGTTTGGAGTCAGGTGGGGGTAGGAAAGGGCATCACTGTCAGAGAGAACAGCAGGGCAAAGGCTTAGAGGAAGGAGCTTGGGGAGGTTGACGAGCAGCCAGCTCCGCCCTCCTGGAGACCTCACTTCCATATTTCCCTGAGTGTGTATATGTATGTGTGTTTGTTGCTCAGTCGTGTCCAATTCTTTGCTGCCTTATGAACTGAAGCCTGACTCTGTCTATGGAATTCTCCAGACAAGAATACTAGAGTGATACTTCCCTGTAGCACTGCCCTAATTACATGGACTCACAAAGAGATGTTGGGCTTCCCTGGTGGCTTAATGGTAAAGAATCCACCAACCAATGCAAAGAGACACGGGAGACTTGAGTTTAATCCCTGGGTCAGGAGGATCCCCTGGAGGTGGGCATGGCAACCCACTTCAGTATTCTTGCCTGGAGAATCCCATGGACAGAGGAGCCTGGCAGACTGCATTCCACGGGGTCGCAGAATTAAACATGACTAAGTTCACATGCACAATGAGCTGTTAGCTTTGTTCTGAGATCCTAAGGGTAGCAACCCTCTTAGTCACCTCAGCATCTAACACAGTGGCTGGCGCAAATGGGGATTTTATTAAATGTATTTATCTAGGCCGTGCCACAGGTCTTTGAGATCTCAATTCCCTGACCAGGGATTGAGCCTGGGCTGTAGCAGTTAAAGCCCAGAATCATAATGCTAACCCACCAGGGAACTTCCTATTGAATTTAAATTGGTAAATGGTGGGCTTTCCTAGTGGTCCAGTGACTTAGACTTTATGGTCTTAATGCAGGGGCCTTGAGTCTGATCACAGGTCAGGGACCTAGATTCCACATGCCACAACTAAAGATACTTCACAGCCATGTAAATAAACAGTATTAAAAAATATATATATATATATATATATAACTTAAAAATAAATTCTTAGAAACAAAGGAAAAAAACTGGCAAATGAGTGAATTAGTAACGGTTAATGGATCTCAGCCTGCCTTGGTGAAGGATACTGGTGGCAAGAGGAAAGTCTGAATGAGAGTCCTCGAGAATGGTCATTTTTTTCTCCCATCAAGTACGGCCTGGCACCATCTTCATCCTTGCCGCCAAGCAGATACCTTGCTGGCAGGCATGTCAGTGGGGGTGGGGTGGGGTGCACCTCTGCTGTGCAGACAGATGTGTGATGATGGGATAGGTGCCCAGAAGGCTTCTCCCAGCTCCAGCCACCGCCAGTGCCACTCACAACTCCTCAAAAACGGTTCACTCCAGAGGTGAGTGAATAATCAGCCTTCCACGAGAGCAGATAGGACATATTTCTCTTCCTTAAAAACCACCCTGATGAAATTCTGTGAAACCACCCGCTGAAACTCTGCTGATGGCAGCAGAGGCAGCCCCTTGTTTGCACTCCTAGAAGCCCCTCTCAGGGCTGGGCAGGCTTCGGTGGGTTTGGAGTGGTGAGAAGAGCTGTTCTCAGAGGCTGCACCCCACACAGAGCCTCACAAACAGATCAAACGCATCTGCAATTAGTGGCGTCTCTTCACAGACAAAGAATTCATGTGCTGAAGGCTGTTTGTTTATTCTCTTGCACTCGTCAGCTATGTCCCACAACCCTGTTACCAAACCTTGCCTTAGAAAGCCCCCTTTTTCTGTTCCATGGAGAGAACACATGATCTAATACAAAAAAAGAATCGAGCAATCATAGAGATACATCTTAAAAGGTTTTGGATAAATAGCAGGTTATTAAACGACATTGGCAGCATGACTTGTAGAAATTTAGGCCACCAGATTCTGAATTTGCAGAGTTCCAATTGATGAAGTCATTTTGTTCCTTCTCTGTACCTGGTAATTCAGTAATTCTGTAATTCAACTCAGATCAGAGGGTGCTGAGTGAGGCTGGGGCCTCTGTTGTTTCTGTTCCTTCCCAGCCTCCCCCGACTGGCAGGGGGTGGGGAGCAGTGTGCCTGGTATGTCCTGGTCTTGGGATTTGGTGTGGGGAAACCTGACATTCAACTCTGGCTCCACCGCTTTTCCTGGTCAAGAGATCTTTCATTCACTAAACATTTGCTGAGTGCCAGGCACTAGATTGGCACCGGAAAGACAAGGATAAATAAGACACAGTTTTCCACCCTCTCATTTTTCTTTTTGTGTTTTAATACTGAGAAGTACTTTTAGATATGCCAGGCAATCAGAAAAGTATAAAGTTACAGAATAATAAAATGAACACCCCTGACAGGAATCACGTAGCTTCAGAGACTTCCTTGGTGATCCAGTGGCTAAGACTTCATGCTCCCAATGCAGGGGGCCCAGGTTTGATCCTTGGTTAGGGAATCAGATCCCACATGCCACAACTAAGAAGTTCAAATACCCCAACTAAAGATCCCGCCTGCACCTTGCAAGTAAGATGGAACATCCTGCGTGCTGCAACTAAGACTTGGCACAGCCAGATAAATAAATAAATATTGAAGTCCCTTATGCATACCTGAGGCCCCTCTCTCCCCCTACAATGGAACTTCTATTCTGCATTTTGGGTTTATCACCCCTTGCATGTCTGTTATTTGTGTGACCTGGGTGCACGCGTGTGTGTGCTAAGTTGCTTCAGTTGTGTCCAACTCTTAACAACGCTATGGACTGTAGCCCACCAAGCTCCTGTCCCTGGGATGCTCCAGGCAAGAATACTGGAGTGGGTTGCCATTCCCTACCCCGGCGATCCTCCCAACCCAGGGATCCAACCCGAATCTTTTCTGTCTCCTGCATTGGTAGGTGGGTTCTTTACCACCAGCGCCACCTGAGAAGCTCCATCTGACCTGGGTATGTATGCTTAAACAAACTGCAATCTTAGGCACTTTTAAAATTTCTATGAATCTTACGAAACAGATCTTTTCATAACATGGTCTTCGTGCAAAAAAAATGTATTCAGATTTATTGATGTGATACAAGTAGCTCAATTCATTTGTCTTTTTTATCTTTGTGTATATTTTTATTGGGGCTTCCCTGGTGGCTCAGTGGAAAGAATCTGCTTGCCAATGCAGGAGCCTTGGGTTTGATCCCTGAGTTGGGAAGATCCCCTGGAGAAGGAAATGGCAACCCACTCCAGTATTCCTGCCTGGGAAATCCCATGGACAGGGGAGCCTGGTGGGCTAGTTGATGGGGTCACAAAAGAGTCAGAGGTGACTTATTGACTAAAACAACAACAATGCTTTTTATTGAAGTATAACATTTATACAAACAGGTGGATAAATCATAAGTGTACAGCTTAATGAATTCTCGCAAGGTCAACACACCTGTGTAACTATACCCAATAAAGAAACAGAACACTACCAGCACCCTAGAATTCCTCGAGCCTCACTTCTAATCACCAAGGGCACATCTCTGACCTCTACCGTAGATGAGCCAGCTGTTTCAGGATGTTCTGTGAAAACAAACATGCTGTGTGTACCTCTTTTGTGCTCAGTTTCTTTCCATCAACATTATGTCTGTGAGATTTGTCTATGTTGCTATGAGGAGCAGGTGTTAATTCTTTTTCACTCCTGTATAGTATTCCACTGCGCAAATGTCCCAAAATGCAGGAATTCAGGAATTCATTCTGATGCTGCTGGACATTTAGGTTGTTTCCTGTTTGGGGTGGATTATGATGAGGGTTTCTCTGGAGGTTATTTTACAAATCTTTTAGTGCCCATGCACACACATTCCTCTGTATGTATCTTGGATCGGAATTGCTGAGTCATGTTGCATGCATATAATTAGCATAATTGCTAAATGGTTTTCCACCCCTAGCAAGTGAGTATGAGTCCCTTTGCTCCACATCCTTGGCCAGCTCTTGGTGCCTGCTCTTTTAATTTTAGCCCTTCTGGTGGGGCTGGGCTTCCTTTTTTTAAGCTAAATTTACTGTGCTAAGAAATTTACTGTGCTAAGATATTAAGGAGGGACTTCCCTTGTGGCTCTGTTGGTAAAGAATCCATCTGCCATGTGGGAGACCTGGGTTCGATTCCTGGGTTGGGAAGATCCCCTGGAGAAAGGAAAGGCTACTCACTCCAGTATTCTGGCCTGGAGAATTCCAGACTGTGTAGTCCATGGGGTTGAAAAGAATCAGACAGGGCTGAGTGACTTTCACTCTTTCACTCTCACTTTCTTTGGTGGTCCAGTGGCTAAGACTCTGTGCTCCTAATGCTGGGGTGCTGGGTTCAATCCCTGGTCAGGGAACNGACTGTGTAGTCCATGGGGTTGAAAAGAATCAGACAGGGCTGAGTGACTTTCACTCTTTCACTCTCACTTTCTTTGGTGGTCCAGTGGCTAAGACTCTGTGCTCCTAATGCTGGGGTGCTGGGTTCAATCCCTGGTCAGGGAACTAGATCCCACATACTGCAGCTAAGAGTTTACACACCGCAGCTAAAGATCCTGCATACCATGACTAAGACTCAGCTCAGTCAAAGGAATAAACAGGTAAATAAGTACATGAAGGAACTTCCTCAAGGCCACATACTGAGGACTAGAGCACAGCCCTCAGGTTTCACTGTCGTCAGTCAAGTGGTCTGGAACACAGTTTCTTGGGGGAGGAGGCCCATGAAGACAACTACAGTAACTGAGATATCTTGTGAGGTGCAAGGGTGACCCCAAAGCTGATCACTGAGAGTGTCAGGAAGAATAAGAGGACCACTGGATTGAGGACAAGCCAACTTACAGTAATAGTGCTGGTCTCTAGTGGTCCTAGTTAGGATTCTTTTTCGTAGTGAGGATTTAAAGTGCTGGGATTAGATAAGCCTCCTTGTACTTCGCACAGAGCTGGTGCTCAGTGAAGGGCTGTTGAGGGCCTTAGTGAACACATAGGATTGAGAGAACTTTTTTTTTAAGAGCTCAAATTTATTTATTTTAAATTTTATTTATTATTTTTAATTGGAGGATAATTGCTTTACAACGTGGTGTTAGTTTCTGCTGCACAACAACCTGAATCAGCTATAAGTATATGTATATTNACATCCGAGGTGGGGGAGGGGGTGCGGGGAAGCTGAGGGCCCGGGAGTGGGAAGTGCAAGGGTGTCTGAGGAGCAAGGATGTGCGAGGCTGCTTACAGTCCCCAGTGGGCTGCGTCCTGGAAGACACCCCACGGCTGACCCTCTCCAGGTCCCGCCTGAGCCCCTGCAAGGGTTCTGCCAGCGCCAGCTCAACAGCGGCGCCTGCTGTCCGGCGCCCTCCCTGCGGGGCGGAGCTCCCCCTCCGCCCTGGGAGCCCAGCGGGTGAGTCACTCCCGGCGGGATTGGCCACCGAGCGCCCCAGCTGTCGGGGCAGAAAATGTCGGGGGCAGAGGCGTGTCCCCCAGCGGCGGGCCTCGTCCCTTCGGGTCGCCGTCCCAGTCCCTGATGCTGCCCTGCACACACTGGACGCCGGCCGAGGGTCCTCTGTGGGCCAGCCGGGGGCCAGCCCAAGTCCAGCGCAGGGGGGAAAAGAAGGGTCATAACTTCAAGGCTCCTGGTTTGGGTAGANCGGGCCTCGTCCCTTCGGGTCGCCGTCCCAGTCCCTGATGCTGCCCTGCACACACTGGACGCCGGCCGAGGGTCCTCTGTGGGCCAGCCGGGGGCCAGCCCAAGTCCAGCGCAGGGGGGAAAAGAAGGGTCATAACTTCAAGGCTCCTGGTTTGGGTAGAGTTCTTTTGTTTCCTAAAACTTTTTATTTGGAAAAAGTTATAAGCTTACAGAAGAGTTCCAATAAGATGCAGAGATCCTCCATATACCCCTTACACAGATTCATGAGATGTTAAAATTTTGTCCCATTTGCTCTTTTTTTCTTTGTCAAATATATGTGTAATATTTATTTACTTCTTTATTCCTTGAACGGAGAGTAGTAACCCTCCTACCCCGTTTACCTGAACACACTTTAGTGGGTATTTCCTAAGAACAAGGACATTCTCTTGCATAAACACTCTTTTCAACTTTGGGAAATTTCAAATTGATAACAATACTTTAATCTAATTTACTGTCCAAATTTCAGTTCTGCCAGTTGATTCCATAGGGTCTTTTAGAGCACTTCCCACCCCCACCCCCCCAGTGTACAATCCAAACCAAGATCACAGATTGCATTTAATTGTCATGTTTCTTAGGCTTCTTTAATCGGGAACAATTCCTTATTTTTTTTTTTTTTTAATCTTTCATGACATTTTTTCAGAGTAGACTCCACTGCCTTTTCTTCTTTTAATTGAGTGTCCTCATTTGGGGTTTGTCTAGTGTTTTCTTATGAATAGATTCAGGCTCTACAACTTGGGAAGGAATACCGCATAAACAATGTTTTATGTTCTTGAGGTGGGATTCTCCATTTTAAGGAGTTCATGGAACGCCTGAAGCTCCAAGGATTAACCCATGGATTATTTGTAAAAGGGCTTCCTTGGAGATGTGGGTTCGATCCCTGGGTGGGGAAGATCACCTGGAAAAAGAAATGGCAACTTACTGCAGTGTTCTTGCCTAGGAAATCCCATGGACGGAGAAGCCTGGCGGGCTACAGTCCATGGTATCACAAACAGCTGGACATGACTTAGGGACACCGTATCTGTAAAAAGTTGAAGCGGATTTTCAACACAAGTTAAGAATGGGACCAGTAGGTTTCCCTGGTGGCTCAGTGATAAAGAATCTGCCTAATGCAGAAGACATGGGTTCAATCCTTGGTCCAGGAGGATCCCACGCGCGGAGGAGCAACGAAGCCTGTTCACCACAATTACTGAGCCTGTGCTCTAGAGGCCACGAACTGCAAGAAAGAGAAGCCTCTGCAATGAGAATGCTGAGCACCATGATGAAGAGTAGCCCCTCCTTTCCTCGACCAACACAACCAGAAATAAAGAAATAAAATTATTTTTTAGAAAAGAATGGCATCACTAATTATGCGTCTGTTTTCTGTCAGCTGATGGCTGGCTTAGGTTTTGACTCTCTGTTCTCCCCTTCTGTCCCTCCTGCTGCCAAACTTGCCCTTGAAGTTCAGTGATCTGTTGAAAGCATTATTCTATTTGAAGGTCACCAGGGACACCCCGATTGCCCAACTCAGTCGTCTTCATAGTCCTTACCCTTTTGACCTCCTCCCAGGCCCTCCTTCCTGAAACCTCCCAGGCTCTGCTTTCTCAGTCTCCGCCCATCCTCCTCACCCACAAATAATGAAGTGCTGGTTGGCCCTGCTGGCTGCTCTGGGAGTCAGCCTTGCACCTGTGGTTTATCCGGGGAAATCCAAAGGTCTTGGTTGTAGCCTCACCACACCCCAGTGGAGACAGCCTCCCAGTTCTCGCCCTGAGATGAGTCTCTCATGAGGGAGGACACACCTTAGCTTGTGTGTGGCTTCTACATCCCTTTTCTTCTTCAGCAATGTAGGAAGGCAGCAGTGGCCCGGGGTCCACACCCTTGTATGGAGCAGCCTAGGGGCTGCCCCTCGGATTCCAGGAATCCCAAACGGAACTCTTCTCTCCCAGTCTGTAACTCTTCCCTCATCTTTGTGCTTGTGATTCACTCTCTCCCCATCACCTGCTCCCCAAACATGAACCTTTTTTCACCCTTACATCAAAGCCCCGTCTTCTGTCTCTCCTCCTCTCTGCTTCTCTCTCCCGGTCTGTTCTGCTTGCTTGTTTATTTATTTTATGTAATTTTGGTTGTGCTGGGTCTTAGTTGCTTCAAGTGGGCTTTCTCTACTTGCAGCGAATAGGAGATGCTCTCTGTTGGCATGCGCAGGCTTCTCACGGTGGTGGCTTCTCTTATTTGGGAGCACAGGCTGTAGGTGAACGGGCTTCAGTAGTTACAGGCTCAGTAGTTGTGGCAGGCGGGCTTAGATGCCTCGTGGCGTGTGGAATCTTCCCAGACCAGGGATCGAACCCATGTCCCCTGCATCATCAGGTGAATTCTTATCCACGGTACCACAAGGGAAGTCCTGTTTGTCTGTTTTTAATATTTATTTGGGCTTCCCTGGCGGCTCAGCTGGGAAAGAATTTGCCTGCAATGCATTCGATCCCTGGGTTGGGAAGATCCCCTGGAGAAGGGAAAGGCTACCCACTCTAGTATTCTGGCCTGGAGAATCCCATGGACAGCCCATGGGGTCGCAAAGAGTCGGATTTGGCTTCATTGAGTCTCAGTTGCGGCACGTGAGATCGTCGCTGTCGTTTCTGTTGTTTTTTGAAGTCCCTAACCTGTCTTCAGTTCTTCCTTTTCTTTCTGTTGTGTCCATCCGACCATGTTCCTCTTGCGTTTCCTGCCCCCAGCTCAAGTGTCATATCCTTAGTTTATCTGAAACAGTGAGGTGTCGTTTTGGGGCTCTGAAGAGCTCCAGTACCACAGTTCTTTATGTCTCAGTGCAGAAAAGAATTCAGTGAGAGGCAAAGTGATAGATAAGAAGTGATTCATTAGAATAGGATGCTTGTGAGGTTTACAAGCAGGTGGGTGAGGGGGTGTCGAGCCCCGAGAACTTATTGGGCTACAGTTTTATATCCAAAGGAAAAGTGGGGGCGGGGGGAGAAGACCATCTTTGTCTTTCTTGGGTAGACGTCATGCTTCCATCATCAGCTTCTCCTCCAGGTTGAACAGTGGAATTTTCTTGTTGCTACTTGGTCAAGTTAAGTCCACAAATTATTGTTTTTTGTGTATGTGGAGAGTAAGTCCTAGAGATCATTAACTTGCTGAGCTCACTGGGCAGGATGTGGGTCTCACGCTGCCATTGTTTTATTGTTTTGGGGCATGTCTTGAGCTTCTGTTGCATGGTTTTGTTGCTAAGCGAGCTGGCTTGGTTTTGTGGTTAAGCAAACCTGCTTTCTTGAGTAATCATTAACTTACAGGGGTCTCCTATACTTTTTCTACTTCTAATCCCCTAGTGCGATTAACTGTTTAATCCCCTACTTTGTCCCTTTACTCTGTCCCTATCGTGTCCTCTAGTACTTTGAGGGTTGGGCCTGTGGATCCTTCCAGACCTCCCCTCCCCACTCTGGTCCCCAGGCCCCTTATTCTGATGGCCACTGGGCCTTTGCATATGCACATGAAAGGCCACTCACATTCCTTTCTCCACCTTTTCCCACTAATTTGGTCTGGTGTTCAAGTGACTCTTTTTGTGAGGACTTCCTGACATCCTTAGGCTGTTCCACCTTTATATCTGGGAAGAGGGGTGCTTCTCTGGCGCCTCCAGCTCTATGACTCCCCCCAAGGTGAGCAGCCCACTGGGACACCTGCCTCACCATCTAGACAGTACCGTCCAGTAGAACTTTCTGTGGTAATAGAAGTATATCCTCTATCTGTGCGGTCCAGCGTGGTGGCCACCAGCCACATGTGGTACTGAGCACTGGATTTGTGGCTCAGTGGGACTGAGGTATTTTATTTACTTTTAAATCATTTAAATCAAAATGTATATAGCTCTGTGTGGCTGCTGCTGCTAAGTCACTTCAATCGTGTCCGACTCTGTGCGACCCCATAGACGGCAGCCCACCAGGCTCTCCCGTCCCTGGGATTCTCCAGGCAAGAATACTGGAGTGGGTTGCTATTTCCTTCTCCGATGTGTGGCTAGTGGTTACTATATTGGATAGCCGAGGGCTTGACTATGTCTAAGTGAAAGTGAAAGTGAAATCTCTCAGTCGTGTCCCTGACTCTGTGCGACCCCATAGACGGCAGCCCACCAGGCTCCCCTGTCCTTGGAATTCTCCAGGGAAGAACACTGGAGTGGGTTGCCATTTCCTTCTCCAATGCATGAAAAGTGAAAAGTGAAAGTGAAATCGCTCAGTCCTGTCCGACTCCTAACGACCCCATGGACTGCAGCCTACCAGGCTCCTCCATCCATGGGATTTTCCAGGCAAGAGTACTGGAGTGGGGTGCCATTGCCTTCTCCTGACCATGTCTTAGGGACCTGGCATTGCTGGTTCCCTGCTCACAGGGTCCCAAAGCTGCTTCCAGGGCCTACACAGGCCACCCTCAGGTTTATTCTCCTAAGGTTTTATTCTCCTGCACAGCCCTAGGTGCAGAGGGGGGTAAGGGTGCTTGGAAGGGTGTCAGTGTGGGTGTGGAAGGGGCTTGGCTATACAGCCTGAGGCGTGTGTTTGTGTATGTAAGATTGTGACTCCTTTTAGTGCAGGAAAGAGCCAGGGGTGTTCTAGTGCAGAGCTGTAGTCTGAGAATTCTAGGATTTTTTTCTTTTGGCCATGTTGTGTGGCATGTAGGATCTTAGTTCCCTGACCAGGGATCAAACCTCCGCCCACTGCGTTGGCAGTGCAGCGTCTTAACCACTGGACCACCAGGGAAGTTCCCTGAGGATTTATTTTTGTACCTGGCTTTCCTGGTTCTCTTTAAGGTATAGTTACAAGGGTAAGAAGATAGAATATATTTATCTGGGTTGGCTTGCCTTATAACAGTTGAATATTTTGTTGTTGTTCAGTTGCTCAGTTGTGTCTGACTCTGCAACCCCAAGAACTGCAGGACGCCAGGCTTCCCTGTCCTTCACTATGTCCCAGAGTTCGCTCAGACTCACGTCCATAGAGCCAGTGGTGCCATCCAACCATCTCACCCTCTGTCGCCCCCTTCTGCTTGTTCTGAACCCACAAGCGTCAGGAGTGGGGCTGGGGTTAGTTTTTTCCTCCGTGGCTCCAGAGGCACACAGAAGCTCCTCCCATGCCCCCAGCACCCAGCTGTGAGGTCTTCTGGGTCAGGCTGGGTCTAATTCTTCTCACTTCCCCTGGCAGGCTATTGACTCACCAGAGATTGTTATCAAGTAAAGTGATTCAGCTGCTTGCCCAAGGCCTTGCCCTGATCTTGACTTTCATCACAGTGGTTGGCTGGCTAGCCGAGAGTAGACCTCTTTGAAAACAAGCTGTCCCTGGGTTGGGGGACATGGCAGGGAGAGCTGGGCTCCCAGACTTGGGTCTCTGCTGTACCACTTTTTTTTTTTTTTTTTTTTTTTAACCTTTGAACAAGTCACATCATCTCTCTGAACCCCAGTCCCTTCGTCTGTAAAAAAAAAAAAAAAAATGAGGATAACACCAACCTTACTGTGTTACAATGAGGATCAAACTAAACTAAATGAAACCGCTTCACAGACCCAGTGCCTGTATTCAACAGGTCTTCCATAAATGTCCCTTAAATCAGCGTTCATTAAATGCTTACTGTGTGCCAGGCACAAAGCTTTCTTCCCCATCAGAGATGAGGTGACCTCTAGCCTGGAGGGTGGGTTTGGGGGCCCCTGGTTGCTCCGCTAGCCTGCCTTCTCCTCTCTGGGCACCTGCATGCTTGTGTTCTCAGTCATATCTGACTCTTTGCGACCCCATGGACTGTAGCCCACCAGGCTCCCGTGTCCATGGGATTTCCCAGGCAAGAATACTGGATTGGGTTGTCATTTCCTACTCTAGGATATCTTCTCGACCCAAGGATTGAAACTGTCTCTTGTGTCTCCTGCTTTGGCAGGCAGATTCTTTACCACTGAGCCACCTGGGAAGGCACTGAGCACCTGTGTGCCCCACTTCATTTGGCCGCTGGTTGGATGGGGGCTCACCCTTCCTAGTTTGTGTGGACTTCAGGGCCCTGCATGAAAGACCACGTTTTTCACTTCTGGATGGGCTAGCAGAGCTGGTTGAGACATTCTAATCAACAGACAGACAGATCTATGATGGTGACGGTTGTGGTTTGTGGCCTCTCAGCTCAGCCAGACACACCGGAGCTTGAGAGGCGAGCAAATGCCTCCTTGGCAGACTGTTTCTGAGATTAAGACACTTGATCTGAGATTAAGATTTATTGTTAACCAAAAAGCTTATCCCTGCCCGGCTCACCTGTCCCTTCAGGGGTGCCATGGAAGTGAAAGGGGCAACTTGGGTCTGTATCCTGGCAGTGCCATTTTCTGACTGGGTGACGGGCTCCCTTGCGGGTAGCAGACTAGGGGGTCTCATTAGGAAAATGGCACCAGAGTAATCCCCAACTCACAGGGTCATTGTTTGTAACATCCTTTGGGTCCTTCCTTCCCAGACTCAGCGGTTACCTTCAAACTCAGCCCTTCACCGTTTGCCCCTCCGCCTTTGACCTCATGACTGACGATGGCCAAGTCTGTGTTGCAGACACCATCCTGCTGCCCCGCAAGCTGCTGCTGCCTCTTCATCCTCCTCCTCCTCACTTCCATTTTTAGGGAATTATGTGCTAAGAATTTTATACCTAATATTTTCGATATTCTATTCTAGATAGTTTCTAATTTCCTTTGAAATTTATTTACTTATTTATTTTTGGCTGCAGAATCTCTGTTGCTGCGTTCTGCGGTGTGTGGGCTTCCCACTGTGGCGGTTTCTCTTGCTGTAGTTGTGGCGCATGGGCTTAGTTGCCCTCCAGGCACATGGAATCTTCCCTGACCAGGGACTGAACCCACAGAATGCAGTGTGTCCCCTGCATTGACAGGTGACTTCTTCTTTTTTTGAATATATATATTTTAATTTATTTGTCTGCGACTGGTCTCAGTTGCGGCATATAGGATTTTTAGTTGTTGCATGTGGGATCTAGTTCCCTGACCAGGGATCAAACCCAGGGCCCCAGCATTGGGAGCATAGTGTTTTAGCCACTGGACTATGAGGGAAATCCCGACAGGTGACTTCTTAACCCCTGGACCACTGAGGAAATCCTAGATATTTTCTAATTTCTTTTATGAGTTCTTCAACCCATGAATTATTTAGAAGTGCATTTTGACATTTTCAATTGCATGGAGTGTCTTTCTATTTGTGTTGTCTTTTGATTATTGATTTCCTTTTTTTTTTTTTTTTTAAGGTTGCTGTGGTTTGTGGGATCTTAGTTCCCCAATTAGGAATTGGGACCCCAATGGAAGTGGGGAATCCTAACCACTGGATGGCCAGGGAATCCCAAACTGATTCAATTCCCAATTGAATTATATTGTTGTCAGATAATGAATTCTGAATGGCTTTTTTTGAACTGGTGGAGACTTGCCTTATGGTCTGATATGTGGTCACTTTTGTAAGTGTGTGACTGAAAGCAGTAGTGTGTTCTCCAACAGTCAACTGGAGTATTCAAAATATTCAATTAGATTGAACCTGTCAAGTGTGTTATTCAAACCGTCTACATCTTTACTGAATTTTTTATCTGCTTAAACTACCAATGCTGCATGCTGTGTTTAGTCACAAAGTCGTGTCTGACTCTTTGAGACCCCATGGACTATAGCCCAGCAGGCTCCTGTGTCCATGGGATTTTGTAGGCAAGAAAACTGGAGTGGGTTGCCATTGCCTACTCCAAAACTACCAATAGTAAAGGGAAGTAATTTGAATCTCCCTTTACATTGATGGACTTGTCTATTTATCCCTCTATTTTCTGCTTTATGATTTTCAGTTCAGTTCAGTTCAGTTGCTCAGTCATGTCTGACTCTTTGCGACCCCATGGACTGCAGCATGCCAGGCTTCCCTGTCCATCGCCAACTCCCAGAGCCTACTCAAATTCATGTCCATTGCGTCAGTGATGCCATCCTACCTTCTCATCCTCTGTCTTCCTCTTCTCCTCCCGCCTTCAATCTTTCCCAGCATCAGAGTCTTTTCCAATGAGTCAGCTCTTTGCATCAGGTGGCCAAAAAATTGGAGTTTCAGCTTCAGCATTTTGAAGCTATATTATTATGTGCATACAACTGTAGAATGGTTATGTTGTCTTGATAAATTGAGGCAAGCAGGGTGGATTTGTTAAAATCAAGTTTATCCAAGGATGTCACCTTTGCAGCACCCTTGACTTCTTGCAAGGGGCAGATGATCATCTCTGATCCAGTCTCCTACCTTATGAGACCCCAAGTTTTGTCTTGTTCCTCTCTCAATTTGTGTCTTTCGGGGATTTTTGTTTCCTTGCCAGCTCAGCCTTGCACTGAAAATAACATACACACACACGCAGATTTATCTTTTATCTAGCATTTCTAGTTGTTTTATATGAGGAAGGTTTCTCTGGACATATAATCCACCCTATTGCTTGAAATGAAAGTCGATGTTGGACTTCCCTAGTGGTCCAATGATTAAAAATCCATCCGCCAGTGCAGGGGACATGTGCTTGATCCCTGGTCCAGGAAGATTCCACATGCCATGGTGCACCTGAGCCCGGGGGCCACAACTACTGAGCCCCTCACACCCTAAAGCCAGTGCTCTGCAACAAGAGAAGCCACTGTACTGAGAAGCCCCCACACCAAGGATAGCCCCCGATCGCTGCAACTCGAGAAGGCCCACGTGCAGCAACAAAGAGCCAGCACAGAAAGATTAATTAAGAAATTTTAAAGGTCTATGTTATCCCTTTACTTGAAATTTTAATTAATATTCAAAATAGTTCTATGAAATCCTATCACTGATTTTCAAGACCAGAAAACAGGCTCAGGGATTTCTGACAGTTTCAGATCTTAGCTCTGACGTTACCAATTCTGTGACCTTGGGTAAATCAGTTACTCAAGAGAACACTGAGCTCAGAGAGCACAGCAAAGAGGTCTGCCTTGCAGGGCTGCTGTTCAGTTTTGAACGGCACATGGAAAGCGCTTGCTCCTGCACCTGCTCTCGTGCTGGTGCTCGGAAGATATCGTGACCACTTCAGTCTCCAGGGAAGGGACATGTGCCTGGTGCTTGGCCTCCCCTCCTCCCTGCAGGCACTGACAAAGATAGTTCAGGGTCTGCCTGACGGCTGCCTTTGTTGCTGTTTTAGTTGCTTGCTCAGTCGTGTCTGACTCTTGGCAACCCCATGGACTGTAGCCCGCCAGGCTCCTCCATCCATTGGATTTCCCAGGCAAGAATATTGGAGTGGGTTGTCACTTCCTCCTCCAGGGGATCTTCCTGACCCAGGGATTGAACCCGAGTCTTCTGCATTGGCAAGCAGATTCTCTACCACTGAGCCACGGTTGCTGCCTGGTGGATCCTAATAGACACAGATCCCTGATCCCACCTCCCCCGAGATTCTGAATCTGAGTGACAGCCAGTTTTGAACACAAGAGGGATAGAGCCACCCATCCTTAGTTAAACAACGAGCAACTTGCTTTTAGTTACTTGAACTTTGTGAAGATGTAATAAATGCATATGGCTTAAAAATCAAAATAGTATAGGAAGAAATGCACTGAGGGCTTCCCTGGTGGCTCGGTGGTAAAGAATCTGCCTGCTAATGCAGGAGACACAGGTTTAACTCCCCGGTCTGGGAAGATCCTACATACTGCGGAGCAACCAAGCCCATGAGCACAATTATTGAACCTGTGCTCTGGAGCTGCTGTTCTCCAACAAGAGAAGCCACCACAATGAGAAGACTGCACACCCCAAGGAAGAACAGGCCCCACTTGCCAGAGCTAGAGAAAAGCCAACGCAGCAATGAAGACCCAGTACAGTCCAAAATAAATAAAACAAAAATTAAAAAAAGGAAATGGATTTAAAAGTCCTGCTCCCACCTCTGCCTTATCCACTCTCTTTCCCCAGAACTTTACAGGTCACCACCTTTGTTATGTTCCCTATGTAAATTCAAGCAAATGTAAACATTTATTCTTCTTCTCACCTCCCTTTCTTATACAAAAGTTAGCATACTATATATACTGTTCTGCACCATATTTTTGCTTCAAAATATATCCTGGAGATCTTTCCATATCAGCACCTGGCATTCTCTCTCTCTCTTTTTTTTTTATAGTGGCATAGTTTCCTGTCACAGGGATATACCTTTATACATTTATTTAACCCTTCATCATTCAGTATAGTAGCCACATGTGGCTATTTACACTGAACTTAATTGCAGTGAATGAAATTTGATATTCATTTCTGGGAATTCCCTGGTGGTCCAGTGGTTAGAAGTCCAAACTTTCACAGTGGAGGGTACAAGTTCAATCCTCGGTCCCTGGTTTTTGAAACAAGATCCTTCATGCTGTCGGTGCTGCGGGAGGGAGGGGGGAAGAGAGAACAGTGAAATTTCTTTTCTTTTTTTAAATTTAGATTTAATTTACTTGTTTTTGCAATTTATTTTCTCAGTTGCACATTTCAAATACTTAGTGGCGACTTGTAGTTAGTAGCTACTGTATTGGACAGCACAGAGACATTTCCACCGTCACAGAAAGTTCTATTGGATTGCTGGTTTAACTGATCCTCAGTTGCTGAACATCTGGCTTATTTCCTTTAGGCAGCCCAGGGATGATGAGGCCCATCGCTGGGATACAAGAGAGCTAAGTGAGAGCTGCCTAGGAAATGCTTCAATATCAGATCTTAAAATCTGGGAGGTGCTTGCAAGAGGAAAGCTTTTGCTTTTTGGCCAAGTTGCCTGGCTTTTGGGATCTTAGTTCCCCAACCAGGGATTGAACCCATGCCCCCCTGCAATGGAAGCACAGACTCTTAACCACTGGACTGCCAGGGAATTCTCAAGAGGACAGCTTTTGGGTTTGAGGCAGAGGCTTGACCAGGGCCTAGAAACAAGAGTGACACTTAAGGAGAGGGTTCATGCTTAGCCCTAACCCTCTACTCCCCTCTCTAGGTCTACCAAAATGCAGTCTTATTTTCTTTCATTTAATATCTAAGTCTTGTGCTGGGGAGACCGGGCCGGAAGAGACAGTCTCTGCCTTGAAGAAAGAGAAAGATCATCACTTGCCTTGTCACAAAGACTTTCAAAGAGGCTTCATCAAAAACCAAAATGCTGGGACCTCCCTGGTGGTCCAGTGGCTAAGAGTCCATGGTCCCAGTGTATGGGGCCCAGGGGTGATCCCTGGTCAGGGAACTAGAACCCACGTGCTGCAACTGAGTGTTCTCATGCCACGACTGAAGGTCCCA
This sequence comes from Neotragus pygmaeus, assembly GCA_006410875.1. Taxonomy (NCBI): domain Eukaryota; kingdom Metazoa; phylum Chordata; class Mammalia; order Artiodactyla; family Bovidae; genus Neotragus; species Neotragus pygmaeus. Next base: position 166,031 of record SJYV01018411.1, read on the forward strand.
TGTGCTGCAACTAAGACCTGGTGCAGTCAAATAAACAAATATCTAAACACACACACACACACACACACACACACACACACACACACACACACACACAACTAACCCCAAAGGCCTGAAAATATCCTGTTAGGATGGTTGAAACAGGTGATCTCATTCCTTGTTGGAGGTTGCAAATTGTTGCAGACTTTTTTTTTTAATCATTTATTTAATTTGGCTGCACTGGGTCTTAGTTGTGGCATGTGGGATCTAGCTCCTTGTCCAGGGATCGAACCCAGGCCCCCTGCATCGGGAGTGCAGAGTCTTAGCCACTGGACCACCAGGGAAGTCCCAAGTGCAGACTTTTTGAAAGGCAATTTCAAATCTATCCAAATTTCAGTGAAAATCTATCTGACATTTAAAAGCATATAACCTCTGACCCTGCAATGTCATATGTATAAATGTGTCTTACAGATACACACAAGTGCAAATAAATATATGTACCAAAGATGTTTGTCTATAGGCACCATTGTTTATAGTAACAAAAAGCTGACACAAGCTAAATACCCACTAGGAAGAGAAGAGTGAAATAAATTGTGACACAGTCTATGTGCCGAAAGCCTAGGTAGCTTTTGTAGAGGCTGAAATAAATAATAATTAAATAATTATTTTATAATAATAATTAATTAAATAATTATTATTATTTAAAAAATAATTTTATTTTTTCATTTTTGGCTGTGGTAGGTCTTTGTTGCTGCAGGCACATTTTCTCTAGTTGCTACGAGTGGGGGTGACTATCTTATTGTAGGCATGGGGGGGATCTAGGGTATGCAGGAGTCAGTAGTTGCTACACATGGATTCAGTAATTGGGGCTCCCAGGCTCTAGAGGGCAGGCTCTGCAGTTGTGGTGCGCTTGGACTTAGTTGCATGTGGGATCCTTCTGGACCAGGGACTGAACCTGTGTCTGCTGTGTTGGCAGGCACATTCTTTACCACTGAATCACCAGGGAAGCCCCAGAGGCAGAAATGTTATTAAGTGAAAATAACAAGGTGTCAAACAGTGTGGAATGTGTGCTATCACACACACACACACACACACATGCATTGCTTGTAAATATCCAAAATATCTCTGGAAAAATACATTAAAACTGCTTTTCTTTTAAACTGTGCACATGTATCACCTTAGAAAAAATGAGGCACCAACTGAGTAATGGTGAGCAGGGATGGGGAGGGAGGAGATTCCTGGGGAAACCTGCTCAGTCACCTGAGCTCCAAGTGTGCCCAAAGACTGCACAATCATTCCATCGGACGTGACAAGGCGACAACAATTTAGAAATGTCATCCATGCTGTGACTCCATCTCCATCACCACTGGAGGCCTCCTCACTCTGTCTTGGATGTCATACCTCCTGTTCCCAGCAGGGGGAAGCACAGACCCGCCAAAGCTTTGGTCCTAAACTTCAAGCATCCTTTCTAGGATTTCCTCCTCTGTGGACCACATAGGAAAGATACTTCCTGCCAAGCAAAGCAAATCTATTAGGTAACAATTGATTAAAATTCCATCCCATTCCTTTTTTTTTTTTTTTTGGCACCTTACAATTCTGATCAGCATGAGAGAGAGATAACGTAGGTTTGTTGGGCTGATCATTTTCCACACCAGAGGTCCTGCTTAGCCCAGGCTCATTTCCATTAGGCCTTGGGTGGGCAGTGGTTGGCAATGACCTGACCATTCCTAGGTATTGAGAGTGCAGGCTGGCAACTATTACATTAGAGGCTCCCCACCCTGATGGGATTTCCAGCTATGGGAAACAGCTCCCACAAGCCACTCTCCCAGAAGTGTTGAGAGTGTGTCTCTTCCTTGCTAAGCTGTGAGCAGACTGAGGACAGAGACTCTTCTCATCAGCCTCAGAACCTTCAGGAGTGAGCACGGTCCCCAGCACAGAGCTAGTGCTAAGTAAAGGTTTGTTAAATGGAAAGAGAGCCATTGAAGACATCGGGGACTATATTCTTTAAATAGAAAGAGAGAGTGAAAGAAAGAGAGAAAGGAAGCAAGAAGAAAAGAAAAAGAGAGGTCCTAGGTAATCTCAAGGTCAAGGACCCAAGGGCAAGACTGCGGTTTGCTCTGGGCTGGAGCAGAGGGCAGTGAGCACACAGTGTCACCTTCTTAACACGCCCAAGGAGTATCTTGCTTTGTCTGACCTTATGGGTCCTTGGCTGGGACATGAAATAAGTGATCACATCTCTCACCCACCAGAGGTGCTTGTGACCTTGGCAGAAAAGAGGTTTAAATCGAGTTAGCCTGGGGGAAGAGGCTAGCTCATTCCAGGGTCTTCCTTAAGATTAGATAAAATTTCCAGCTCCTACTTAAACTTCAGTGGTTCTGAATCTGAGAAGCAGGGCAGAAGGAAGAGGAAGCTATAGGGGAGGGGACATATATGGCTCCTGCCTGGCCTAGAGAAAAGCCAGGGTTCATAGTGTGTCCTCAGTCCTCAACGCCTTGACAGCACAAGGAAGGACCAACTGAGGATCCCCACAAATCGGATGGGGAGCAGGAGGAACCCCTGAAAAAGAAAAGCCTCATTTTCAGGCTGGAGATTGTGCCCAGACCTGGGGTTCTACTCTCCACCTCCGAACACTCTCTTATCCTCTGGTCCATCCTGAATGAGAGGGCCAGTAGGAGGCCAGGCCAAGGCACTGGAGATTTTGCAGGTGGACAGAAAGGAGGCCTGTTTCTGCTCTTTATTAACTGTGGGCCCTTGGACAAGTCACACTGAGCCTCAATTTCCCCCTCTAAAATGAGAACATCAATACCTACCTTCCCTGGTCATTGTTAGGATGACGGAAAGAAGACCTCTGGAAGTACTGCTGTAATTGCCAGACTTCAGAGACTCTCATTCGCCAAGGTGAGAGAGAGGCCACTTTAGTTAGATCCCTGGAGATGACAGCGTCAAGATCCTTTCCCCCTCTCTGCAGTACCTGCTTCTTTCCCAGCGTGGATGCTGGCCTTAATCCTCCTGTTCCCCAAACCTGTACTTCTCCTTGAGACCGCCTTGATGGTCTCCAGACTCTGTCAGCCTGCCTTTTTCCATGGGCACCTCCATTCTAAAAGCCCTGAGGATGCTGGCACCGGCGCAGAGTCGGTCCAGAGTGGAACAGGTCGCGGGGGGTCTCCACTAGCCTGGATCTGCGCCCCCCACCTCTGCTTTGGGGTTCTTATTTGCAGATGGTTCCCTCTGGTCTTCAGCTCTGTCCTGGGCTAAACAGAGGAGAGAAACAAGGGGTGGGGGGCCTGGAGGGGGTTCCCACCTTCTTCGGCGGGAACCAGAGAGAAGGACGCAGCCCTTGCGCCCCACCGCCGCCGCGTCATGGGTTTCTAAGCCGCCCTCGTAGGTGCTGGCGGTCCTCAACTCCGAGGATTGCCCCACTCGTCCCCCGTGCTGTGACCCCCTTCACCCAGACCCCGCAGGTACCCCCGGTTCCGAGCTAGCAGGAGCCTGCGGTTCTAGGACCCGGAGGCGCCGCCGAGCGCGCCGCCGCCTCTGCCTCGCTTCTGTCGCTCCCGCTCCGGCAGGTGAAGAGGCGCCCGCCGCCCCCTCTGCGGCAGGTGAAGCGGGTCGGTAGCCCCCTCTCTGCAGCGCGATGGCTGCGGCGGACCCCCGGCAGGCTCCCGGCGCCCGCCCCCTCCCTCCAGCCCGCCCCCCTGGGGCTGGGTGCGTAGCGGCGGCGCCGAAATGCGGTNCTCTGGAGCACAGGCTCAGTAGCTGCAGCACGTGGCTCAGTCGCTGTGGCTCCTGGGCTCTGGAGCTCCCGGGCTCTGGAGCACAGGCTCAGTAGCTGCAGCGCGTGGCTCAGTAGCCATGGCCCCCGGGCTCTGGAGCACAGGCTCAGGCGTTGCAGTGCGTGGCTCAGTTGCTGTGGCCCCCGGGCTCTGGAGCACAGGCTCAGTAGCTGCAGCGCGTGGCTCAGTCACCGTGGCCCCCGGGCGCTGGAGCACAGGCTCAGCAGTTGTGGCGTGTGGGCTTAGTTGCACCGCAGCATGTGGGATCTTCCCGGGTCAGGGATCGAACCTGTGTCCTCTGCATTGGCAGGTGGATTCTTAACCACTGAGCCACCAGGGGAGCCTGTAAATGGCCCTTAAATGAACTGTGGTTCTGGTTTAGAGCGTGAGTTTTCAGCATACCTGGGAAGCTCCCCGAGCAGGTGAATCTGCATTCTCGCAGTTGTACATGGCAGAGCGAGTAATACTTGACTTGGTATCTGTTCATCTGAAGAAAGACCCAGAGGGCTTATCTGCCACGCCCTTAATCTGAATTGTAGGGATGGAGTGGGGTTGGGGTTTACTAAAGCAGCTGACCCAGCAGAATCCGCACGCCGCCACGGTCTCATGGTCCACAGGGCCTGGTGACTGACTCCAAGGGTGGGGTGGGCTTTTCATCTCTTTTGACTCAGTGCCTAGTCAGTATATCCACCAGTGAGCATTGTTCTGGCCAGCATCACTGTGTGGCTCTCCGCGCACGTGTGTGTAGGCGTGCACGTGTGTATATCCCTCTGCCTCACATCACAGGCTGCTTGTCATGTAGCTTTTGTCTGAAGAACATCTCATTGATTTCTCATCAGAAAAATGCCAGCGTGTGGAAGTCCATCTTTCTAGATACTTTCTGACTGAGACAGATTAGCACGTGGTGTGATGTTTGGTATGGTGTATACTCAGAAACGAGACTCCAAGAACCTTGGGTTGCTTTACCTGCACAGAAGAGTTAATCCTCCTGTGTAGCCCCCTTCGGTTCTGTTTCCTGGAAGCTCTCTGCAGCCTCTGTCTGCTTCAGCACCGCCTGGGTCCTCTCCGCACCCGTGATGGATGTCTTCATCACCCCTTCTCACCCATCACACTCATCATTATTGTCAGGCACTTGGTGTGCCTCCCATTTATTGCTCATTCCTGGAGGAAAGACAATGACAGTCTGTCTTGAGTTGTGACAGTGTTTGCAAAAGGCAGATCACAGTGGGTTTCAGGAAGTATCAGCAAAGGGATGGAATCGTCTTATTTGACTCCAGTGACCAGGCTGTGGGAGCTTAAGAGTTGAGGGGCTGAGCCACGTGAATAGAGAAGACGGCTCCCGAGGTGAGTCCTGGGGTCTGGACTTTGTCAACATGCGATGAACGCAGTCTGCAGAGCTTAGGATGTGTATCAGGAAATATTTCTTGGTGCTGATACAAAGCACAGCAGGACAGACTTCCCTGGTGGTCCAGTGTCTAGGACTCTGCTCTCCCAATGCAGGGGCCTGAAGTTCAGCCGGGCTTCCCAGATGGTGCTAGTGATAAGCAACCTGCCTGCCAGTGCAGGAGATGTAAGAGACTTGAGCTCCACCCCTGGGTCGGGAAGATCCCCTAGCAGAGGTCATGGCAGCCCACTCCAGTATTCTTTTCTGGAGGATCCCATGGACAGAGGAGGAGCCTGTTGGGCTATAGTCCATGGGGTTGTAAAGAGTTGGACACGACTGAAGTGAGTTAGCATGCACGCATGTTCGATTGTTGGTCAGGGAGCTAGATCCCACATGCCGCAGCTAAGAGTTCACATGCCACAACTAAAGATCCTAAGTGCTGCAGCTAAGGCATGCTGCAGCTAAGACCAGATAAATAAGAACAAACATTTTTTTTTTTAAAGAAAATACCCCATTTGGAAAGAAAAAGAACAGCAGGAATTTAAGAACTAAACTGGACTAGGTTCAAGATGGTGGAGTAGAAGGATGTGTGCTTCCTTCCTCCTGCAAGAGAACCAAAATCACAGCTAGCTGCTGAACAGCCATCTGCAGGAGGACACTGGAACCCCCCAAAAAAGACACCCCGTGTCCAAGGACAAAGGAGAAGCCACAACAAGATGGTGGAAGGGAGCAAGCATGGTAAAATCAAATCCCATACCCAGGCGGTGGGCGAGCCATGAACTGGAGAACGTTAATGCCAGAGACATTCTTGCACTCGTGTGAAGGTTCTAGGCTCCACAGCAGGCTCCCCAGCCTGGGGATCCCCAGGGAGTCTGATTCTGAAGGCTGGCAGAATTTGATTCCAGGCCTGCCACAGGACTGAAGGAGACTCTACTGTGGGAGGGCACAGACACATAATCAGACTGGACTCCCCTGGTTCTTGTCTGGAATGGGGGTGGGGCTGAATGCGGCCCTCTGTCACGCACTGTATCAGGGCTATAGGGCTGGGCACACCGGGCACCCCTTCCTCTCTTGCCTCATACAGGTAACTCCCCTGTGCATCCGCCCCTTGCCTCACTGTGCAGCCTCCTCTAGCTGTAATCTTTGCTGGTGCCCTGTGCTCCACTTGCTGTTGCAAGCCTCCGCTGCTCCCTCCGATGGGAAAGGGCCCCCTGGGGTCCCCAGGGCTCGGTGCCCTCGTCATGTCCCCTGGGGAGGCCCTGCTGTCTGGGGTCCCAGGTGGCTCCGGGGCCCTTCCCCAGTTTGAAAGCTGTTAATCTATAGACTCGACAGAGGATGAGATGGCTGGATGGCATCATCGACTCAATGGACATGAGTTTTGAGTAAACTCCAGAAGTTGGTGATGGACTGGGAAGCCTGGCGTGCTGCAGTCCATGGGGTCGCAAAGAGTTGGACACGACTGAGCAACTGAACTGAATCTATAGACCCAGCCTATTTGTGTGGCACGTAGGTTCTTCCTGATCTGACCACACTGCACTCTGATGTCATCACTGGCTATTCGCTTCATCCTTTTCTCAGAAATGCCTGATAAACTCCCCAGTCACCCATTTGGGGCTGCTGCAGAGATGAGGTGGGTTGAGGGCTCTGTGATAACCCAGTTCTTTCTCTGCCACTCACTTGCTCCCTTCTGTGCCTGCGTCTGTAGAAAACAGCTACATTTCAGTTTTATTTTTTAATTTATATATATATATATATATATATTGCTGCATCCCATAGCCTGGGGATCCTAGTTCCCNTGAGGTGGGTTGAGGGCTCTGTGATAACCCAGTTCTTTCTCTGCCACTCACTTGCTCCCTTCTGTGCCTGCGTCTGTAGAAAACAGCTACATTTCAGTTTTATTTTTTAATTTATATATATATATATATATATATTGCTGCATCCCATAGCCTGGGGATCCTAGTTCCCAGAGCAGGACTGCAACCTTCGCCTCCTGCAGTGGAAGCATGGAGTCTTAATCACTGGGACCACCAGGGAAGCCCCACTGCTGTGTTTTAAAGGAAACGCAGGAAGCATCCTTCCCGGAAGCTCTGCCCGCCCTGGCTCCCTGCCTCCCGGGCCCCAGCGTCCCCGCCTGGCTCCCACACGAATGCTCCGTGTTGTCTTCTGAGCTGGACTCCTGTGCTGGAGCCGCGCTCGCTCCTTTTGTACCCTGGACTCTTGTGCTAAGGAGGGGCTCAGTGTTCGCTGAGTGCACACAGTGTGTGAGATCCCTACGCGTGATAAAAGGAGGGGAAGTGAATACAAGTCACGGCACAGGACCCAGGAGATGGAAAGGGGGAGAATTTGCTTCCTCTTCTTCTTGCCACGCCTCTTCCCCATGCGAAAGAACTGCTGTGTGTGCGAACGGTGGAAACTTTGCTGATCTGGTAGAGGAGGTGGTGGGAAGGTGATTCCTGCAGGGTTAACCTCTCGACAGGTGGAGCTGCTCTTTTAAAAAATTTATTGTGAATTATTTTGAACATACCAGGAGTACAAAGAGGCACATCCAGGTGTCTGCCTCCCAGATTAAGAGACAAAGCCTGGCTAACACGGCTGCAGCCTGTAAACCAGGATCTTGATTCTGGTGTTCGTCAATCTCCTATAGTCTTTTTTGTTTTTTCCAAAAAATGTTTATCTTACTTTTGGCTGTGCTGGGTCTCTGTTGCTGTGTGGGCTTTTCTCTAGTTGCAGTGAGCGGGGGCTGCGCCCTAGTGGTGTGCGAGCTCCTCACTGCAGTGGCTTCTCTCGTCCTGGAGCCCGGGCTCTAGGGCGCACGGGCTTCAGTGGTTGTGGCTCAGTATTTGGGGCACACAGGTTTCATTGCCCGGTGGCATGTGGGGGTCTTCCTGGAGCAGTGATCAAACCCACGACTTCTGCCTTGGCAGGTGGTTCTTTACCACTGAGCCACCAGGGAAGCTCTCCTGTAGTCTTTGCTACTTTCACATCAGTTAGATATGTGTATACAAGTGTATTATATAGCATACATCCATTTTATATAGATTTATGTTTATAGTTTTGAAAACCGTTGATTTATGCTGTATGGTCCTTACCTCCCACATTTTTTTTCAGTGTTCTGTCTGGAGGGTTCATCTCCAGCTTCCATCTGGGTTGATCCATATACAGCCAGTTAATCTTTCTTGCTGTGGGAATACCACCGTGTAGTATTCTAGTTTGTATGTCTTGTGAGTGTCTGGTTTGCTTCCAGCTTTTTTCTTTTCACACAGTGATGCTGCGGTGAGCACTCTTGTTAACATATACAAGGGCTTCTCAAGGATGACTTATACCAGTGGAGTTTCTGGGTCATTGCAAATGTGCGTCTTCAGCTTTATTACGTTTTGCAAAAATATTCTCTGAGGTTTATTGACTCCCTTCTTGAACAGAAATAAACCTTGTTTCATTCTGATAAGTGAGTTATGTTAATGTTTCAGATGTAGTGGATCGGAAGTTACATTTCAGTTGAAGTAGGAGACACTTAATTTGAGCTTGATCTGTGTGTCTGATTTGTACAGCCAGGATGCTGACTTAAAATAGAGATAGTAGGTGGAAGGTTCAAATTTATATAAACTCCTACATAGAAAGAATTAGGTCACATTCAGCAGGTTGTTCAAAAAGCATGTCGGATCGTTTTTAGGATTTGGACGGCTCACTGTGGGGCTGTTTGTTGTATGAATGTTTGAGTGAGTGAATACATGAACAGAACTGTAGAGCTCAACACAAGAATGGTAAAATAGAGTGGAATAAATAGAAACCACGTTAGTGTCCTTGAAAAAAAAGAGTTAGTCACTCATTCGTGTCCGACTCTTTGCAACCCCATGGACTGTAGCCTGCCAGGCTCCTCTGTCCATGGGACTCTCCAGGCAAGAATACTGGAGTGGGTTGCCATGCCCTCCTCCAGGGAATCTTCCCGACCCAGGGATCAAACCTGTGTCTCTTTTATCTGCTGCATTGGCAGGCAGGTTCTTTACCACTAGCGCCACCTGGGAGTCGAGGTGTTAAAGGGAAGAGCTCAGTGTGGGGAGGGTCCCCACGTTGGTTTGTAGTCAACCTTGCTGGAGGCTGCAGCTTTATGTGATGTCTGCCTTTGGCCAACACCCCTGTCTGGTGGCAGGGTCCTGACACACCTGCAGTTTCTTTCCTTCATCACGAGCTCGGAACCTGGGCAGGCCTGACATGCTTTCCCCATGTGGGGTCTGGGCCTCCCCCTCTGCAGGCGAGACCCTCCTCTGGTCCGGAGGGGGTGACAGACCAGGGCTGCCTCCCTCCCAGCCCCGGTCAAGACCCGGCGGCCCTGAACCCAGGCTTGATGGGCAGCTCATTCCCACTGCAGCCCTGTTGCCCTGAAGTCGTGGCTGTTCTCCTGGAGATGAACCTCACCCTGGCCAGATGCCCCCTGAGGTCCCTGCTGAGTGTTGCCTGGAGGGGCCTTCCAGAGCGTGCTTGCGGTCGAGTGTCTGTTTGCGCGGGGCTGCTGAAACAAAGTGGCGCAGGCTGTGTGGCTTCCGCAGAGATGTGTCTCCAGGTTCTGGAGGCGGGGGTGGTTTCCTCTGAGGCCGCCCTCCTCAGCTTGAAGGTGACCCTTTTCCCCCTGGGTCTTCACAGCAGCCTCCCTCTGTGTCTCTTGCCCAGATCGCCTCTTTTCATAAAGATACCAGGGTATTGGGTTAGGGGCTTCCCTGGTGGCTCAGCTGGTAAAGAATCTGCCCTCAATGCAGGAGACCTGGGTTCAACTCCCTGCGTCGGGAAGATCCCCTGGAGGAGGAAATGGCAACCCACTCCAGTCTTCCTGGCCGGAGAATCCCCCGGATCAAGGATCCTGGTAGATTACAGTCCTCTTTTAATAAAGGCACCAAGTATGTTGGGTGAAGACCTATTCTAATGACCCCATGTTAACTTGATTGCCTGTGTAAAGACCCAGTTCCCAATAAGGTCACGTTCTGAGGTCCTGGGGCTGAGGACACTTCATCCTGTGAAGCTTGGGGGCCGCAGTGCAACCCCTAATAGGGAGGCACATTATAGGATTCTGCCTAATTGTCAAAAGGTTTCTTGCAAACAACAGTGGGTTTTCAGTGACTGGGGAGGTGAGTGTTGTAGACATTTTCATACTTTCTCACATTTACATTTGCATACTTTGTGACAGATGCAGGAACAAATTCACAGTTTGTTACCAGACTGGGTCTAGTACAGCCAGCGTATTTACTTGCTAACTTCTAGGAAGGAAGCTGCAGAGATCAGTTTAAAAAGAGAGATTTTGTCACTAGAATTACATATAAATTGATTTTTCCCCCCTAAGAGTTTATTGCCTGAAGGCATGCCTTGTGACTGTTTTTTTTTTTCTTTTCTTTTCATTTTGATTTGTTNTAATAATAATAGTAACAAGCAGTGTAGTAACGGCAGCTTCTTGCCTAAAGAGTACTTTCCCTTACAAGATTGATTAATCCACCAGCTGATATTTACTGACACAAAGATAGTCCTGAACAAGACAAGCATGGCCCCTCTCTTCATGGAGCTTACAGGGTCCTACAGGGAGTGAGGAGAAAAACCAGCACTGAATTATGCTCAGTCATGTCTCACTCTTTGGGGCCCCATGGACTCTAGCCCGCCAGACTTCTCTGTCCATGGAATTTTCCAGGCACGAATACTAAAATGGGTAGCCATGCCTTTCTCCAAGCCGTCTTCCGGACCCGGGCATCGAACTCGCATCTCTTATGTCTCCTGTATTGACAGAGTCTTTGCCACCAGTGCCACCTGGGAAGGCACAGTATTGAGCTAGCAATCCCAGGAATGATGGCTGTTCTAAAGAAGAAGCAGGGCGTGCTGTGGGCCCAGGCCATTTGCAGTCCTTGCTCCTCGGACTCAGTGGATGTCGCAGTATTTAAACCAAGACCAAGGGAATGGGGCAGAGAATGACTTATGGTGAGGCCAGTACAGCCCGGTGCTGTGGAAAGATTGGCATCGCCTACTGGCCTCCACAGAGGAGGATGTGGAGACCCAGATCGCCACCTGAGTCCCCCCCACCCCGCAGCTCACCGCCCGGCTCCTCGGACGGGGCCGCCCCGATGGGACGCCGCTCCCCGGTCCCTGCGCGCCGCTGATCCGAGCGCCCTAGTCGCAGAGCCCCCGCCGCCGCCGAGAGCCGCTGCCTGTTTCGCCCCCCAAGGCCAGGAGCCTTGACCGCCCTCCCCGGGAAAGCTGGATTTCCGAGGCTGGAGGCGCCTGGCCGACTGGGTGGGGACCACCATGGGCAACGCGGCCGGCAGCTCAGAGCAGCCCGCGAGCCCCGCCGCGTTGGCCCCCAAGCAGCCCGCGGCGCCCAAGCAGCCCATGCCTGCGGCCGGAGAGCTGGAGGAGAGGTTTAACCGGGTCCTGGTGAGCATGACCCGCGGTGCGCCCGGCTCGGGCATGGGGTAACAGGGGCTCATCAGGCATCCCCGCCCCCGGGGGCTCAGGTACCGCTTGGAGATCCCCGGCAGCCCCTCCAGGGGGGGTGGGAGTGACAGTGGTTTCTTTCAGAGTGACTTAGCACTCTCCCCCTAAAACTTTCTTCTGCGTTCGACCAGACTCCCTCCCCAAAACACCCCCTCCCCCAGAGCTTCTGGGTCTAAAGGTCTAAACAAAAATGTCCTGTGAGGGAGTTGGAAGAGCGACGGTGCCGTGGGGTCCCGGGGGGGCCCTCCTTTCCCTCTGCACGCAGGCCCAGCTGCCGGGTGCAAGTCTGGAGCCTCAACTTGTGTTTGGGGTCCTGATCTGCTGGTGTTTGAGCTGCAGGGAGCTGGGTTGTCAGGTCATGCAGAGGGGCTGGCTGTGTTTCTCCCTCCTTCTGTGTCAGGGAGTGCTTGTCTGTGGGTCTTGATCTTGGGCCTCCCCTCGCACCCACTGGAGGGATTCAGGTTAGGAAGGGCAAGGTCAGGATGGGTTGGTCGCTCTGGCTTGGGGTGGAGCAAAAGTCTGAAAGCCCCCCTCCCACACTGTCACCTGCTCCAGAGAATTGGGGGGGGCTTGGGGACTAGGCAACACGGAGAGGAAACTACCAGCTCAGACTGAACCTGGAGGCAGTTGGTGGGTGGGGGATCCAGAGCTAAGTCAGGGTTCCCTAAGATCTGGTGGAAGAAGGGAGGGCCAAAGGCCCCTCATTCCCACTTCCCTCTCCCAACCTCAGCCCTGTCCCAGGCTCCCTTCTCTAACTAATTGCCTGGTGGCCTGTCTGCTGTCAGCTTCCTCTCCAGACCCTGGGTGACAGGCAAATAAGGCTATGCTTTTCCCCAGAGGCACTTCCAAGTCTGAGCAGGCTGGCACTGCAGGTCTGAGGGTGGGGGCCCGAGGGTGCTGCAGGCTGCGGAGCCAAGCAGGCCAGTGGCCGTCCCCTCCACCTCCTTGACATCACTTCCCCTCCCCTGGCCTGCCGTGAGGCCCTACTTGCCAGATCCTCTGCATGGCCCCTCCTAACAGTTCCTGGAAATATTGGCTGCTGCCCCCTCCCAGGAGAAAGACTAGGAGGGACTGAAGGAGCTGTGGGGTGGGAGTGGGCTCTGATCTATCCACCTTGCTTGATTTGGGGAGACGGAGGCGGGGAGGGGGAGGATACCTCACACAGGCTAGGCCCCTAGTACCCTACCTCTCCACCTGCTTCCCTTTCCCCAAACCCATGGCTGCACAAAGCTGAGCAGGGCGGAACAGAATTGGAAGGGGGAGAAGGGGCCATAGTGGGGGAGCCTGAGTTAGTGGTGGATCCCAGCCAGCTGGAATGGGGGGGACACTATTCTGTCTTTCCCCTTAAGTGTCTATGGATGGGGGGTTGGGCTTTTGGGGTGAGGCCCGGGCCCAGTCCATGTTCTCTATTAGGAAGAGACGGGGAGGAGCTGTGTGAATAATTCAGACCCCTGGAAAATCCAAAAGTCAAGGGTAATGCCTGTGTAGGACTTGATTGCCCAGCTTGCGTGGTTGGTTTTTTTTTTGGCCTTTGCTCTGATTGGCCGAGTCTGACACTGAATGCCACTAGGGGTGCCTGAGAGCTGGGCGTGGAGGGTGGAGGCCCAGAGAGGGGTCTGAGGGTGTCTTGGTGGAGATAGCGGTAGTGGCTGGGTGGAAATCTAGGGCACCAGCACCCACTGGGTCTCACCCCTCCCAACCCCCAGGAACCCTACTGTGTTTACACTTCCCCCTTCTTCCTGGGAGGGATCAGCCTGTCCCATGTCTTGCATGAGCAGAACACACTCAACCCAAGGTGGCTTGGCTAAGAACCTGGCTTCTCTAACTCCTCACCGTGTCCTGGGGTGACACCCTCGGCTCCTGCCTGAGGGTGGCTGGGGCTGTGGATTTGGCTAAACCTAGTGTGGCCCAGAGGGTAAAGAATCTGCCTGCAATGGGGGAAACCCAGGTTTGATCCCTGGGTTGGGAAGATCCCCTGGAGAAGGGAAAGGCTACCCACCCCAGTATTCTTGCTTGGAGAATACCATGGACAGAGGAGCCTGGTGGGCTACAGTCCATGGGGTCATAAAGAGTCAGACATGACTGAGAGACTAACACACACACATAGGGTCAGTAACAAGGATTACAGGAGGTGCCTCCATGGTGCAGTAGTAAAAAATCCACCTGCCAATGCAGGAGACGTGGGTTCAACCCCTTGGTCGGATGGGTGTCCACTGGAGTAGGAAATGGCAACCTAGTCCAGTATTCTTGCCTGGAAGATTCTATGGAACAATTTGCTTGGTGGGCTACAGTTCATGGGGTCGCAAAGAGTCAGACATGACTGGGCACTGCATACCCTCCATCTGAATACTGCCTCCTTGGCCAGAGCTGAGTCCTGTCCTCAGTGAATATCTAAGAGGAGAACCTCAGACTGCTGAGGGGGTGGGCCTCACACATCCAGGGATCCTCCAGTCTGGATGGGGGAAGCACAGACAGCCCTCCCCTTGGGATTTAGTCACATGTCCCCAGGGAACCTCTCTCTTTCACTGGAGCTCAGCCCTTTCCTCCCTGGTGGGGAGTAGGATCCCATACAAAACCACTGCTTGGCTTCCGGCAGTGTGACCCCTCTGTGGGTCAGGGGTGACCCGACCAGACCCACTGCTAGACAGGAGGTGAGGGTGCGTGTTTTCCCTTTCCCTGGGGGCAGCCTTTTTCCCAGGCAAGAATGGGTGGTGGGGGCTCTGTTTCCGAGGAGGCTGTGAGAGAGAGGGGTGCCCCGGCTTAAAATGGGGGTGGGGAGAAAGAGCAGGTTGCGCCAGGGTTTCCGCCTGCTGCCTTAGCAACAGCGGAGGAGCGATGGCTGCTCAGAGACACGGGCCTGCTGCGATGGTGGGAAACCAGCCCGCCAAGCTCTGTGCTCTCGCCTCTCCTACGCCCTGCTGAACGCTGGGTGTCTTCCAGCTCCTTCAGGACTTCCCTGCAGGGGTCAGGGTTTGGGATGGTAGGGCACTCTAAGGCCGGCTGGAAGTGCCAGGCTTACAGTCTGGCCTAGGACACCCCTGAATCTGTCTGGGCGGGGAGGAGCCTGTAGCCTTGGGGCAAAGGGATCAAGGGAAGGCGCTGTGATGTGCTGGAGGCCAAGTGATGCTGGCATCTGAGGAGAGAGGCATTCACCGGATGGGCCTGGCACCCGGGGTGCCCTTAGCTTGTGTCCAAGGTGGTGTGCACCTGGCCAGGCTGTATGGGGAGGTCAGGACGGTCCCAAGCAGGGTGTGGCTGCTGGGAGTCCTGCTTTTAGCTGGACCCCTTCCCCGTGGGGACTGGGACTGGAGGTGAAGGGCAAACGTGGGTCATTCTGTCGACTGCAAACAAAGCTCTCCCTTCTCGATCAGTCCCTCCTCTGGGGTGGGCCAGACGAAGTTTGGCGCATGGAGCTGTGAGGTTACTCCGACCCCGTGTCTGCTGTCTTTGGGGTCTCACATGGAGGATCTCGGTGGGGCTGTGGCTCTGTGGTCAGAGGCTGGGCTGGGCTGGGCAGAGGCTGTGGGATGCCATTCCCAGCAAGCAGGTCTGGCACATGCTGCCCCTGGAGATCCGGGGATGTGGTCGGCGTGATTCACTGTGACATCTGGGACCAGTTGGCAAAGAGCTGGAAGTGGGAGAAGGGCAGGAACAGGTGGGGCTGCTCTCGGGCCACCTCTGCATTTTTCCTGGGAACATGGGGCCCTGGGAGGTGGCTTAGGCTTCCCAGCCTCTAAGAAGGGCAGGGGTTACTCAGGGGAAAGGCTTGGGCTTTGGGGTTATGAAGTTGAGGATTTGAGCTTCGTCCTGGCCACTTACTACCTCTGTGACCTTCAGCAAGTTACCCACATGCTCTGAGCTTCAGTTTTCCTCATGTGTAAAGAAGATGAGAAAAATGGTTATATGTCAAGGACTCTCCTGATGGTTCTGTGGCTAAGACTCAGAAGTGTGGGGTCAGTCTCTGGTTGGAGAACTAAGATCCCGCACTCCATGCGGTGCAACCAAAAAATCAAAAGTGTACTTGTGCCTGCTCGGATCGTCGAAGGGATTAAATAGAATCGAGGGGATTAAACAGAGTGCTCAGCGCGATTCCCGACACAGAGCAAGTGCTCCATAAACACTGTCCACTGTGAGCACGGGAGGATGTTGGAATCCATTTGCTCCTCTTCATCTCAGGGGCCCTTCGAGGAGGAAGGAGCCCAGACCCTGCCTCCTCCCTCCCCCACCTCCAGCTTCCAGACCAACCGCAGGTGCCATCTTTAGTCTTTGACCGGCGCAGGCCAGGCTGCCCTCCCTGCCATCGCACAGGTCAGCCACGGTGGGGCCTGGGCCGGAAACGGAAACCGCGGGAGGGCGGGCCCAGCCCTCCTGGAGGGTGGGGCAGCGCGGTGCTAACGGTAGCTGCGCGCGCAGAGACGGGGTGCGAGGCCTCCACTTCCCTCTGAGAGAGGGTGTGCTGGTGGGGGGGGTTCCCCAGTGAGTAAGAGCTCGGTGTGGGCAACAACAGGAAACGCAGGGTGCTGGGTTGCAGGAAACGGGGCAGGCTGTTCCTGGTTCCTCAGACAGGCCCCTGGGGCCAGGCTGTCTGAGGAAGACCCCTGGGGCCCGGGACCCACGTTTCTCATTGCTCTGCGCGCTCCTTCTTCGAGGAAACAGGCTTCTTAACCAGCTGGCTTTGAGGTCACCTTGGCAAGCGGCTTAATGGCTCCAGGCCTCAGTTTCCCATTTGTGAAATGAGGATTAAGATAGTATCTATTGGGTTGGCCCACAGGTTTGTTCGAGCTTTCCTGTCAGTTGTTACGGAAAACCTGGGTGAACTTTTTGTCCAACCCGATTCTTTGCAGGCTTGTTGTTGAGATGTAAGTCACACGGCATAGGGTGAATGTTTGGAAGGAATATTCATTATTATCATTTTTTTAATCGGAGTATGAGTACTTTGAAAGTGAAGTCGCTCAGTCGTGTCCGACTCTTTGTGACCCCATGGACTGTAGCCTATCAGGCTCCTCCGTCCATGGGATTTTCCAGGCAAGAGTACTGGAGTGGGGTGCCATTTCCTTCTCCAGGGGATCTTCCCAACCCAGGAATCGAACCCGAGTCTCCCGCATTGCAGGCAGACGCTTTACCGTCTGAGCCGTGTTGTTTTCACCGTTGTTAGTCTCCTACCAGCTTCGATGATAAGGGCGGTGCCTGCTCCCCTGGCTTCTACCCTGCTTGCTCTTGGTCCTGTCATGGGGACCCTTCAACCCTGATGGGAGAAGCTGTTAGCTTTGTGAGGTAGGTTCTCAGACCTGATTCTAGGGCCAGGTTACCCCACATCCTCCTCTACACCTTGGATTGCTTATAAGAGCCCTAGAACATCCATGTACCAGAATTTTGAAAAGTGGATAAAATCGATTGTTTCTGGAGCTGCACTGAGAGCTCTAAGACCAAGGTTGAGGCTACGTGGAGGTGGGCGGCGGGGAAGGATAGGGATGGGGGGCGGGGGCTTGCTTCTGGATCCATCAGGCTGTGGAATCCCTGTGGGGCTGGTCTGGGAATTTGGGCTGGTGCCCAAGCTCAAGGGCATCCTGGGGCTTGAAGGGCTAGGTGTCCTAGGGAAAGGGTGGGCAGGTGTGTTGGGACAGAGTCTCAGCTCAAACTGAAAGTGAAACCGGAGGGTGTGGCTGTGTCCAGATGTAGCTGGAGCCCCTTCAGTTTCCAGGGACACCTGCCAAGATGTCAGGGAGGCGGAGGGTGGGACGGCCTGCAAGAGGCTGGTCTTGAGTGTGCAGGGCTGGAGGCCCCCCTGACACCCAGAGAGGGGGTCAGGAAGGAGGCGGAGTGATCCCCCACACATTCTAATAGAAGCTTCTTCTCTCAATCAGGGTCACAGTCACGCCCTGAGAGATGAGTCGCCCTCACAGCGTGAAGGGCAGCGGGGGAGGGGGCTGAAGGCTCAATTGGTTGTTTTGGCTGAGCGTTGGAGTCAGGTGCGCTTTATCCGGCTCTTTTCACAAACTTCTGTCCGTCACGCATCCCTCGCCTTGGGGGCTTCAGTAGACTCCCATGACCCCCAACCTGTGACCTATTTCTTCATCATGGTTTGCCCCTGAAGAGTATTGTTACATCAAAGCACGGCACCTCACTGGGTAGTCCTGGAAGCACTGAGTCTGACGCAGAAGGGAAATGTGCCCATTTTATGGAAGAGGAAAGTGAGACTGAAGCAGGCAGAGAAGTAGTCAGGCTAGGTGGGTCCCCTGATCCAGCTCAGGTCCTCCACGTCACAGCCGCCTCCCCCTCCTCCCTTTGCAGGAGGTGGGTGTCTCCCCCCACACACAGACACCTGGACTTCACCATCTTTTTCTATCTCTTTTGAGCACTGTCAGACAACTTCCTGCTTGTCTCCCAGCCCCCAGCCCCTGGGTGCTGCCTCCTCATTAAGGGCCCCAAGTCTGGTGGTCTGTGGATGTTTCCAGGGTGGCCTCACCCTACTCAGAGCGAATGGCATCATCTGTCCCTCTCCTGCTCCTCAGGGAACCTGTCTCTTTCGGTGGGCACCTTCAAGGAACAGCTGCTAATTAGCGCTCAGCGCTGTCAGAGCTATTTCTGATTTCTGAGCCTAAATATAGCCCGTCTGGCAGGCTGGAATGCAGGCCCGGGGGCCTGAGGAGGCCCAGGTGGGGAAGGGGCAAAGGGGTACCCTCCCCTTCACCACAACTGGACAGGCGTGCCAGCCCAGCAGAGGCCTCCCCCTCCCCAG
>SJYV01018411.1:185578-218203 GCA_006410875.1 Neotragus pygmaeus
GTATGAGTACTTTGAAAGTGAAGTCGCTCAGTCGTGTCCGACTCTTTGTGACCCCATGGACTGTAGCCTATCAGGCTCCTCCGTCCATGGGATTTTCCAGGCAAGAGTACTGGAGTGGGGTGCCATTTCCTTCTCCAGGGGATCTTCCCAACCCAGGAATCGAACCCGAGTCTCCCGCATTGCAGGCAGACGCTTTACCGTCTGAGCCGTGTTGTTTTCACCGTTGTTAGTCTCCTACCAGCTTCGATGATAAGGGCGGTGCCTGCTCCCCTGGCTTCTACCCTGCTTGCTCTTGGTCCTGTCATGGGGACCCTTCAACCCTGATGGGAGAAGCTGTTAGCTTTGTGAGGTAGGTTCTCAGACCTGATTCTAGGGCCAGGTTACCCCACATCCTCCTCTACACCTTGGATTGCTTATAAGAGCCCTAGAACATCCATGTACCAGAATTTTGAAAAGTGGATAAAATCGATTGTTTCTGGAGCTGCACTGAGAGCTCTAAGACCAAGGTTGAGGCTACGTGGAGGTGGGCGGCGGGGATGGATAGGGATGGGGGGCGGGGGCTTGCTTCTGGATCCATCAGGCTGTGGAATCCCTGTGGGGCTGGTCTGGGAATTTGGGCTGGTGCCCAAGCTCAAGGGCATCCTGGGGCTTGAAGGGCTAGGTGTCCTAGGGAAAGGGTGGGCAGGTGTGTTGGGACAGAGTCTCAGCTCAAACTGAAAGTGAAACCGGAGGGTGTGGCTGTGTCCAGATGTAGCTGGAGCCCCTTCAGTTTCCAGGGACACCTGCCAAGATGTCAGGGAGGCGGAGGGTGGGACGGCCTGCAAGAGGCTGGTCTTGAGTGTGCAGGGCTGGAGGCCCCCCTGACACCCAGAGAGGGGGTCAGGAAGGAGGCGGAGTGATCCCCCACACATTCTAATAGAAGCTTCTTCTCTCAATCAGGGTCACAGTCACGCCCTGAGAGATGAGTCGCCCTCACAGCGTGAAGGGCAGCGGGGGAGGGGGCTGAAGGCTCAATTGGTTGTTTTGGCTGAGCGTTGGAGTCAGGTGCGCTTTATCCGGCTCTTTTCACAAACTTCTGTCCGTCACGCATCCCTCGCCTTGGGGGCTTCAGTAGACTCCCATGACCCCCAACCTGTGACCTATTTCTTCATCATGGTTTGCCCCTGAAGAGTATTGTTACATCAAAGCACGGCACCTCACTGGGTAGTCCTGGAAGCACTGAGTCTGACGCAGAAGGGAAATGTGCCCATTTTATGGAAGAGGAAAGTGAGACTGAAGCAGGCAGAGAAGTAGTCAGGCTAGGTGGGTCCCCTGATCCAGCTCAGGTCCTCCACGTCACAGCCGCCTCCCCCTCCTCCCTTTGCAGGAGGTGGGTGTCTCCCCCCACACACAGACACCTGGACTTCACCATCTTTTTCTATCTCTTTTGAGCACTGTCAGACAACTTCCTGCTTGTCTCCCAGCCCCCAGCCCCTGGGTGCTGCCTCCTCATTAAGGGCCCCAAGTCTGGTGGTCTGTGGATGTTTCCAGGGTGGCCTCACCCTACTCAGAGCGAATGGCATCATCTGTCCCTCTCCTGCTCCTCAGGGAACCTGTCTCTTTCGGTGGGCACCTTCAAGGAACAGCTGCTAATTAGCGCTCAGCGCTGTCAGAGCTATTTCTGATTTCTGAGCCTAAATATAGCCCGTCTGGCAGGCTGGAATGCAGGCCCGGGGGCCTGAGGAGGCCCAGGTGGGGAAGGGGCAAAGGGGTACCCTCCCCTTCACCACAACTGGACAGGCGTGCCAGCCCAGCAGAGGCCTCCCCCTCCCCAGTAATAGCCATGGGGTGGAAATGGGGGGTGCACCTGGGCACTGGTTCCCAGTCAGCTTGGGGCTCAGAGCCAGCCTGGCTCCCCTCGTCCTGGTTTCCTAACCTTGGGCAGGTCATCGCCTGTGCTTGAACCTGTAGCGTATGGGGGACGGTGAGGCCAGTAATGGTGGGGGTGGGAGGAGGCGGCCCTCTGTGAGCAGGCCTGGTCAGCTCTCCGGCAAAGCTGGCATCACAATTGTTGGAGTCATTATGAGGATTAGTTGCTGCCTCTAGAAGTGCCTAGGAGTGAGCAAGTCCCCAGGATGGGTGAGGGCCCCGAAGACCCCTATCAGGAAGCAGCAATCCCCTCTAAGGCTAAGCTGCTGAGCCCTCCCCCACTCCTCTGCACCCTTCCCCTTCCCCCTCCAACTCCTTCCTCTGTGCTGGCCACCAGTCCAGGTTCCCTGATGTTGCCTGCTTTCTCTCTGCTTCCTCCTCCATGCCCAGTCTTGGCTCCCCGACCCCCTCCACCTCAGTCCTGCCCCACCCTGGGTCTCTGTGGGGTGGAAGGATGGATCAGGAGAGCCCAGGGAGAAAGAGAGAGACAGAGACAGAGGATGGCCCCAGGGAGGACTTGCAGCCCACAGGACCCTGCTCTGGGCTCCAGGGCCCCTTCCTGGGCTGTCCCTTCCAGAGGGCAGGAGCGGTCCAGGCTCTTGGCGCCAGGTTGGGGGAGGGTGACAGATGAGACTGAGGCAGTTTCCTCAATCCAGGCTCACTTTCGCAACGGGGGAGAGGGATGACGTAGTCCCATCCCCAGACTCCCACTCAGGGAGGGGGCCTGATGGACAGGCTGTTTCACCTCTCAAGTGGGGCCCTGGCCGGAAAACTTGGGCAACCAGGGGCCGAGGGCACCCAGCTTCCTGTTGTCTGGGGCTGACCAAAAGCTGTGATTTTGGGGGTGAGATCTGGCCAAAGCCCCAGAATTAGTCGCAGCACCCGAGAGGAAGCTGGCTGAGAAGCCTCGGGTGTGGGTGTGGCCCCGTCTCTGCTCCAGCTGTGGCCTCCGCTCAGGGCCATGTGACTGAGGATGTGTAGTCTGAGCCATCAGCGTGTACTGTGGGGGGCGGGGGGGGGGTGGGCTCCTCCATCCTGGGCTAGGTCTCTCCAGGGTTCCCACATCGCCGCTCAGATTCTGAGCTCCTTGAGGGCCAGAACTGTTTTTGGGACCTGACACCTAGTAGACCCTCAATAAACCTGGGTTTTACTGAAATGAGGTGAACTGGCATCATCTCCTGGTTCTATTAGGGGGACACTCAAAGTCTGGGGAGGTGGGGTGCCCAGGAAGACCCTAGTGCTGGTGGCACCTGGTGATTCCATAGCCCTAGGTGGGACCCTAAGCTTGTCTGTGGGGAGAGGCTTGGCAGCCACCTTGTAGCCTTGTCCTCTGTGGCTGGGGAAGGAGGGCAGAGCAGAGCAACGCTGACCTTTCTTAATTCTGGAGGGGAGTCCCAGCCTGGGCCACCAGAGCCACAGACCCAGTGCGCTGCCTGCTCTCCCCGGTTCCTGTGACAGAGTGGCCTTCCCCTGGAATCTCCCTGGGCCCTGCAGAGGTGATCACCTGCTCGGAACTCCCTGCCTGTCTGACCTCATCCCCCTCGGCCTGTCCCCACCTCCTTCTGTCCCGAAGTGATGAGGCGGGAGGGGGTTGGGAAGGGCTGGGGGCTGTTGAGGGCTGTTGGGGGCTGTCCTGTAAGAGGCTTTGTGGTGCTTGTGAGACACAGGCACGCTGAGCTGGGACTAAACACGCGTGGTGTGTGCTAGCACATGGGAATGGAGCATGGCGCACGCCTGGCCATACTTGGGCTTGAGTGAAGATGGGTCCCTGTTAGTTTCCCACCCAAATGGGAGAAGAGATGATACGCGCTTATCACACGTGGGGAAAGGAGCCCAGAGGGGCCTGAGATCCCCGGAAGTCAGGCTGAGAACCCATGCTCCTGCTTCCATGCCAGGGGTGACAGACCTCAGGCCTCGGGGTCAAGCAGGCTCAGATTCAAACCCCAGCGTCCCTTTCTTGCCCTTGGGCCTTTGGAGCGGTGTTCTACAATGGGGCCTCGGTGTTCTCCTCGGCTGATGCTCCTTATCTCCAGGACTGCGATGGGGACAGAGACCTGTAGGGAGCTGGCCTCTAGGGGGTCCCCTGAAGATGCCCAGGCTCCCCTCCCCTGAATGTTGGATCCCCAGACTCAGACTCTTTACTTGGTTGTCTTCCTCCCCAGAACTGCATGAACTTGCCCCCGGACAAGGTCCAGCTGCTGAGCCAGTATGACAACGAGAAGAAGTGGGAGCTCATATGTGACCAGGTGGAGACAGGCCCCGCCCATCATCCGGTGGTGCCCTGCCTTCCAGGCTGGGATGGGCAGGGAGGGGACACTGCCACGCTGCCCTGGGGCCAGTGTAGCATCTGGGAGGGTGCTGAGGGCATATGGTGGACTCTGAAATCCCCTTCTCTTGGGCATGAGCCTCCCCAGGGACCTGATGAGACATGAACCCGGCTGGGTCTGCCCTCTGAAGAGCTGGGGCAGGGGCTGGCTGAGGACACTGGCCAGTGCGGCTCTGGGAACCCAGAGGAGCAGCCTCTGGGCTGGGGAAGAGCAGGTGCACTTCCAGGGTTGGACATCTTTGTTCCACCCCTTGGGAGGTGGGGAGGAGGGTCAGGAATCCCTGTCCTCCTTTGACCTTGGGTCCAGAGGACCTGCGGTCAGTCAAGCCCCTTCCCAAGTCAGCCAGCTTCCAGATGACAGAGCAGGGACCAGAGCCGTCGGCTCCTGGTGGCTCAGTCAGGTGTCTGGGTTTGTTGCCTTCTTGGCTCACGCTGGCTGCCCAGGCCCTCTGGCTGTGGGGCCGCTGTCCATGGTAGCAGCGAGGACCCCTCTTGTACAGCTGGGGCAGGGTGGGGCCTGACTGCTGCCGTGATTCAGCAAGGGAGGGAGGCTGGGGGTTGGGGAGTTGGGGAGCAGGGAGCCTCCCCTGGGAGCCAGGGCTGGGCCTTTGGCTCCAACTAATGGACTGGGATGGGAGGAGCTGGCAGGGCAGGAGTCTGGGAGGTGAGGGCAGGNGGGCGGGGTGGGGCCTGACTGCTGCCGTGATTCAGCAAGGGAGGGAGGCTGGGGGTTGGGGAGTTGGGGAGCAGGGAGCCTCCCCTGGGAGCCAGGGCTGGGCCTTTGGCTCCAACTAATGGACTGGGATGGGAGGAGCTGGCAGGGCAGGAGTCTGGGAGGTGAGGGCAGGAGCTGCCTCTGGAGGTTTCGGGGCTGGGGTAGGGGTCTTTGTTCTTTGGCATCTTAGGTTGGGCACATAAAGGCCTGGGAGAGGTGAGGGGTTGAGGGTGGTGGCAGGCATATCTGAAGGGTCTGGGTTGGGAAGGGAGGGAGCTCCTTTGGACAAGGGGCTCTGGTGTGGCCTCCACCTCTTGTCTGAGTGGCTCCTAGAGCCCTGTGGGGCCACTGGGTTGAGCGTTGGACACTCACACACAGCGGTCCCTACAGAACAGCTGGGGCGGAGCCCTGGGGGAGGGAACCCCAGCCTTCCTGGTGCTGGCTGTTCTTTAGGGCCCTCCAGATTGTTCTTCTGCCTTGTATTCCCGGCGGTGGGCTACGAGGGTGCCACCTACTGGCCTGCTCGAGTCTCCCCTCCTGGGGTAGGGTGTATGGTAGGACTGACCCCTCCACACTCCACCCAGGCTGTGACCTGGGTGGCCAGGGAAGGGATGGCCTGGCCCAGGACCAGGGATCTCTTAAAGTGGCCCGGTGGATTGTTTGGGTTTGTGCCTTTGATATTCGAGGTGGGAGGTTTTAAGACAGCCTGGGACCTCGGATCCGAGCTGAGAAAGAGGCTCTGGGACAAGGGCTGGCCATTTGCCCTGGGGTGGCCCTGGTTGGTACCAGGTACATTCCACTCCATCTCTGCAGGAGCGGTTTCAAGTCAAGAACCCCCCAGCAGCCTATATCCAGAAGCTGAAGAGCTACCTGGAAACCGGTGGCGTCAGCCGAAAAGTCGCAGCAGACTGGATGCCCAACCTTGGGGTATTTGTCCCCCTTTCTCTCTGTCCCTTTCCCCTGCACTTTGCAAGCACTGAGGCAGCTGGAGGAACTGTGCATGTGAACTCTGCTGCAGGCCTGTGTGGGTACACGGATGAGGGTGTGTATACAGAGGACTGCAAGTGCCCTGGGTGTGCACTTTTATGCATTCCTCTGCAGTTTCTGTTTGTGCTCTGATGTGTACACTTGTATTTGTGTAGTGTATATGTACACGTGTGCACACTCTGTGCGTAGGCATGGATGTGTGTGTATCCTATGTCTGTGTACCCCCTGTACTTGTGTATGGATGTGCGCATGTGTGTGGGTATCCAGGGGGTTCATGTTTGAATGTCTGTGTATCCTTTGTCCGCATGTATGTGTGTGTGTGTGTAGAGAGGCATTGGTGTGCCTCTTTTGTGTCTGCACATGGCCGTGTGGTATACACCCTGTGTGTTTGTGTAGGGGGAGTACATGTGGCCTGAGAATGCTTATCCTGCCAGGCAGTTGTCTGAGGCCAGAGGGAGAATTCTCACTGCTTAGAGCAGAGTGCCTGGTACTGGAGTAGATTTGCTTAAGGGCAATTCTTCATTTGATAAAATATCAGAGCANGTGGTGGCCCCTGGAGGACCAGTCCCTCAGCTTCATTTTTCCCCTCCTTCAAGCCCTGAACACCATCCCTTCCCCATGCCAGGGCTTCACCATGAGAGAAGCGGGAAGAATTCCTTCCAGAAGCCTTCTCGCCTGCCCAGTTCCACCTCCAGCAGGCTCTTGCCTCAGACGATCCCCAAATGTCTCTTTTTACATCTAAGAAGCCTCAGACAGGGCACAACCGAGGTCTCCCCAAGGCAAGTCATGACTTTCTGATGCTGGCCTAGGTGTCTGGCGCAGTGTCAGGGGAGTAAGCAGGGACCACACAGGGCTCATGGAGACCTCGGGGGGCAGGGGGTGCTGGGGTGGCTAACAGTGCAGGTGGCATCTCTAAGCATTGGAGACCAGGATGCTGAAGTCAGAGGAGCTCACTAGTCCAGGAGCATTTGCACAAAAAGTCTGAGCCAGGGGGCCAGCACTGGAGGCTTTACTGGTTTTGTCTAGTCATTTCTCTGGGGAGGAGGGGGTTGACAGCTTAAAATGGATTTTCAGGAATAATGGATTCCCTTTCATGGTTCCCGGCACCGAGCTGCAACGCAAAAGAGAGAGTGTCACTTGGGCCCTGGTGGAGATGTGTATAAGAGACAGCTTACCCGCATTACCCGGCCCCGCCCGCTGGCCCTGCTGTGTCGACTTTCACCTTGGCTGAGCCGCCCGCTTTTGGGCCCGCGCTTGGGGCCACTGGGCTGGTACGACTTGGGAAGTCGGACGTCTGGGCGCGGAGTTCGGTTCTGCGTGTGGGGTTCTCGCTGCGTTCCCCCGTTCAGGCTAGGTATCTGGGAGTAGGGGCTGCACGCTCCTGGGGCGAGGAAGCGGGTAGAAGGAAAAGGAGGGGCCCTTCCTGAAAACCGGTTGTGAGAGAGAGTCCCCAGTCCCGCGGGTCCCCGCCCAGCCCCGGGCGCACCCGCTTTGTGCAGTCCGTGCAGCGAACGCGCCAGCTCGGCATTGGAGAGGCCGATGAGGCGCGCGGCCTGGCAGAAGAACGCGAGGCCCGCGTGAGAGCGCCCGCTGCGGCCTCGACCGCAGCGAGATCGACTGCGGGATCGACCTTTCCAGCTTGCGTTCAGCCTCAGAGACCGCTGCTTCTTGTAGTAGTAGCTTGAAGGAGAAAAGTGGGCAGCCGCCTCAGACAGCGTCTCCCCCAGTCCTCTCCATCTCACCCGCGGGGAAACTAAAGTGGGAGAGGAATCTGATCAGCGGCAACCCAGGAAACTGACCCAGAATTCAGGCTCTCCTCTCTGGGGCAGGGGCATCTGGGGACCCCTGAACCGGGCGGTCTGCTCCCCCTATCTTGGGCTTTGAAGCTGGGTCCAGTTGTGCCCACCTCATCACCTCCCGTACCGACTTGAAGGGCACATAGCCCAGACTCATCAGCTTGAACAGCATCTCTAAGAAGAGGGTTTGCAAGCCCTGGGGGTCACAGGCCCAGCTGTTTCTCACCTTGCCTAGGGTCAGAGAAGGGGGGGAGGGGGGAAGGTAAGGAGGAGCCTTCCCCAGGCCAGGCCCACCCACTCCTGCCCCACCAGCCTTGCCCCTCACCCAAGCACTGAGCCAGGCGGTGGCCGTCAGTGAGGACACCCAGGAAGTCTTTGAAGCTTACAGTTCCATCACCTGGGAAGAGAGAGGAGGGGGTGTTGTAGGTGCCTGCCCCCCTGTAGAAGGCTTGCCAGCACTTCTAGGCATCAGAATGTCCAGTCCTGCCTCTGGCCAAGCATTTTCTGAGGTCGAGTCAGGGAGAAATAGCCCTTGCTGTGTGGGAGCCCCAAGTCAGGATGAGGATTATCACGGCAGAAATGTTTAGGGGTGAGGGGCTAGGTGTGGTGATCAGGGCAGGCTTCCGGGAAGAGGGAAGAAAAGGATCAGACCAGGGATTCTGTGGGCAGTGGAGGCATTCTTCAAGGCTAGGGGTAGAAGAGGTCATGAGGGTAGGGACAGGGTCACCCACCATCCAAGTCTGCCTGCCGCAGAGCCTCACACATCTCCTGCGGGCTCAGCTGGACACCCACATTGCACAGGGCAGCTTTCATACTGCACATGTCCACGGAGCCTGTTGGGCTGGAGCTGAACAGTTTGAAGACATCCTGGAATGCTGGGGGTGGGGAGGGGGCAGGCGGGCAAGGTGAACCCATGCACAGGAACCCTGAGATTCACCCACTCTAGCTCAGATGAGACTGAAGACTTGGGTTCACCGATTCCCTGAACAGTGGTTGCTGTGTGTTGGCACCTGTTATGTGTCTGTGCAGTTCTCATGTCCAATGCTCATGTGAAAAAAACGTTAAAAACTCTATGTCCAAGGCCACACCACCCACAGGGGCCATGCCGGGCTTTCGATTCGGGTGGTGTGGCTCTATAGCTCCAATATCTGGAGGCTTCAGGAGCCCTGCCGGCAACCTGGTCTGTAGCAGGCCCTGACAACTATTGATGAATAGAATGATTCTGCTTTGAGGGACCCCTGGCAATATCAGAGCATGATCTTTGCAGGGACACTGTGGCCCCCAAATGTAGAAGTGGTTCCTTCCACCTCTACTCCCACAGCCCTGAACCCCAGAGGGGCAGAGAATTCGGATCCTTTTTTTCCCATTGTTTCTTCCAGTTTCCCTTCTTCCTCTCATCCTGTTCATCCATCTACCATCTCTCCATCCACCATCCACATACCTTGCTATCCAACATGCCCTCCCGCCCTTCTTCACACACACACACACACACACACACATGTACACACGCACATACATGCACACAGCCATGATCCCTGGGATTGCAGAAATGAGCAAATTAGACCGGCATGGAGAGGTTACAGTACAGTCACTGGCTTCTGCTGTGTCGCCAACCTCTTCTGCTCTGAGCACCCCCTAGTTCTCCCTGCTCCCAGTCCTGAGGCCCTCACCTGCCAGCTGCTGTGCTGTCAGGGGAAGCAGCTTCTTCTCTGCAAAGCTGCCTCTGGCAGAGGGAAGAGAGTGGAAAGGTCTTTGCACCTGCAGCTGAATGGTGCCAGAGTCAGGCAGGCTTTTCGACCCAGCACCCCAGCCCTGGCCCTGGTCCCTGCCCTCACCTCTGAGACCCGGTCTGAGGGCCTGACTGTACTGTGTGCGTGGCCTCAAGGCCCTTGAACTGTCTGGTCCTCTGGGAAGCCTGCTCAGCCCCTGTGGCCAACGCGGCAGCTGGTTCCTTCTGGATCAGGAGGGTAGCATGTTGTTGCAACCTTCTCTTCTGGGTTCTGCCAGCCTGCTTCTCTCCTGGGTCTTTTGTGAGTAGTCTTTGAGGCTTCTGTGGAGGCCTTGGAGGTGAGGAGAAGACAGGGCTGAGGGGTCCAGCCCATTTGAGTATTTTGACTCCAGGGCACCTGGGACCAGACCTGTGGGTGCACAGCTTCACCTCCCAGGACTAGCCCCCTGCCAGCCTGTTCCCACAGCCCTCTCTCTGGGGGATTCTGGAAGCACTAGCTTGGAGGAATGACCTCTGCCCTGGTCACCTGTATGTTCTCTTTGCTGATGGTGATCGCTTGGTTTTCCGCCCTCTGCTGCCTGAAAGGCAGAGTTGCATGCTTGGAGGCTGGGCCTGTCCCCCGGGCCTGCAGTCCCCCAGGCTGGCTCTGGGGTGGATCTGAACAATTGTCAGCAGGGGTGCGCTCCACCCTCAGCACAGGCCTGCTCCTCTCTGCTGGGGAACCTGCACATTTAGTCTTTTGAGCTTCTGCTCCCTTAAGGCATCTAAATTTTGTGACTCCATGCCAGAAGCTAACAGGAAGGCTAAGGTGAGGGGAGAAGTAGGCCCCAGAGGCCCTAGGTCAAGACATGGGAAGATGGGGTCCAGCCAAGATGGGACTATGGCTCACCTCACCGGAGGTGTCCTGTGGGGGGCAGGAGCCCTTCCTCTGGGAAGATGTGTCCCAATAGCCAGACGCCAGTGCTGGTCTAGTCCCTCCCCAGACACTCACCTCTGCGTCCCTTCTTCATCCCTCCTTCCAGCCACCTGCCCCCTTCTCTGGCCCTGGCCCATTCTTGAGTGCTCACGCGTGTTTCCTTAGTCGCTTCAGTCATGTCTGACTCTTTGCGACCCCGTGGACTGAGGCCTGCCAGGCTCCTCTGTCCATGGAGATTCTCCAGGCAAAAATACTGGAGTGGGTTGCCATGCCCTCCTCCAGGGGATTTTCCTGACCCAGGGATTGAACCCATGTCTCCGGCACTGGGAGGCAGGTTCTTTACCATCAGTGCCAGCTGGGAAACCCACCTCGCTTCCTAATCCCATTCTCCCCTCATCAGCCCCCTCTCAAGGCAGGGCAGGGTTCTAAGGGTCTGCAAGGTAGGGCTTTCACTTGAAGGGGAGCCTTGGTCCGGAGGAGGTCTCGAGTCTCTTTAGGCCCCAAGCCTCAGAGCTGTCTCCCCTTCTCTTTCTCCCTGACTTCCCTCTTCCTACCCACGTGTGTCCCCACACTCCAAGTTCTCTTCCCTCTTGTTGCCATCTCCTCTTCCAGAAGCTTCCCCACTCTGTCCCTCCTCCCCTACCGTGGAGAGGCTCATGCAGCCGGGTATATGCATCTGAGTCACAGGCGCTGTGTATGTGTGTGCCTGTGTGCCTGGCACATGTGGAACATGTTTCTGCGGCCTGCGTGTGTGTCTGTGTCACATGCATGTCTGTGTCACGTGCTGATCAGCAGCTGGTGTGTGTGTGTGTGTGGACTGCCTGCAGAAATGCATCGTGACCCATGGACTCTCCCCTACACTGGAAGTACCTCTGAGTGGAGGTGGTGGCCCCTGGAGGACCAGTCCCTCAGCTTCATTTTTCCCCTCCTTCAAGCCCTGAACACCATCCCTTCCCCATGCCAGGGCTTCACCATGAGAGAAGCGGGAAGAATTCCTTCCAGAAGCCTTCTCGCCTGCCCAGTTCCACCTCCAGCAGGCTCTTGCCTCAGACGATCCCCAAATGTCTCTTTTTACATCTAAGAAGCCTCAGACAGGGCACAACCGAGGTCTCCCCAAGGCAAGTCATGACTTTCTGATGCTGGCCTAGGTGTCTGGCGCAGTGTCAGGGGAGTAAGCAGGGACCACACAGGGCTCATGGAGACCTCGGGGGGCAGGGGGTGCTGGGGTGGCTAACAGTGCAGGTGGCATCTCTAAGCATTGGAGACCAGGATGCTGAAGTCAGAGGAGCTCACTAGTCCAGGAGCATTTGCACAAAAAGTCTGAGCCAGGGGGCCAGCACTGGAGGCTTTACTGGTTTTGTCTAGTCATTTCTCTGGGGAGGAGGGGGTTGACAGCTTAAAATGGATTTTCAGGAATAATGGATTCCCTTTCATGGTTCCCGGCACCGAGCTGCAACGCAAAAGAGAGAGTGTCACTTGGGCCCTGGTGGAGATGTGTATAAGAGACAGCTTACCCGCATTACCCGGCCCCGCCCGCTGGCCCTGCTGTGTCGACTTTCACCTTGGCTGAGCCGCCCGCTTTTGGGCCCGCGCTTGGGGCCACTGGGCTGGTACGACTTGGGAAGTCGGACGTCTGGGCGCGGAGTTCGGTTCTGCGTGTGGGGTTCTCGCTGCGTTCCCCCGTTCAGGCTAGGTATCTGGGAGTAGGGGCTGCACGCTCCTGGGGCGAGGAAGCGGGTAGAAGGAAAAGGAGGGGCCCTTCCTGAAAACCGGTTGTGAGAGAGAGTCCCCAGTCCCGCGGGTCCCCGCCCAGCCCCGGGCGCACCCGCTTTGTGCAGTCCGTGCAGCGAACGCGCCAGCTCGGCATTGGAGAGGCCGATGAGGCGCGCGGCCTGGCAGAAGAACGCGAGGCCCGCGTGAGAGCGCCCGCTGCGGCCTCGACCGCAGCGAGATCGACTGCGGGATCGACCTTTCCAGCTTGCGTTCAGCCTCAGAGACCGCTGCTTCTTGTAGTAGTAGCTTGAAGGAGAAAAGTGGGCAGCCGCCTCAGACAGCGTCTCCCCCAGTCCTCTCCATCTCACCCGCGGGGAAACTAAAGTGGGAGAGGAATCTGATCAGCGGCAACCCAGGAAACTGACCCAGAATTCAGGCTCTCCTCTCTGGGGCAGGGGCATCTGGGGACCCCTGAACCGGGCGGTCTGCTCCCCCTATCTTGGGCTTTGAAGCTGGGTCCAGTTGTGCCCACCTCATCACCTCCCGTACCGACTTGAAGGGCACATAGCCCAGACTCATCAGCTTGAACAGCATCTCTAAGAAGAGGGTTTGCAAGCCCTGGGGGTCACAGGCCCAGCTGTTTCTCACCTTGCCTAGGGTCAGAGAAGGGGGGGAGGGGGGAAGGTAAGGAGGAGCCTTCCCCAGGCCAGGCCCACCCACTCCTGCCCCACCAGCCTTGCCCCTCACCCAAGCACTGAGCCAGGCGGTGGCCGTCAGTGAGGACACCCAGGAAGTCTTTGAAGCTTACAGTTCCATCACCTGGGAAGAGAGAGGAGGGGGTGTTGTAGGTGCCTGCCCCCCTGTAGAAGGCTTGCCAGCACTTCTAGGCATCAGAATGTCCAGTCCTGCCTCTGGCCAAGCATTTTCTGAGGTCGAGTCAGGGAGAAATAGCCCTTGCTGTGTGGGAGCCCCAAGTCAGGATGAGGATTATCACGGCAGAAATGTTTAGGGGTGAGGGGCTAGGTGTGGTGATCAGGGCAGGCTTCCGGGAAGAGGGAAGAAAAGGATCAGACCAGGGATTCTGTGGGCAGTGGAGGCATTCTTCAAGGCTAGGGGTAGAAGAGGTCATGAGGGTAGGGACAGGGTCACCCACCATCCAAGTCTGCCTGCCGCAGAGCCTCACACATCTCCTGCGGGCTCAGCTGGACACCCACATTGCACAGGGCAGCTTTCATACTGCACATGTCCACGGAGCCTGTTGGGCTGGAGCTGAACAGTTTGAAGACATCCTGGAATGCTGGGGGTGGGGAGGGGGCAGGCGGGCAAGGTGAACCCATGCACAGGAACCCTGAGATTCACCCACTCTAGCTCAGATGAGACTGAAGACTTGGGTTCACCGATTCCCTGAACAGTGGTTGCTGTGTGTTGGCACCTGTTATGTGTCTGTGCAGTTCTCATGTCCAATGCTCATGTGAAAAAAACGTTAAAAACTCTATGTCCAAGGCCACACCACCCACAGGGGCCATGCCGGGCTTTCGATTCGGGTGGTGTGGCTCTATAGCTCCAATATCTGGAGGCTTCAGGAGCCCTGCCGGCAACCTGGTCTGTAGCAGGCCCTGACAACTATTGATGAATAGAATGATTCTGCTTTGAGGGACCCCTGGCAATATCAGAGCATGATCTTTGCAGGGACACTGTGGCCCCCAAATGTAGAAGTGGTTCCTTCCACCTCTACTCCCACAGCCCTGAACCCCAGAGGGGCAGAGAATTCGGATCCTTTTTTTCCCATTGTTTCTTCCAGTTTCCCTTCTTCCTCTCATCCTGTTCATCCATCTACCATCTCTCCATCCACCATCCACATACCTTGCTATCCAACATGCCCTCCCGCCCTTCTTCACACACACACACACACACACACACACATGTACACACGCACATACATGCACACAGCCATGATCCCTGGGATTGCAGAAATGAGCAAATTAGACCGGCATGGAGAGGTTACAGTACAGTCACTGGCTTCTGCTGTGTCGCCAACCTCTTCTGCTCTGAGCACCCCCTAGTTCTCCCTGCTCCCAGTCCTGAGGCCCTCACCTGCCAGCTGCTGTGCTGTCAGGGGAAGCAGCTTCTTCTCTGCAAAGCTGCCTCTGGCAGAGGGAAGAGAGTGGAAAGGTCTTTGCACCTGCAGCTGAATGGTGCCAGAGTCAGGCAGGCTTTTCGACCCAGCACCCCAGCCCTGGCCCTGGTCCCTGCCCTCACCTCTGAGACCCGGTCTGAGGGCCTGACTGTACTGTGTGCGTGGCCTCAAGGCCCTTGAACTGTCTGGTCCTCTGGGAAGCCTGCTCAGCCCCTGTGGCCAACGCGGCAGCTGGTTCCTTCTGGATCAGGAGGGTAGCATGTTGTTGCAACCTTCTCTTCTGGGTTCTGCCAGCCTGCTTCTCTCCTGGGTCTTTTGTGAGTAGTCTTTGAGGCTTCTGTGGAGGCCTTGGAGGTGAGGAGAAGACAGGGCTGAGGGGTCCAGCCCATTTGAGTATTTTGACTCCAGGGCACCTGGGACCAGACCTGTGGGTGCACAGCTTCACCTCCCAGGACTAGCCCCCTGCCAGCCTGTTCCCACAGCCCTCTCTCTGGGGGATTCTGGAAGCACTAGCTTGGAGGAATGACCTCTGCCCTGGTCACCTGTATGTTCTCTTTGCTGATGGTGATCGCTTGGTCTTCCGCCCTCTGCTGCCTGAAAGGCAGAGTTGCATGCTTGGAGGCTGGGCCTGTCCCCCGGGCCTGCAGTCCCCCAGGCTGGCTCTGGGGTGGATCTGAACAATTGTCAGCAGGGGTGCGCTCCACCCTCAGCACAGGCCTGCTCCTCTCTGCTGGGGAACCTGCACATTTAGTCTTTTGAGCTTCTGCTCCCTTAAGGCATCTAAATTTTGTGACTCCATGCCAGAAGCTAACAGGAAGGCTAAGGTGAGGGGAGAAGTAGGCCCCAGAGGCCCTAGGTCAAGACATGGGAAGATGGGGTCCAGCCAAGATGGGACTATGGCTCACCTCACCGGAGGTGTCCTGTGGGGGGCAGGAGCCCTTCCTCTGGGAAGATGTGTCCCAATAGCCAGACGCCAGTGCTGGTCTAGTCCCTCCCCAGACACTCACCTCTGCGTCCCTTCTTCATCCCTCCTTCCAGCCACCTGCCCCCTTCTCTGGCCCTGGCCCATTCTTGAGTGCTCACGCGTGTTTCCTTAGTCGCTTCAGTCATGTCTGACTCTTTGCGACCCCGTGGACTGAGGCCTGCCAGGCTCCTCTGTCCATGGAGATTCTCCAGGCAAAAATACTGGAGTGGGTTGCCATGCCCTCCTCCAGGGGATTTTCCTGACCCAGGGATTGAACCCATGTCTCCGGCACTGGGAGGCAGGTTCTTTACCATCAGTGCCAGCTGGGAAACCCACCTCGCTTCCTAATCCCATTCTCCCCTCATCAGCCCCCTCTCAAGGCAGGGCAGGGTTCTAAGGGTCTGCAAGGTAGGGCTTTCACTTGAAGGGGAGCCTTGGTCCGGAGGAGGTCTCGAGTCTCTTTAGGCCCCAAGCCTCAGAGCTGTCTCCCCTTCTCTTTCTCCCTGACTTCCCTCTTCCTACCCACGTGTGTCCCCACACTCCAAGTTCTCTTCCCTCTTGTTGCCATCTCCTCTTCCAGAAGCTTCCCCACTCTGTCCCTCCTCCCCTACCGTGGAGAGGCTCATGCAGCCGGGTATATGCATCTGAGTCACAGGCGCTGTGTATGTGTGTGCCTGTGTGCCTGGCACATGTGGAACATGTTTCTGCGGCCTGCGTGTGTGTCTGTGTCACATGCATGTCTGTGTCACGTGCTGATCAGCAGCTGGTGTGTGTGTGTGTGTGGACTGCCTGCAGAAATGCATCGTGACCCATGGACTCTCCCCTACACTGGAAGTACCTCTGAGTGGAGGTGGTGGCCCCTGGAGGACCAGTCCCTCAGCTTCATTTTTCCCCTCCTTCAAGCCCTGAACACCATCCCTTCCCCATGCCAGGGCTTCACCATGAGAGAAGCGGGAAGAATTCCTTCCAGAAGCCTTCTCGCCTGCCCAGTTCCACCTCCAGCAGGCTCTTGCCTCAGACGATCCCCAAATGTCTCTTTTTACATCTAAGAAGCCTCAGACAGGGCACAACCGAGGTCTCCCCAAGGCAAGTCATGACTTTCTGATGCTGGCCTAGGTGTCTGGCGCAGTGTCAGGGGAGTAAGCAGGGACCACACAGGGCTCATGGAGACCTCGGGGGGCAGGGGGTGCTGGGGTGGCTAACAGTGCAGGTGGCATCTCTAAGCATTGGAGACCAGGATGCTGAAGTCAGAGGAGCTCACTAGTCCAGGAGCATTTGCACAAAAAGTCTGAGCCAGGGGGCCAGCACTGGAGGCTTTACTGGTTTTGTCTAGTCATTTCTCTGGGGAGGAGGGGGTTGACAGCTTAAAATGGATTTTCAGGAATAATGGATTCCCTTTCATGGTTCCCGGCACCGAGCTGCAACGCAAAAGAGAGAGTGTCACTTGGGCCCTGGTGGGAAGGACAAAGGAGGGGTGAGCCCGGAGGCCTTTCTGAGGAGGGCAGAGGGGCTCAGACGGCCTCCTCCTGCTGTGTGATGTGGATGGGCGGCTGCCCCTCTGTCACGTTCGTTCATCACCAGGAAGCGCGGGGTGCTGGAGAACCCAGAGTCCTCAGTCCTGCCTCTCTGAGCATATCCAGGGCCCAGGGCTGAGACCTAGCGGTTCTCAGTAGGGAAGAGCCTGAGTGCTTCCAGTGAGGATGAGGCTGTCTACACTCGTGGCAGGAAACCTCCTAATGCTAGAATGGATTCTAGTCTGGCTTCGAACCCAAGTCCCTGCCCCCGCCCTGGAGCGCTTACCCTCCATGGTCCCCAGGCCTCTGTCAGCCCTGGCCTTGGCACTGCACCTGGGCCCACCGGAACCTGTATCCAGCAGCCTTTATGAGGTCACTGAGGTGGAGATATCACTCAGCCAGCCCCTCATTCCATTGTCCCCAGCCCCCACTTGGCTGTGCGAGGAGTGGGCCCGCCTGCACATCCTGGGGGGAGCCGTGGGGCAGCCTCACTTACTCTTTTGCAGCTCCTTTCGGCTGAGGGGACATGGTCGGGGACTGGAGAAACTTCAGCTCCCCTTCAATGGTAGCCCTCTTGAACCCTAGCTTTTTGAGGTCAAGGTAAGGGTGAGGGACGTCCTCATCTTCTTGCTTTGGGGCATCCTGTGGTTTCCTGGTGTCTCCCGGTTCCTCTGGCGGCTTCTCATCCTGCGTGAGTTTTCCCTGCTCTGGCTTGTCCGTAGTGGATTGGGCAGCATGATCCACGGCAGGCTCTGTGGGAGGTGGCATGGCCTTCTGGGGTGTGGTCTTGATCGTGTGCTGCAAGCTGGGCAGGTCCATCCTACTGGAGGATGCCATGGCCAGGGTTGATGCGAAATTGATTAGCTCTTCCAGGCCCATGCTGGGCATGCAGAAGGACGGTTCGGGGCTTGGAGTCTTCTGGGAGGCTTTGTCTAGAGGGCCTTGCTGGGCGCTGGGGTCCTGGTTCTGCTTCTTGGAGCGCTTGGTGTCCTTGGGGACCGTCTGTTGGGCTGGGCATCTGGTGGTCTTTTCTGTGCTCTTCTGGACGGGCTGCGTGCTGATTACTGGTTGCAGGCTGTGTTCTGACACCTGGATGAGCCTGTCTACCCAGAAGAGGTGCCTGGAGGTCTGCACGTGGATGGAGCGGTAGTCCTCATCCACGGAACTCACATAGCTGGAGTTGGACCTCATGCTCAGCTGTCTGATGTCTGGTTTCGTTAGCTCATCTCCATAGGGTTGTGGGGCCTCTTCCCTGTAGCCCTGGGGCTTGGGGTCTTCCTGTTTGGCCGTGGGCTCTGCATGTGGGAAGGGCTTGGGCTTCTGTTCTGGCTCCACTTGAGGGAGCTCTTCTACAGGAAGCTCTGGCCCGAGCAATTCGTTCTCCAGCTGTAAGGTTACAACAGGAAGCTGAGGCTGCGTCTGTCCCCCCAGCCCGAACCGCTGCGGTTCTCCCCATCCCCCATTCTCTGCCCGGCCCCACCCCGGCACTGTCCTGCTCACTTCCTCCCCAACACTTGCCTCCTCCAAGTGACCTGCTTGGGGCAGGGAGGCAGTGGGGACAGCTGGTGAGGGCGTGTGTGCATGTGTGTACCAGCCCTGGCCTGGTACTAGGGTTGATCCCATAACTGTCCAGGGTGGGGACTTATCAGGCTTTAGACAAGATGGGCCTCAAAGACCCCTGCCCCTGGCCTCCCACCTCCCCCTAGGAGGTGATACGGTCTGCAGTTACCTCCATGTCATCTTCCTCTTGTATTGGCTGGAACTGGTTTCGGTTTATGTCACCCCTAAGACAGAAGGAGGCACAGAGTGGATGTCAGCGCTCCATGCAGTAGGAGGAGCAGCTTCTGGGGAGGGTCTCTGGTGCCCTTAAAGCCTCCTGCCTTGTGCAAGGACTGGCAAGATGCTCACAGCTCAGTCCCCTGGTGGTGCCCGCTGCCACCGAGAATCCCATGGCAGACTCATATTATCAAACTTCAGTGAGTTCAGAAAGCGCCTAGAGAGCTTGCCAAGTCTCTCCCCTCCTCCTACAGTCTCTGCAGAGGAGACTGACTCCTTGGGGGAGGTCCCCCGATCCAACAGTCCCCTTCCTAGGAGCTTGTGTCTTTTATTTCAGCTGGAGGTGAAGCCCAGAAATCTGCATTTTAATCTAACATTCCAGTGGGCCAGTGTCTTGCAAGTGGCTCATCACAGAGGGAGAAGCCCAGAGGGACACCCTCTCCAGAACCTGACCGCTCTCAGATCAGCAAATCTTAAGTACGAGGGTGTGTGTGGAAGGTACCCTTGGTTCTTATTGCTAGTTGGCTGGCATCTCAACTGCTGCTCTCAGTCATTGTAACCTTTCTCTTACTTTAGGCACCTGCCTACCCTCCCCTTGGACAGTTCTGATCTCAAAGAAAGGCAATGCTAAGGGGTCAGGCTCCATCCATGTCCTGGGTGTACCCCACCACCCTTCAGTCCTCCTCCAACCTGAGGGACTGGGGATGGAAGCAGAGCGGGGGATGGCCTCCATCCCCACCCCTGCTGCCTTTTGGCCTGGATACTGACCTTGGGGAGATTTTGGAAATAAGCAAGATAGAGGGAGATCCTGGGTGAGGGTGGGTGANAAGGCAAGTCATGACTTTCTGATGCTGGCCTAGGTGTCTGGCGCAGTGTCAGGGGAGTAAGCAGGGACCACACAGGGCTCATGGAGACCTCGGGGGGCAGGGGGTGCTGGGGTGGCTAACAGTGCAGGTGGCATCTCTAAGCATTGGAGACCAGGATGCTGAAGTCAGAGGAGCTCACTAGTCCAGGAGCATTTGCACAAAAAGTCTGAGCCAGGGGGCCAGCACTGGAGGCTTTACTGGTTTTGTCTAGTCATTTCTCTGGGGAGGAGGGGGTTGACAGCTTAAAATGGATTTTCAGGAATAATGGATTCCCTTTCATGGTTCCCGGCACCGAGCTGCAACGCAAAAGAGAGAGTGTCACTTGGGCCCTGGTGGGAAGGACAAAGGAGGGGTGAGCCCGGAGGCCTTTCTGAGGAGGGCAGAGGGGCTCAGACGGCCTCCTCCTGCTGTGTGATGTGGATGGGCGGCTGCCCCTCTGTCACGTTCGTTCATCACCAGGAAGCGCGGGGTGCTGGAGAACCCAGAGTCCTCAGTCCTGCCTCTCTGAGCATATCCAGGGCCCAGGGCTGAGACCTAGCGGTTCTCAGTAGGGAAGAGCCTGAGTGCTTCCAGTGAGGATGAGGCTGTCTACACTCGTGGCAGGAAACCTCCTAATGCTAGAATGGATTCTAGTCTGGCTTCGAACCCAAGTCCCTGCCCCCGCCCTGGAGCGCTTACCCTCCATGGTCCCCAGGCCTCTGTCAGCCCTGGCCTTGGCACTGCACCTGGGCCCACCGGAACCTGTATCCAGCAGCCTTTATGAGGTCACTGAGGTGGAGATATCACTCAGCCAGCCCCTCATTCCATTGTCCCCAGCCCCCACTTGGCTGTGCGAGGAGTGGGCCCGCCTGCACATCCTGGGGGGAGCCGTGGGGCAGCCTCACTTACTCTTTTGCAGCTCCTTTCGGCTGAGGGGACATGGTCGGGGACTGGAGAAACTTCAGCTCCCCTTCAATGGTAGCCCTCTTGAACCCTAGCTTTTTGAGGTCAAGGTAAGGGTGAGGGACGTCCTCATCTTCTTGCTTTGGGGCATCCTGTGGTTTCCTGGTGTCTCCCGGTTCCTCTGGCGGCTTCTCATCCTGCGTGAGTTTTCCCTGCTCTGGCTTGTCCGTAGTGGATTGGGCAGCATGATCCACGGCAGGCTCTGTGGGAGGTGGCATGGCCTTCTGGGGTGTGGTCTTGATCGTGTGCTGCAAGCTGGGCAGGTCCATCCTACTGGAGGATGCCATGGCCAGGGTTGATGCGAAATTGATTAGCTCTTCCAGGCCCATGCTGGGCATGCAGAAGGACGGTTCGGGGCTTGGAGTCTTCTCGGAGGCTTTGTCTAGAGGGCCTTGCTGGGCGCTGGGGTCCTGGTTCTGCTTCTTGGAGCGCTTGGTGTCCTTGGGGACCGTCTGTTGGGCTGGGCATCTGGTGGTCTTTTCTGTGCTCTTCTGGACGGGCTGCGTGCTGATTACTGGTTGCAGGCTGTGTTCTGACACCTGGATGAGCCTGTCTACCCAGAAGAGGTGCCTGGAGGTCTGCACGTGGATGGAGCGGTAGTCCTCATCCACGGAACTCACATAGCTGGAGTTGGACCTCATGCTCAGCTGTCTGATGTCTGGTTTCGTTAGCTCATCTCCATAGGGTTGTGGGGCCTCTTCCCTGTAGCCCTGGGGCTTGGGGTCTTCCTGTTTGGCCGTGGGCTCTGCATGTGGGAAGGGCTTGGGCTTCTGTTCTGGCTCCACTTGAGGGAGCTCTTCTACAGGAAGCTCTGGCCCGAGCAATTCGTTCTCCAGCTGTAAGGTTACAACAGGAAGCTGAGGCTGCGTCTGTCCCCCCAGCCCGAACCGCTGCGGTTCTCCCCATCCCCCATTCTCTGCCCGGCCCCACCCCGGCACTGTCCTGCTCACTTCCTCCCCAACACTTGCCTCCTCCAAGTGACCTGCTTGGGGCAGGGAGGCAGTGGGGACAGCTGGTGAGGGCGTGTGTGCATGTGTGTACCAGCCCTGGCCTGGTACTAGGGTTGGTCCCATAACTGTCCAGGGTGGGGACTTATCAGGCTTTAGACAAGATGGGCCTCAAAGACCCCTGCCCCTGGCCTCCCACCTCCCCCTAGGAGGTGATACGGTCTGCAGTTACCTCCATGTCATCTTCCTCTTGTATTGGCTGGAACTGGTTTCGGTTTATGTCACCCCTAAGACAGAAGGAGGCACAGAGTGGATGTCAGCGCTCCATGAAGTAGGAGGAGCAGCTTCTGGGGAGGGTCTCTGGTGCCCTTAAAGCCTCCTGCCTTGTGCAAGGACTGGCAAGATGCTCACAGCTCAGTCCCCTGGTGGTGCCCGCTGCCACCGAGAATCCCATGGCAGACTCATATTATCAAACTTCAGTGAGTTCAGAAAGCGCCTAGAGAGCTTGCCAAGTCTCTCCCCTCCTCCTACAGTCTCTGCAGAGGAGACTGACTCCTTGGGGGAGGTCCCCCGATCCAACAGTCCCCTTCCTAGGAGCTTGTGTCTTTTATTTCAGCTGGAGGTGAAGCCCAGAAATCTGCATTTTAATCTAACATTCCAGTGGGCCAGTGTCTTGCAAGTGGCTCATCACAGAGGGAGAAGCCCAGAGGGACACCCTCTCCAGAACCTGACCGCTCTCAGATCAGCAAATCTTAAGTACGAGGGTGTGTGTGGAAGGTACCCTTGGTTCTTATTGCTAGTTGGCTGGCATCTCAACTGCTGCTCTCAGTCATTGTAACCTTTCTCTTACTTTAGGCACCTGCCTACCCTCCCCTTGGACAGTTCTGATCTCAAAGAAAGGCAATGCTAAGGGGTCAGGCTCCATCCATGTCCTGGGTGTACCCCACCACCCTTCAGTCCTCCTCCAACCTGAGGGACTGGGGATGGAAGCAGAGCGGGGGATGGCCTCCATCCCCACCCCTGCTGCCTTTTGGCCTGGATACTGACCTTGGGGAGATTTTGGAAATAAGCAAGATAGAGGGAGATCCTGGGTGAGGGTGGGTGATCTCGGGGGTGGGGGAGAAGTCCTATGGTGATGGGGGACTGGTTCTCACTGTGAATCCATAATGTCCACCGACTCTTTGCCACAGCAGGGAAATCCATTGGCACCTGGCAGGGAGAAGGTCGTGAGGGCAGGGGACCTGCAAGTGCAGACAGTCCCTGAGCGAGTCCGGAGCTCAGGCTGGTGGCACTGCTGCAGCCACCCCTCTCCTTCCCTGTCCCTTACCTAAGCCCACGCGCCATCCCCTTGCCCATCCTGTCCCTTGCCAGCATCACCAGCACCCCATCCTCCACATCTGCTCCCTCCCACCTTTCGTGATCCATCACTGTCTTCCATTAGGGCAAATACCAATAATAGTGGTTACTTCCGTTCATTGAGTGCCAGAAACTAGCCCAGGGATTGTGTTGAGCACTTTATAGGCTTTAGTTCTTTGACTGAACGCAAAACATGAGAAGAGGTTCATTTGCCCAAGGTCCCTCAGCTGATCACTCAGGAAGTCAGGACTTAGATGCAGGCTTCACTTAAGGAACGCTTTACTGCCCTGCCCTGAATGTCACCCTATCCTGGAGCCTGTAAATGTGCGGGGTTCTCCGTCGCACAGGTGAACTTTCTTCATCTTTTCCATTCCTGCCCCTGCTCCCCTTTCTCCACTCTGTCTGGCCAGGCTTCAGATCTGCCACTCACTCTCATCCTAGCCACTCTTATCCTGACCTCTCTTCCCCCGGCTACTCATGCTATTTCACATCCTGGGATCATCTATTTCCAACGCCAGGCCAGAATTCTCACCCCAGGTGCTTGATTTGAGGTGACACCTGTTTGCTAAGTTGCTTCAGTTGTGACTGACTGTGTGACCCATGGAGTGTAGCCTACCAGGCTCCTCTATGCCATGCCCTCCTCCAGGGGATCTTACCAACTAAAAGATCGAACCTGCATCCCTTAGGCTTCCTGCAGTGGCAGGAATATTCTTTACCACTAGTGCCACGTGGGAAGACCATCTGTTNCCATGGAGTGTAGCCTACCAGGCTCCTCTATGCCATGCCCTCCTCCAGGGGATCTTACCAACTAAAAGATCGAACCTGCATCCCTTAGGCTTCCTGCAGTGGCAGGAATATTCTTTACCACTAGTGCCACATGGGAAGACCATCTGTTTATTTCGCAACATGAAACATCCTTTGTAGAGGAGATTGGCTCCTTGGGGTACGTCCCCCCTCACAGTCCCCTTTCCTAGAAGCTTGTATCTTTTATTGCAGAAGCTTCTCTTTCATCCTTTGGTGATAGGGGCCACCAGGCTGTCGCATTTTCTGAGTCCCAGGGTGGTGGATAGGGGTTGATGGTGGGGGTCATTATGGCAATGAGCAAGCTGGGATCCCTATGAGCCGGCAGTGTGACAGGAAGTGACAGCCTTAGCCCTGGCTGAGAAGAACTACTCCTAGGATTAGATTAGAAGGATTAGAATG
Source organism: Neotragus pygmaeus (assembly GCA_006410875.1). Taxonomy (NCBI): domain Eukaryota; kingdom Metazoa; phylum Chordata; class Mammalia; order Artiodactyla; family Bovidae; genus Neotragus; species Neotragus pygmaeus. The sequence goes on from SJYV01018411.1 coordinate 209,374, forward strand.
TGCTGTGGCCTCTTCCTAGCAGTTGAGAGGCTGGGGAGGGTCCTTGCATGGCTGATATTGGGTCCTGGGCTTTGGGTTGCTCCACACACTTCCTAGCTGATGCTAGTGGCAAAGAACCCACCTGCCACACGTAGAAGATGTGAGAGACATGGGTTCAATCCCTGGATGAAGAAGTTCCCCTGGAGGAGGAAATGGCAACGTGCTCCAGTATTTTGCCTGGAGAATCCTGTGGACGGAGGAGCCTGGTAGGCTACTGTCCATGAGGTCGCAAAGAGCCGGACAGGACTGAAGTGACTTAGTAAGCATGCACCCACAGGTTCAGCCTGGGCCTGGGATCCTGGATCAGCTGGGTGACTAGCAAAGAGTGCACCAGGGGCAGGCTCCCAGTGGCCGGCTCAGTGGTCTCTTCAGAACTCATCACTTCTTTGACCACCATGCTTTCTTTGACCATCCCTCAACTTCCTCCCCACATCTCTTCTGCTCCATTTCTACCTGCCCCAACTGCTGCTATGCCTCAGGCTTCTGACCCCATAGCCTTCTTTTGCTTTGTGATTGTTCAGTTGCTCAGTTGTGTCCAACTCTTTGTGACCCCGTGGACTACAGCACACCAGGCTTCCCGGTCCTTCACCATCTCCCAGAGCTTGCTCAAACTCATGTCCACTGAGTAGTGATGCCATCCAACCAGCTTGTCCTCTGTCATCCCCTTCTCCTTCTGCCTTCAATCTTTACCAGCATCAGTGTCTTTTCCAGTGAGTCTCTCTTCGTGTCAGGTGGCCAAAATTTTGGAGCTTCAGCTTCAGCATCAGTCCTTCCAATGAATATTCAGGATGGATTTCTTTAGGACTGACTGGTTTGATCTCCTTGCTGTTCATGGGACTCTCAAGAGTCTGCTCCAACACCACAGGCCAAAAGCATCAATTCTTTGGCACTCAGCCTTCTTTATGGTCCAACTCTTACATCCATACAAGACTACTGGAAAAAATATAGGTTTGACTAGATGGACCTTTGTTGGCAAAGTAATATCTCTGCTTTTTAATATTCTGTCAAGCTTTCTCATCGCTTTTCTTCCAAGCAACAAGCGTCTTTTAATTTCATGGCTGAAATCACCATCTGCAGTGATTTTGGAGCCCAAGAAGATAAAATCTATCACTGTTTCCATTGTTTCCCCATCTATTTGCCATAAAGTGATAGGACTGGATGTCATGATCTTAGTTTCCTTTGTTTGTTTTACAAAATTTCTCTGGGAAGTTTAATCAACACCTAAAGCCTTAACTCTTCCATAAAAAGCAACTGGATATGGATAGAAGGAAAAATTATTATGGTATGGACCTCACTGCAGCACTGGGGTTTAGAAGCAAAAATCTGAGGTTGACTCAACTTGGGGCCTCTATATTCAACCTGGAAATGTTCTATTAGGGATTCATGTGACATTTGGTAGTGTATGAAGTAATTTCAACTTCCAACTGTGGATTGCTTTATATAGAAAGGCATTGATTTTGTATCCTGCAACCATCCTAAAATCTTATTGGTTCTAGTAGCTTTTTTAAGATTCCATAGGGTTTTCTACATAAACAATAATATTTGTGACTCAAGATAGTTTTACTTCTTCCTTTTCAACCTGGATGTCTCCAAATTCCTTTTCTTTCCTTATTGCACTGAGAATAATCTCTGGAACAATGTGGAACAAAATTGAGAGTAGATATTCTTGCTTTGTTAGTGAGCTTAGGGGAAAAGTATCCAGTATTTCATTATGAAATATAATGTTATAGTTTTTCTCGTAGATGCTATTTATCAGGTTGAAGAAGTTTCCTTCTATTCCTACTTAATTTTTAAATAGGAGGGGATGTTGGGTTTTATCTGATGCTTTTTCTGAATTTATTGAGATTATGTTTTTCTGATATTCTGTTAATATATAAGTTATGTATGTATGGCTCTATGTGCGTAGTCGCTCAGTCATGTCTAACTCTTTGTGATTCCATGGACTAAAGTCCACTAGGCTCCTCTGTCCATGAGATTCTCTGGGCAAGAATACTGGAGTGGGTTGTCATGCCTGCCTTCAGGGGATCTTCCCAACCCAGGGAAGGAACCCAGGTCTCCTGTATTGTAGGCAGATTCTTTACTGCCTGAGCCACCAGGGAAGCCAGGGAAGTTATATATAGCGTGTACTACATATATTACATATTATTCTGCTAATAATTCTAATTTGTTTATCATGAGATCTTGTATTCCTGGGTTAAATCTCACTTGATCACAGTGTACTACCTTTTTATACATTGTCAAATTTTATTTTCTAACTTTTAAGATGAATTTCCACATATATGTTCATGAGGTCTATTGGTACACAATTTTCTGTTCTTATAATGTATTTCTTTTAATAATATCTATGATGTAAGGTTTTGACAGTAGAGTAATGCTGGTCTCATAGAATGAGTTGACACATGTCTCATCTTCAATTTTCTCAGTTTGTGTAAAATTTTTATCATTTATTTATTATGTTTGGTAGAATTCACAAATGAAGCCTGTGGACCTGGACCTGGAGTTTCCTTGTGAGAAGATTTTTAATTACAAATTCAACTTAAAAAATAGATACAGGGTTATTTAGCCTACCTATTTATTTTTTATTGTGGCAAAATACACATATCATAAATTGCCCTTTTAAAATTATTTCTAAGTATGCAGTTCAGTGGCATTAAGTATATTATCATGCAGCCATCCCTACTATCCATTCCCAGAATATCTATTTCTTGTTGAGTGAGGTTTTGGAGTTTGTATTTTTTTAAAGGACTTTATCCATTTCATCTAAGTTGTCAAGTTTATTGGCATAAATTGTTCCTAATATTCCTTAATTATTCTTTTCATATCTGCAGAGTCTATAATGATGTTACCTCTTTCATTCCTCATGCTGGTAATTTTTGTCTGTTTTTTTTTTTTTTTCCCTTGTCCAGTTTGGCTGTAGATGTATCAGTTCTGTGGGTCTTCTCAAACCTGCCAGAGATATATGTCTGATTCTTGAGTGGTCACATTAAAATAATATCTGCAAAGCAATAGGCTCCTGCAGTCACAGGCTCCCAATCAGCTTTTTGTGATTTCACTCTTATACATGAACAACCAAGCATCACTAGGCATTTGAGAAAACTGCTAACATAGAAGAGCTAGACTGAGAGAAGAGACTACTCCAGAACACCAGAAGAGAAACAAGGGAACTGAACAATCCTAATCATCTTCAGAAACTCAGAGTTTAAGATATTCAGCAACATATATATTGCATCCAAAGAATACGAACAGGATACTATTTTAAAAAGAACTATGAAAAGAAAGAGCTTTTTAGCAAACAATTAAAAAATAAAATACAGAGAATATTCCTAGAAGGTGGAACTAAAATATCAAGACGATGTGAGAGAAAAGGATCAAAAGGAAATCCAATGCTGGGTTATAGAAAGGAGATTCAGAAAGAATGGAGACCATGGAGAAGAAAAGTGAAATCAGTATTTCCCTGAGCTGAAGGATATCATTAGCTTAAAAATGTTTGCTGAATACCCAGCACTATAGATGCCAAAAGATCTTTGCTCTAAAAGTTCATTGCACCAGGAACAAAGGATTCCTAAATACTTCTAAGTGAAAAACAAGTTACCAACAAGGGAAGGAGAATCATACTGGCGGCGGAGTTAGCAATACAGTTGCTTTTAACATTCTGGGGGAAATGGTTTTTAACCTAGAATTTTATATCCAGCAAAACTATCATTTCAGACATGGAAAAGTAAGAAAGTTTATTCCTCTCTCTCTTTTTTGTTTTTGGAAGTTATTTGAGGATGTGCTAACACAAAATAAAGGTGTAAAACAAGAGAGTCAGGGATGAAAGAGCATATCCAACCCAGGAAAGCAGCTGAATCCCAGATGTTAACTGTATAGAGGCCTACACACTGGTGCAATAGGATGAAGGAATCTGGACAGTAGGTCTCTGAAATAAAGAAAACCTAACAGAATAGTTAACTAAATGTAGAGGTTGAAGAAAACAAAGACTATGATAAAAGCAAAGAGTACATGTAAAAGGCCACTAAAAAACAAAAACAGGAAAAACAAAAAGCTGTATGAGAAAGAAAAGGTAATTGTGGTACCTTTTATGGCTCAGCAGTGAACAGTTTTCATGTAGTCATGATAATAAATCCTGTTTATTAACTTTCAACATTTAGAATCAATATATAGGCAAAATTTGGAAAACATGGTTATGGGACAATGTGAATGCTATCAACCTTGATATTAAAAAATAAACATACAGGTTAGAGCCTTTGGGAGCTACAAGGCAGGAAGAAAAGTTGAAGGAAAAGGTAGGGTCACTAAAACATCTTACTATATGTGTGTCAAAAGATACTCTCTAAAGTTGATGAAAAGATATATTAAATTTACAAAGGCATTAGCAGATTAAAAATAATTGATGTTGGGAAGATGGGGCAGGGTGGTTTCCATTAGAGTGGGTAGGTGGTCCAAGAAGAAGCCTGTCTGCTTGTGGAGAGATGAGATGGTAACCAGGCAGAAAAACAGTTCAAATGAAACAGTGGTGGTTGCTCGGAGGAGTGAGGCTGGGGATGTGGTATAGGGGATTCTTGCTTTTCAATCACTGAATAAGCTCTTCAGTACTATTTAACCATATGCATGTATTTCTTGGATAAAGTTAAAAAGAAATGTTGAGCTCCAGGGTACTTCCCTGGTGGTCCACCGGCTAAGACTCTGCCATCCCAATGCTGGGGGCCCAGGGTTTGATCCTTGGTCAGGGAACTAGATCCCACATTGCCACAACTCAGAGCTGGCATGCTGCAACTAAAGATTCCACATGCCATGACGAAGATTGACTGTCTTTGTGAAGACTGAAGGCCTGGTGTAGCCAAATAAATATATTTTAAAAGGTTGAGGCCAGCTATTGTCCAGCACTGTGCTAAGGGCAGAGGACACAGTGATGAACATACACAATCTCTGCCCTTTGGAGCTTTCAAGCCTGTGGCTGTAACCACAGGAGAACCTCCAATCTCTATTTTATACTCCCACTTGACCCTCCAATTTCTATTTCTTACTCCCATTTCTCCTGAGTTCTGGACTTAAACTGCAGTCACTGATTACACATTTTTCCCTCAGGGGGCCTCAACTTCACTTTGTTTAAAACCCTATGGATTCCTTGTCAAAGCCTGAGATGAGTAGTTTGAATAGAATTCCCCTTTCCTATTGTCATGACTAGGTGAGCTAGGGGCTCACCTCTTCCTAAAGACCTCCCAGACTTTACCCCAAGGCCCCCCCACAGCAGACCTCTAAGTGCACAGCTTCTTGCTGACCCGCAGTTAGAGGTGGGTTGGGTGTGTGGTTTGCTTACTTTGAATCTCTGATCCTCTACACAGAGTCAGGCACAAGGCGGATTTTCAGCAAAAGTCTGTGCAAAGAATGGTTTCCTGGGACTTCGCTGGTGGTCCAGTGGTTAAGAATCTGCCTGTCAATGCAGAGGATACAAGTTCGATCCCTGGTCTGGGAAGATCCCATCTGCCATGGAGCAACTAAGCCCATGTGCCACAACTACTGAGCCCATGCTCTAGAGACTGTGCTCTGCAACAAGAGAAGCCACCACAACGGGAAGCCTGTGCGCCACGGCTGGAGAGCAGCCCCTGCTTGCCACAACTAGAGAAAGTCTTTGCATAGCAATGAAGACTCGGTGCAGCCAAAACTAAATAAATAAATAAAATTATTTTAAAAAAGAGAATAGTTTCCTTATTCCTCTCACCCTGTGAAACTCTGCAGATTATCTCCCATTTTTGGCCTCAAGTTCATACCTTTGTGTCCAGACTCTAGGATGGCCAACACAGTTCTGCATGTTTGACCCATCTTCCTTTCCAATCTCTCATCTCTTGATAAACTCCTCTCCCTGATTTCTTCGTTTATTCTATCACCCCAGTTAGAGACCTGGGTCACTTGCAACCTCCTCACTTCCCCAGCTCCTGATCTTCCCACCACTATTAATGACCTAATGCACATCCTTTCTCCATCCTCACTGCCTCTCTCCTCTTTCTACACCAAAGTCAACACAAACCCAGGACTCATGACCCCCTCAACACTCGGTGCTGAGTGCTTTGCATGGTTCCAACCCTCAGGGCCACATTCTGCACAGGTGGTGATGACTCCTCACATAGATGAGGAAGTTTGCACAAGTCACACAGCTCTTAAGAACAGCACCACAACCTGAACACAGTCAGATCATCTCCAAACCCCATGGTGCTACCCACTGTGCTAGCTGATATTTCTCTAGGCCTCTAGCTGATGTAATACAATATGGACCACTGATCCACATTCTCCCTGACCCTGGCCCCAACCTGGGCATCTCAATGACTGCAGAACAAGCCTGCTGCATCACACCTGCTCACATCCAGACTCTAGGGTAGCCTCAAAGATCCTGCATAGTCTGATCCCTGCCTTCTTTTTTCATCTCCTGGTATCCAGTTCCCTGTCTTGCCCCAAGCTCAAGAGGCCCTGGAGCTTGGAGGGAACTTTTGTGCCTCAGTGCCTTTGCACATGCTGTTTCTGATACTCAGAAAGTCTCTCTCCTGATAAAAATCCTACTCATTCCTGACAGCCCAACTCAGATCTCCAGTGTCATTATCTCTGTGACATACCTGGCTGTCTAACCCACATTTTAATTTTTAGTTAACTCATTAGAGTAACTCATGAGTTTAGTTAACTCATCAGAGTAAGAGTAAGTGCTGACAAATAATAAATACTAGAGAGGGTGTGATGGAGGCGGCGATGGCACCCCACTCCAGCACTCCTGCTTGGAAAATCCCACGGACAGAGGAGACTGGTAGGCCGCAGTCCATGGGGTTGCTAAGAGTCGGACACGACTGTGCGAATTTCACTTTTCACTTTCATGCATTGGAGAAGGAAATGGCGTTATACTGTGAATGGCGTTATTTCATTCTTTTTTATGACTGAATAATATTCCAGTGTGTATAAGTGTGTGTGTATACCACACCATCTTTATCCATTCATCTGTTGATGAACATTTAGGTTGCATCCATGTCTTGAGTATTGTAAATGCTGTAATGAACATTGGGGTGCAGGTATCATTTCAAAATAGAATTTTCTCCAGATCTTTTCCAGTAGAATTGTAAGCTCTTGTGGTAACTCTGTTTAGTTTTTTAAGGAATCTCCATACTGTTCTCAATGGTGACTGCACCAATTTACATTCCCACAAACAGCGTAGGAGGAGTTTTTTTCTTCACACCCTCTCTCCTGCTGCTGCTGCTAAGTCGCTTCAGTCGTGTCCGACTCAGTGTGACCCCATACACGGCAGCCCATGAGGCTCCCCTGTCCCTGGGATTCTCCAGGCAAGAATACTGGAGTGGGTAGCCGTTCCCTTCTCCAGGGAACATGGATGGACCTAGAGATTACTACTGAAGAAGCCAGACAGAGAAAGACAAATATGATATGACTTATATGTGGAAACTAAAAATCAAACAAACGAATGAACTTATTTACAAAATAGAGACTCTCAGACACAGAAAACGTATGGTTACAAAAGGGGAAAGCAGCTTCACTGATGGCTCAGGTGGTAAAAAACCTGCCTGGAATGCAAGAAATCTGGGTTGGATTCCTGGGTTGGGAAGATGCCCTGGAGAAGGAAATGGCAGCCCATTCCAGTATTCTGGCTTGGAGCATCCCATTGACAGAGGAACCTGGTAGGCTACAGTCCATAGGGTTGCAAAGAACTGAGCAACTAACACTTTCACTTTCAAGGGGGTGGGTGGGTAGGAATAACATGCACACTACTATATATTAAAATAGATAACCAATCAGCTGTATAGCACAGGGAACTATACTCAATATTTTGCAATAACCTATAAGAGAAAAGGATCTGAAAAAGAATATATATATATATATATATCTCACTGAATCATTGTGTTGTACACCTGAAACTAATACACTGTAAATCAACAATACTTCAATTAAAAATACAAACAAAATACAGTTCTTTAAGATTAAAAAACAGAAAAAAGAGAAGGGGATGCAATAAACATTGCAGGAGTGATTTAAGATGTCTGCATCGATTTGTTTGTTGAGGGGAAAGCTGTTCTCTGGTTGTTGATTTTTGGCACGTTTTGAAGGCTGGCCCATGTCGTCCTGGGAGAGAAAGTTCTGNGAAAAAAGAGAAGGGGATGCAATAAACATTGCAGGAGTGATTTAAGATGTCTGCATCGATTTGTTTGTTGAGGGGAAAGCTGTTCTCTGGTTGTTGATTTTTGGCACGTTTTGAAGGCTGGCCCATGTCGTCCTGGGAGAGAAAGTTCTGAGAAGAAAGCCTCCAATCCGGGGGTGGGGGAGATCTGGGCCCCCTTGTTAGAAACCTGCGAGATCCAGGGCCCTGAGGGGAAACCATCTTTGTTCAACGGTACAGAGAGAAGTGCAAAGCACAACGGAGCGCCTCAGTAAATATCTGTTGAAGCACACTGCCTTTCTCTGCAAAAGCTCAAGCACCAGCCACGGAAACACTTGATTTGATTTGGAGCGGGGGCGTTTCCTCTGCAGTTTGGGGTAATTCATATATTGCTTCCTGGGCACAGGGCCTCTACTCTGTGTGTCCAGAATGCCCTTACCCCTCGGTGTGCACGTGTATCTGTACACACACACAGAGACAAACAGACACACAGACACACAGACACACACACAGTGGTGCGCCGCGCAGGGCCAATGCTGGGCGTGGTGGCCAGCGTAGCACCGCCCCTCATCCGCGGGACCGCGCGGGCTCTGGCTGGGTGTCGACCTTCCTCTCCGGCGCCCGCCCGCCTCGGCCAATCCCTTC
>SJYV01018411.1:219651-290820 GCA_006410875.1 Neotragus pygmaeus
GCCGGTGCCTGTGATGTCGCCGCCTCTGTGACATCCCTGACGCGAGCCCCGCGGCGTGTGGGTGGGCTTGTCAGTTGATGGAGGAGTATTCCAGAGAATGGGGCTCCTCCTTGCCCCGCAGCCGGAGCTCCTCCCTGGGAGACATCCAGGAGGCGCTGCTCTCTGCTGCCGGCCCAGATGGGTAGACGGTGGAGACTGGTAAGTCTGAGGTCTGCTGGGCTGAGCTTCCATCTGCCCTGGGCACACTGGCACAAGGCCGCTGCACCTTCTGTGTGCCCAGGATCTTCCAAGAACCTGCTGAGCTTGCCACCTCTGCCCCAAGGTATACACATGTGTTTGTGCACACGAACTTGGACATAGATTCCTGTTGTAGAGCCAGATTAGACGGGGCACCCCGTGTGCCAGTGACATCCATCCTCGGGTTCTGTCCCAGCGCCAGGGAATCTACTTTGGGAAAGTCATCTCCGAGCACGTGCAGACACCCAGGTGGCTGGTAAGGCTGGCAGTTCAGCCCCACTCCCAGTCCAGTTCCCTGGCAGCCAGGTCTCAGGGACAGAGGAGTGAGTGGGACAGTCTTGGTTCTGGGCATGCAGTCTGCCCCCACTACCCCTGCTTGGTCGGTGCCCAGCCCTTGGCACCTTGCTCCTTCTCCCCTCAGCCTGGCACCATTCGGCCAGGGACTTCCCAGCTGTCACCATGTGGGGCATCTTGTCTGACTGGTCTGAATGGATAGCCCAGAGGTAGGACTGGAAGTGTCACTGGGAGGAGTGGTGGGAAAGGGCTGAAAAGAGTCTTTGCCCAGGGTGGGACAAGACTGGATAAGATCCCATCAAGAAGCCAGAGGGAGGCAGCTGGTAGGATGTGAGGTTCAGGGCCCAGACACACTTGTCATTACCTCAAACTTTATTGCTTACAAAGTTTTTTACCATTTCAACTCTGCAGTGAGAAGGCTGCAGTTCTTCACATCCTGGGGGCCGGGATTCTCTCCCTGGGGAGGAGTAATGGCTAAATGTGGATAGCTGGGCAAAGGCCACCTGGCAAGGTGTGGGGTCGAGCTTCTCCCCAGATGGAATCTCAGGGGACACCCCCTTACCCCTCAACAATTCACAGTTGATTAATGCTACATGAGTCCTGATCAGCTGCCCCCCGAAAGAAGAGGCTGGCCTGGGGGAGGGGCACATCTTAAGGAAATCTGGAGAAGGTTTGAGGGGTCACATGTATGAAGGGTCAAGAGCTCAGTCCCTTCCCCCCGTCTCCTGGCTTGCTTGTGCCCAAGCAGAACCGCTGGCCTGCCCTCCGGGAAGGCAGCCATGAAAGTGCTTTGAGGTCATCAGAGTGCAAAGTGCCGCTAACGGTCCCCTGGAGAGCAGGGGCGGCAGGGTCAGAGAGTGTCCCAGGAGGCTCGTATGAAGGTGTGGAGGGCCGGGGCCTGGCTAACAGGAGCGCCCGCGTCGGGTACTTTCTGCGGAGTCGATCGCACTCTGTCCTCAGAGTGTTCCTGTCGGGTAGGCCTCATGTCACCCTCCACTCCCACAGCTGAGCGAGCTGAGTGTCAGCTGGGCAGGGGCAGTGCTGGGCCTGCTGCTCTGGGGCAGACTGGGGGCTGGTGGCAAAGGGGCACGTGCTTGGGGGCTGAGAATCGTGTCACTTGAACGCCTTCTCTGGTTCTTCTGAAGCTGACTTCAGCTCAGGGCCTGAGTCGCGGCACCCTGAGAAGTGGCATTCTCTCCTAGGGAGACCCCCTCCATGGGAGACCCTCACATCAGGCATTTCTCCCTCCCTGGAAAGCTCCTAGTGCTAGAAGAGGGGTTGGTGGCCAGGCAAAGCCAGACAAGCGGGTCAGAGGGGCCCCTCCATGAACACAAGGGGAGGCACACCTGCTGCCCCGGTCCTGGCCTGGGCCTGGGGGGGCCATTAGACGCTCACACCTGTCTGGAAACCGAAGGACGGCTNGGTTGGTGGCCAGGCAAAGCCAGACAAGCGGGTCAGAGGGGCCCCTCCATGAACACAAGGGGAGGCACACCTGCTGCCCCAGTCCTGGCCTGGGCCTGGGGGGGCCATTAGACGCTCACACCTGTCTGGAAACCGAAGGACGGCTCACTCCCTCTCCTGACCTGGGCTGGAAGCCGCTCTCCCCTGACTGCCAGCAGGTGGTCACTGATCCTAACGGGGTCAGGCCAGCTTGTTGGGACCAAGGCAGGGAAGACCCTCTTTGTTCCTCGTGGGAAGAGGCCTCCTGTCTTCCTCCTCTCCTGTGGGCTCAGGCAGGACCCAGGTGGAAGATCCTGGGAGGTGCTCTGCTGGCGCTGCCTTTCTGCTGCCAGCCCTTGGTCCCACTGCTGAGCCACGGGCTGGCAGAGCTCCGGGAGCAGGCAGAGCCTGTGTCTCAGGGCAGCACTGAGCACCAAGAAGGAAGGCTGCTTCTGGCCAAGTGGAGCCAGTGGTGGAAGGCTGCTTAGGGCCTGTTCTCCAGCTGGCCGTGCTTGACCCTCCAGCTCCAGGCGAAGCTGCCGTCTGGGGCCAGGGTGCACTGCAGGTCGATGCCTGAGTCCGGCACCTCCATGTCGTAGCGCACGGGCTGCCCGTCCTTGGTCACCAAGCTGAAGGCTGCAGCTGGGATCTGGGGGCAGAGCAAATCAGGGGGCCTGAGAGCGGCCGGGGTGCTGAAGGGTCCCAGCAGAGCAGAGCTGATGGCTTCCTGCTGCACTGGGAGACACTTCCCTCCAATGCAGCGGGCAGCCTTGGAGTATTATCTGCCTTTCATTCTTGGAAGACTTGGAGAATCTCACCCAGCCCAAGTGGGTGGGGATCCTGAGGACCCATCAGTCACCACTCCAGTCTTGCCCTGGGACCCTGGGGGGGGGGGGGGACATCACAGGGCCAACTATTCCCTCTGGTGCCATGTCTACTTATTCAAAAGCTCCCTTCCTGGAGGACTGAGCTAGGCACACTGGATTCTGGGAGTCTGCCCCTCAGCAGGCNGGGGGGGGGGGGGCGGACATCACAGGGCCAACTATTCCCTCTGGTGCCATGTCTACTTATTCAAAAGCTCCCTTCCTGGAGGACTGAGCTAGGCACACTGGATTCTGGGAGTCTGCCCCTCAGCAGGCACCTGCCCCTCACCTGGCTGCTGATGCCCGTTGCGATGTCTCCCACCTTGGCCCGGTGGAACTCCCGGATGTGCAGGTGTTCACCATTGAGAGACTGTATTTGGACTTTCACACCTAGAAGTCAGGCAAGGTGACCATCAGGAGGGCAGCTGCAAGCTCCCTAAGGCGCCCTCGGGAGTGGGAAGCAGGGTGGCTGAAGAAGCTGCAGAGACGGCTTTAGGATGGAAGGGCTGTAACGTTATACCCCTGCTAGCTCTTCATGGCCATGTTCTGTCAGTACCGGAAATCTGGCCTGCACAATGCAAAGGGCTAAGGTTGGCTCCAGTGTGGAAGTAGTATTCCAGCTTATACACAAAAAGCAGAAAGGAACTGGAAACAAAGATTCTTAAATTGGGTTGTGGGCAACTTAGATGGTAAGGTTCCCTGAGGTGGGACAGCCTCTGGCCAGGCATGGGGCTTGATGTCATGAGTCACACTGGCCCTGGAAAGGCCAGGGAACTGTGTGCCGATTAAACCCTTGTTCTATCAAAATCACAGAATGACCTCTGCAACCACACTTGAAAACAAAAAAATTCCACATGTGCTGTCTTTCTCATTTTCCAACTTCAAATCCCAGAGCAGGATCTCAGGAAACCTACTGCTAAGCTGTCTTTTTTCTTCTATTTTTTGGCCACATCCCGCGGCATGTGGGATCTTAGTTTCCTGACCAGGGATTGAACTGCATGGAAGGCAGTCTTAACCACTGGACCACTGGGCAAGTACCTCTTGCTGAGTTCTTAAAATGCTCACGGGCTCCTGTTCTTCCCTTTCCCTTGAGAAGTTCAGGTTTTTGACTCCAAGCCACAAGAGACTGCTCTCTACTCCCAGCTAGAGGTTTCTGGGACTCCATCAGCTGCCCATGAGGGGCCATGGTCCTTCACTGCCCCNTGTTCTTCCCTTTCCCTTGAGAAGTTCAGGTTTTTGACTCCAAGCCACGAGAGACTGCTCTCTACTCCCAGCTAGAGGCTTCTGGGACTCCATCAGCTGCCCATGAGGGGCCATGGTCCTTCACTGCCCCATAAGGAAAGGCTCTGAGGTTAGTTTACTCTAAACTGACTCAGCGGCCAGGCACCTCAAATTCTGGGTGCTAGGTGCCGTCCTCCTCTCCCTTCCCTCCCCTGCCCTACCCTCTGACTCCCCAGTCCCAGGCAGAGACCAGGGGACTGTACCGTTGAAATAGCTTGGTGTGTCAGTGGGCCGCCCCCGGGCCAGCACCATGTTCCAGCTGGAGCTGCGGGCCTCCGCCTGGCTGCTCCACGAGTGCACGCCGGAACTCAGTGTGTCCCGCGAGCTCTGAGAAGCCTTGGACGGGTTCTGAAACGAGAGTGGGCAGACTCAGGTCCCTGGGCTTGGGGAACCTTCTGTGGCCTTGGTCTGCTTTGGTGAGGAGGTGCTCCTGGCTTGGGCTGGAGCGTGGTTCTACTGGTCACTACTGGGACTCAGCACGGGGCTGAATTCTTGAGGGGCCCCTGGGCTGGAGGAAGGTGATGATTATTCTCTATGGGGACTAAAGCCCAGGCTTTCCCCTCACTATCTTAGTTGCCAAACCAGCCCTGCATTCCCAGGTATGCTGGAGATGGACTGTTTCATTCTGAGAAACCAGGACCCCCCAGCCCCAACGAGGACCCCTCCCATAAGAAAGGGGCAACCCTATCACCTGCCCTTTACCCTCTACCTGCACTGAATACCTCCACGGGGTGGACACAAAGCCACCAGCCCTGTGCCCGGCTCCTGGTCTGTGGCCCACTCACCTTCTCACTGTCGTCTGACAGGGAGAGGCTGTCGACGCTGAGGCATGAGAGGATCTGCTCCTGCTCCTCCAGGGAGAATGGCTGGGACAGGCTGTTCAGAAATAACTCTGCAGAGAGAAGCAGAAAATGGCTGTGAAGGACCGGGAGGGGTCTGGGCTTGTTGCTCGGATCGCTGNTGACAGGGAGAGGCTGTCGACGCTGAGGCATGAGAGGATCTGCTCCTGCTCCTCCAGGGAGAATGGCTGGGACAGGCTGTTCAGAAATAACTCTGCAGAGAGAAGCAGAAAATGGCTGTGAAGGACCGGGAGGGGTCTGGGCTTGTTGCTCGGATCGCTGAGCCCAGGGTGGGGGCTGGCTACGGAGAGGATGAAGCCAAGGCGTTGGGACAGCGCCCAGGCCTGTGTCTAAGGCCCTGGAGGCCGCAGCTGCCCATACCTATTTCCAGCTGCTGTAGCTCCTGCTCAGGAAAGGTTGCCTTTCGCTCAGGTGAGCTGGGGTTCCTGGCGGGGGCCAGATCCAGGGAGGACAGGGGTAGTGGGTCCCAGGTCCCAGACTCCTCCTTGCCCCAGTGCAGGCTGGGAGACTTGCTCTGCTCTGGGGGGTCTGGAGGTGGAGGAGGCTGGAGCTTAGGGGCCCCGCCTACTGCGTCCTTAGCCGGCTGCAGCCCCGGGGCCCCTGGTGAGAGGTCCCCTGGCGGGGCATGTAGGGTCTGTTGAGGGTGGCCTTGGCTTGGCGGTGGGTGGGCTTGGAGTGGCAGTAGATGTCTCGGTTCTTTGTACTCTCCTCTCCAGGGACTCCTCAGACCTCCCACTACAAAACAGAGAGCACACGCAGTGAGGAGGGAGCGGGCCAGGCCGGGTGCCTTTTCTGAGCAGAGGAGCGCCAGAAGTGGGCAGGGAGGGTGGTCCCGCACCCAGCCAGGACACGATTTCAGAGGGCACTGCTTTCAGAGGGCACTGCGTGGTCTTCACAGGAGGCTTCTTCCTTAAGGTGGGTCCTCTCACGAAAATAGAACAGTGTTTCTTTTATTCCATTGTCCTTCCAGGTAACAGTTGCAAATTTTAAAATTATAGAATTGGCTCCAGAGAAGGACTTTGTTAATATTAATAGCATTATAAAGGGAAGATTTAAAAATAGCTCTGGGGTAATGCCCACTCATCGCTTCCAGGAGAACGGGCCTCGCTGACCCTCCGTACCTTATTCTTCCCTTCCTGACAGTCAGTGCTTCCTGGGGGGCACTATCGCTCTGGAGTGGGGGGGCAGTTCAGCCATTATACATGAGGGGGCCATTATAACTACCGTCTACGTCTGGGGTGGGGGCCACGCCAGGTCTCGCCCCACTCGTTCTCCTCACCACAGCCTTTCAAGCCCTGCCACTCCCCCCCCTTGCACCCCACTGATGCTCCACCTTCAGTAGACATCAAAGGTCCAATATGTCACTTTAGCATTCACTGAATTCTTGCTAAGTGTGTTCTTCTTATTTATCGATTTTTAATTTACACAAACGGCACTGTATTCTAGGCCTTGCTCTCTTAGTCCCTGCTCCACCAGGCACTATAGCTTTAAGATTCAGCCAGGTTGCCCAGCGAACACCAAGGTGCTTTTACTGCTGTGGGTGCTGCGTGGAGCATCCCGCACCCCACCCCACCCCGCCCCACTTCCACCACTGGCCTCTTCGTGTTCCCAAGGAGGGACACCCAACTGCGCCCATCTCCCCTCCCACAAGTGACACTCCAGTGTACACCCCCAGGTGTGTCCCTCAGGGATCTGGGCAGAGTTTCTTTGGCGGTGTGCCCCGGAGTAGGGTGCAGGGTCCCCGGTCTGCAGACATCTGTTTGAGTGCTGCCAGGTGCCCTCCAGCAGAGCCTACAGGCCACTGTCCCATATCCCCACCCATAGTTGGCACCGCCAGCTTTCTGACTTTCTCCCACACAAATGGCTAGAAAGTGATACCTGGCTTTATTTCACATTCTCTGATGCTAATGAGTTCAAGCCCCCTTTATATGTTGTGACCTCTTTCCCCCATCTCCTGAGCATGGCCTCTGCATCAAGTTACAGTACTAAGCACTTGGACTCACGTGACCTCAGTCTTCCTAACAGGCCTGAGGTTGGTGTCATGCCCATGCTCTCAATGGGGAAGCCAGGGCTCTGAGATGTTGCATATCTTGTTCTTGACCACCACACGACCCCACTGCCTCTCTCACTCTCCACAGCCAGCACGGGGCTCTTACCGTGCTGCAGCGCCAGGCTGACCTTCCCCCCCAGCTCCACTGCAGATGCTCGGTGGACCGGCTCTTTCCTGAGCCCCTCCTGGATGGCCTGGGCCGTGAGCGGGGCACAGGAGGCCGGGATCTCCCTCACAGGTGGAGGCTCACTGGCAATCTGGAGGTCAAAAGGCAACCTATGAGACTCGCCTCCCCATCACTTCCTGCCCCTCACTTCCTTTTCTTGCTCCTCCCCACTCTTCCCTGTCCTGCTGTGCTGGGGTCAGTCAAAAGGACTAGAGTGGCCTGGTGTAGAGTGAGGGCTGGGACTTTTCCAAGAAGAAGGGAAAAGGGGGTTAGGTAGGACAGAACAGAACAGGCGAGGCGTCTATAACCCCCAGGCACCCACAACCCCAACAACCCTCAGGAGGACAGGCAGGGGTGGCCTGGGGTGTTGACACAAGAGAGCCCTGAATCATGAACTCAAGAAGACCCTTCATTCAGGATCTTCCCTCGGACCCTCAAATTTGGGTAGTGAAGTATTTAAGTCAGGATCCCATATCTCTGGTGAGGCCCTTGCTTGCTCCTGCCTGCCACTGAAGAGCAGCCAACACGGGAGGCGCCACCAAGCCTGCAGCCTGGGCCCCTGGCCCTGCTGGCCGTCCCAGGTGCTCTCACGGACCTTGAGGCAGAGCGGTCCTCGGAAGTACTGGGTCCAGGGGTGGCAGCCGTTGAGCATGTGCAGCATCATACAACAGCTGCTCCAGACGTCCACCTTGGCATCGCAGGGCTTGCCCATCACCACCTCTGGCGCCATGTGGGTCTCTGTACCGGGGATGTAGTCCCCTGCAGAGGTGAGATGAGACAGAAAAGGCAACTGTGAGCTCTGATGGGCGGAAGCCTCGGCTATGACCACCCCAGTCAGTTCCTGATATACCTTGACTCTGTCTCAGAGTACTGTAAGTAGAGATAAAGCCTCCAGAGCCAACTTGCTGGGGATAAGCCAAGGTGGGGATTGTGCTAGAGATGGGAACAAGAATATATCATCTAAAACACGGGCTCTGGACGTCTGTGGTGCTCCGGTGGTTGAGAGTCTGCCTATCAGTGCAGGGGACACGGTTCGATCCCCAGTCCAGGAAGATTCCATATACCGTGGAGCAACTAAGCCTGTGCACCACAGTTATAGAAGCCTGTGCTTTAGAGCCTGTGCCCCACAAGAGATGCCACCACAGTGGGAAGCCCAGCCCGCGCCCACCTGAGTGACCCCTGCTCATTGCAAATGGAGACCCAGCACAGCCAAAAATAAATAAATAAGTTAAAAACCCATTGCCTCTGCCCTTTGGATCAAACTCTCAAAATGCCTTCTAAAAGGGGGGAGGGATTAATAGTATGATGTTCCTGAAATTGTAGTAACTTAAAAAAAAAAAGGAAAAAAAACTTATATGCATAGAAGACTAGAAAGACTGATGCCAGATGTGAATACTATTATTTTTCTGGTGGTTTGTGTTTCTTATTTTTGTTTAGCTCTACTTTTTGTGAAAGATATTAGAAAAGATATTTTTATAATAAGATATATATGTATATATTATATAATATATTAATGTTAATATGATATTAATATATAATATATATATTTTATAATATAATAACACTATAGTTATTTCAAAGTGGAAAGCAGGTATCTGTGTTCAAATTACATCTTCAGAATTATCAAGAGTCCTTTGACAACAAAGAATCACTTCTAAAAGATTGATTTTCCTTTGGTCAAAATGAAATAATTTTATGCTAATGCTATAAATAAAAAGCAGGGCACAAAAGTGTGTTATGATGACCTTAACTATATACAGAAAAGTACCAAAAAAATTGTGAATAAGGAAAGACCTGGAGGGAATTATCTAAAATATTCATGATTATCTCTCTGGGCAAGAGGAATGGTAAGAACTTTTCCTCCCCTTCCAAACCACTTAACACTGTAGTTATCCAATATTTTACTGTGGACACGGATTATTTTAATAATCAGAAAAATATAAGCTAAAAACAGGCATTTCTCCAGCTACAAAGCATAGGCCCCTTGGTCAGCCATCTCATTCTGCTTTGCAAAACTGTGCTCTCAGAGGCGAGGGAGGGCTGAGCTCACGGGCTGGGAGCACAGCTCCCCGTAAGGGCTGGGGCCTGGAGCCCTGGGGGCTGGGAGACAGCAGACCTTGGGCCTTGGCTGTGGCACTCAGCCTCTCTTGTTCCCTCCTCTGTGTAACAAGAACATGAGAAGCAAGCACCTGACATGCATGATTGCATTTAAGCTTAACAACAAAAGCCTCATAACCCAGGGTGGTTGTGAGGCTGAAGAATCTTCATGGACATAANGGGGCATCCCGCACCCCACCCCACCCCGCCCCACTTCCACCACTGGCCTCTTCGTGTTCCCAAGGAGGGACACCCAACTGCGCCCATCTCCCCTCCCACAAGTGACACTCCAGTGTACACCCCCAGGTGTGTCCCTCAGGGATCTGGGCAGAGTTTCTTTGGCGGTGTGCCCCGGAGTAGGGTGCAGGGTCCCCGGTCTGCAGACATCTGTTTGAGTGCTGCCAGGTGCCCTCCAGCAGAGCCTACAGGCCACTGTCCCATATCCCCACCCATAGTTGGCACCGCCAGCTTTCTGACTTTCTCCCACACAAATGGCTAGAAAGTGATACCTGGCTGTATTTCACATTCTCTGATGCTAATGAGTTCAAGCCCCCTTTATATGTTGTGACCTCTTTCCCCCATCTCCTGAGCATGGCCTCTGCATCAAGTTACAGTACTAAGCACTTGGACTCACGTGACCTCAGTCTTCCTAACAGGCCTGAGGTTGGTGTCATGCCCATGCTCTCAATGGGGAAGCCAGGGCTCTGAGATGTTGCATATCTTGTTCTTGACCACCACACGACCCCACTGCCTCTCTCACTCTCCACAGCCAGCACGGGGCTCTTACCGTGCTGCAGCGCCAGGCTGACCTTCCCCCCCAGCTCCACTGCAGATGCTCGGTGGACCGGCTCTTTCCTGAGCCCCTCCTGGATGGCCTGGGCCGTGAGCGGGGCACAGGAGGCCGGGATCTCCCTCACAGGTGGAGGCTCACTGGCAATCTGGAGGTCAAAAGGCAACCTATGAGACTCGCCTCCCCATCACTTCCTGCCCCTCACTTCCTTTTCTTGCTCCTCCCCACTCTTCCCTGTCCTGCTGTGCTGGGGTCAGTCAAAAGGACTAGAGTGGCCTGGTGTAGAGTGAGGGCTGGGACTTTTCCAAGAAGAAGGGAAAAGGGGGTTAGGTAGGACAGAACAGAACAGGCGAGGCGTCTATAACCCCCAGGCACCCACAACCCCAACAACCCTCAGGAGGACAGGCAGGGGTGGCCTGGGGTGTTGACACAAGAGAGCCCTGAATCATGAACTCAAGAAGACCCTTCATTCAGGATCTTCCCTCGGACCCTCAAATTTGGGTAGTGAAGTATTTAAGTCAGGATCCCATATCTCTGGTGAGGCCCTTGCTTGCTCCTGCCTGCCACTGAAGAGCAGCCAACACGGGAGGCGCCACCAAGCCTGCAGCCTGGGCCCCTGGCCCTGCTGGCCGTCCCAGGTGCTCTCACGGACCTTGAGGCAGAGCGGTCCTCGGAAGTACTGGGTCCAGGGGTGGCAGCCGTTGAGCATGTGCAGCATCATACAACAGCTGCTCCAGACGTCCACCTTGGCATCGCAGGGCTTGCCCATCACCACCTCTGGCGCCATGTGGGTCTCTGTACCGGGGATGTAGTCCCCTGCAGAGGTGAGATGAGACAGAAAAGGCAACTGTGAGCTCTGATGGGCGGAAGCCTCGGCTATGACCACCCCAGTCAGTTCCTGATATACCTTGACTCTGTCTCAGAGTACTGTAAGTAGAGATAAAGCCTCCAGAGCCAACTTGCTGGGGATAAGCCAAGGTGGGGATTGTGCTAGAGATGGGAACAAGACTATATCATCTAAAACACGGGCTCTGGACGTCTGTGGTGCTCCGGTGGTTGAGAGTCTGCCTATCAGTGCAGGGGACACGGTTCGATCCCCAGTCCAGGAAGATTCCATATACCGTGGAGCAACTAAGCCTGTGCACCACAGTTATAGAAGCCTGTGCTTTAGAGCCTGTGCCCCACAAGAGATGCCACCACAGTGGGAAGCCCAGCCCGCGCCCACCTGAGTGACCCCTGCTCATTGCAAATGGAGACCCAGCACAGCCAAAAATAAATAAATAAGTTAAAAACCCATTGCCTCTGCCCTTTGGATCAAACTCTCAAAATGCCTTCTAAAAGGGGGGAGGGATTAATAGTATGATGTTCCTGAAATTGTAGTAACTTAAAAAAAAAAAGGAAAAAAAACTTATATGCATAGAAGACTAGAAAGACTGATGCCAGATGTGAATACTATTATTTTTCTGGTGGTTTGTGTTTCTTATTTTTGTTTAGCTCTACTTTTTGTGAAAGATATTAGAAAAGATATTTTTATAATAAGATATATATGTATATATTATATAATATATTAATGTTAATATGATATTAATATATAATATATATATTTTATAATATAATAACACTATAGTTATTTCAAAGTGGAAAGCAGGTATCTGTGTTCAAATTACATCTTCAGAATTATCAAGAGTCCTTTGACAACAAAGAATCACTTCTAAAAGATTGATTTTCCTTTGGTCAAAATGAAATAATTTTATGCTAATGCTATAAATAAAAAGCAGGGCACAAAAGTGTGTTATGATGACCTTAACTATATACAGAAAAGTACCAAAAAAATTGTGAATAAGGAAAGACCTGGAGGGAATTATCTAAAATATTCATGATTATCTCTCTGGGCAAGAGGAATGGTAAGAACTTTTCCTCCCCTTCCAAACGACTTAACACTGTAGTTATCCAATATTTTACTGTGGACACGGATTATTTTAATAATCAGAAAAATATAAGCTAAAAACAGGCATTTCTCCAGCTACAAAGCATAGGCCCCTTGGTCAGCCATCTCATTCTGCTTTGCAAAACTGTGCTCTCAGAGGCGAGGGAGGGCTGAGCTCACGGGCTGGGAGCACAGCTCCCCGTAAGGGCTGGGGCCTGGAGCCCTGGGGGCTGGGAGACAGCAGACCTTGGGCCTTGGCTGTGGCACTCAGCCTCTCTTGTTCCCTCCTCTGTGTAACAAGAACATGAGAAGCAAGCACCTGACATGCATGATTGCATTTAAGCTTAACAACAAAAGCCTCATAACCCAGGGTGGTTGTGAGGCTGAAGAATCTTCATGGACATAAAGTGCTCATCTCTCTGATTGCCATTAAGGAAGGTACAGGAGAAGGTGCAGGGCTAATGCTTAGTGAAGGCTGCCCGGCTGTTATCTTTGGGGGAAGGGGTGGGGGGCAGGGCATACCTGTGAGCAAAGACTTCCCCAGGCCGTCGGGTCGAAGGCACACAGCATGGCCAAAGTCGCAGAGGGCTGCACGGCCCCCATCACTGGACAGGAGCACGTTGTCGGCTGCCAGGCCACCCCGGGGAAGAAGAGGAACAGGTGAGTCACCGAGGGCCCCAGCCCAATTTGAACCTCCGGCGGGGCAGTTTTCTGGCTGACCCTACGTGGCAGCTGCAGCTTCTGATTAGTTTCATTAGTCATGGAGGGAGGGGGGAGGCGGGGATCAGTTCAGCCTGGAGGCAGGCAGCAGGCAGGCTCTCAGAGGGTGAGGGGATATGGCCACTCAGCCTTGCTGCCCTCCCCTCCCATGGTCACCAGTAAGCAGAAGCTTGATTAGAGTTCTCTGTGGGCTTCACCCACTGGAAAGGACAGTGTCAGGCTGAGGGCTGGGAGAACACATTCTCCTTTCCTGCTGGCTCAGCCCACCCACCATGATGGAGGCACAGAAGATCTGGGAGGAAGCAGGCATGATGGGGCGAGTTAAGAGCCCAACAGGGACCAGGGCCAAGGGTGCCCTGAGCCTTACCTTTCACATCTCCATGTAGAATCCTGCGGGTATGGAGGTATTCCAGCCCTTCCAGCGCCTGGCCCAGGTAGTAAAGGGCCCGGTCCTCTGGCAGACAGCCTTTCTGCTTTATGAGCTGGCCTAGTGAACCACCTAGGAGATCAATGGCCGGTCTTAACATGGAGCTTTTCCAGGCCTCCAAGTCAGCCAAGAGCAAGAGACTTCAAACGGCAGGTGGCAGAAAGCAGGCCTTTCTTGCTGATGTCATGAGGTCAAGAGTTTAAAAATGGATTGACTGGGGACCAAGGTTAACTTGGGCAAGACTTGGGAGAAACCCTTGGCTCTGACTTTGGAGGGAGAAAGAGTGGCCCCTGGCTCCTTACCTTCCAGCAGTTCCATGAAGATGTTGACCCAAGGCCCTTCTTTCACAGCTCCATACAAAGGGACGATTCTAGGGGAGGTCAATCCCGCACATGCCATCAACTCCTCGGCCCGAAATACTTCGACTCGCACCTGGAAGGGCCCAGAGGTGGGTGGGAGTCAAGTTGAAGGTCCAGGGTTGGTTCCCTGGGTTCCCATCTGGACCCTTGGAGCTCCCTACATGGAGACCATGGATGGGCCCAGTGATGATTCCGATGCCAGGCAGGGCCCTGAAGGGCCTGCTGGACACTTAGAAACTAAAGCGTGAACCCTGGGGCAGTCAGGGTCAATGCCTAGTACTTGACTAAAGTTCCACAGTGCTGATGTTTATGGAAACAGTCACAAAAAAATGACAGTCCTCCAGGCCCCTGGCATGCTCCTCACCCTCAGATCTGCTGAATACAGAACTTTCCTTCCCCTAGCTCAAATGTCTGGACAGTTTCTAGGTTATGGGACCTTTTGTTTATCAACATCCATGTCTTAAGATGCTTCTGTAGCCAGAGCTGGGACAGCCAAGATTCTGGCTCTGTCAGTGCCTCTGGATCCTCAGCATCCTTCTCAGCACTTCTTACTTGCTGATGATTGTTTGCCTTTCCCCCTGAGGGCTAAAATGTCCATGTAGATGTGACAGTGCCTGTTTATTCTGTTTGCAGCTGTTGCCCCAGGATCTGGGCACAGGAGAGGATTCTCCTATGGGGTGGGGCTTGGCCCAGGCCCCGCCTGCAATGGACTGGCAGGCTAGGGACCACCCACTCCTCTGCAGGGACCAGCGGCACATGGAGGGAAGAAATAGGCCTTGGATACAAGCATCCTAGGCTGAGACCCTGGCTCGGCAGTTTCCAAAGATGGATCACTTCCTCTCTGCTGTGTGTGACTGGTGGGGGTGGGGGGCAGTGGCCTCTGCTCCTGTGTAGGGTAGGGGTTTGCAAGGGTGATAACCAGCACTAGGCCTCAGTGGGTGCTCAGGTATGGCAGCTCCTGCCTCCTCCCTCCAGCTCAAATGAGAGCCGCTTAATAAATGCTTATACTTCCTATAATAGAGACTTGTTTTCTTTCTGGCTGCAGTTGGTGTGCCTGTTATCCCTGAGAAGTGCCACCAGGGGGCAAGAGTGGTAACAACACTAGCCAGGAGGCAGTCGGTCAGGGTCTGGCAGTCTTCGGAGACCTGCTGACTTGTGTGGCTTTTGGACTTTTGCCTATCAGTGGAAAATGCCTCTCTTATGATTACTTGCAGAATATCTGGTTGATCATCTTGCACGAACTTTGACTCTCTGTCAATGTTTCCAGCTCTGAACCTGAATTGGAACTAATTTGTCGACAGGGCTTGTATTAGCAAACGTTTCACCCTATTGCTCCCAAACTGTGAGGTGAAGCGCGCATCACAGAGAACTCACAAGGGGAACAGTGGTGCTGACATCTGGGGACACCACCTAGACTACTAGCCTGAGGTGGTTCGGTTTCAATGGCTGCACTGCATTCTTTTGAGGATGTATCTTTATGAAGGTAGGTTTTTGGAGGCTGCTGTGACAAAAAGGTTCTTTAGGGGGATAGTGTGGAGCAGGATGTGAAGGGGATGGTGTCCAGTGATTTCAAAGGTGAAGTTGTGCATGCCCAAAAGGATATACATTCCGTTAATAATTATGGTTGTTTGAGAAGGAAATTTGCCTTTCCATTTATGTGAGTTGTTATGCAAATAGTTACTAGATTGTTAGGATAAAGACTTATTACTTGACCCAATTATTTAACAGATGAAACTTGCGTCTGGGGCACCTTGAAAAAATGACATGAAGGGCTGTGAACCAAGGAAGTCTGGAAGCTTAAGCTTTAATTCTGAAGAAATCCGTAAGTCTTTCAGAGAACCCCAGTGATATTGAAACCCTTCCCAACCACTCTGATCAAAGGGAGTTGGAAGGGACACTTCAAAACACAAGGTGTGTTAGAAGTCTGGGCCAGCTCCAAGGAGAGCAGGCTGAAAGGATGCTCTCAAGGGAGAAAGGCTGCCCTTCTAATCCAGGCCAGCTGCCCATCTGGCCACTTTTTCTCTCTCGACTTCAGTGTTCTCATCTGTATAGTGAGGGCTGGACTCTGATGAGGATGTTAATGAGAACTAATATTTAATGCCCACTTAACAGATTCCAGGGACTGTGCTCAGAACTTTATTCATCATTTGCATCTTACAATAGCCTCGGAGGTGATATCATCTCATTTTATAGACAAAGAAGCTGAAGATCAGACCGGGATCTTCAAGGTCACGGGATATGAAGGGGCAGAGCTGGGATCTTGGCAGGGGGTAAGCCTCACTCCAGAGCTGCCAGCTCCCTACCTGCTGAAGGCCGTTTCAGGGGTATTAGCTTTTACATCCTGGATATTTTTTTATTGAAGTTCAAGAGCATGCATGCCCAGGTGGAAGCATGGTCAGCAATCACCTAGCCGCCACAACCACAGGCCATTTCCCTCTGCTTAACTGCCCACACGCTTTATACCAGGGGTCTCTCTTTCCTTCTTGGAACACTCCCTCTTGTTTTCTTTAGTATTCATATTCATTTTCTTTCACCAGTAAATATAAGGGAATAAAAGCAATTCTATAAGTTCTTTTAAAGATCTCAGGAACAATAATATGTGAGAAGCATACAGTTTTGTCCTTTATCTCCTCATCATAATGGAGACAGTCTCCTCTTGGTCCTTGCCCTGATTTCCTCAACACTCGTCCTGGCTGACTTTACCCACGTGCCTGGCTGATGGCTGCTTCTACCACCTTTCCACCATGTAAGTGTCCACTCCCATTACAACCTGAGCTCCGTCAGGTCAGGCGTGTGGACCCCACACCTCTGTCCCCAGCTCGGGCCTAGCATCTGGCACAGAGCAGGGGCTTGATAACAACAGCCGGCTGGACGTGGCCAAAGCCACTCTAACCCAGATCAGGGCAGAGCAACAGGAGGCTCCTAGAACTCCATGCTCTAGCCAGACGTGCTCAAACGAACTGTTCTTAACCCTCTTTGGGTCACAGACTCCTGTGAAAATCTGGTGAATAAAAAATGTGTGTGGGTCCACCTGCACCACGTGTGGAATACAATTCCAGGGGTTCATGAATCTTATGAATGAACTGACTAGGATTAGAACTTCTCCATTGACTGTTAAAAAGCACTAGACAGGTGTATATTACCAGTGAGGAAATCTGTCCATGATCCACTGTTGAATGAAAAAACATGGTACAGAACAAATGAGCGCAACCTCATTTTAATAAAAGTCATAACTACATGTTTATATATGCATATCAAAGGGTGGTTACCTCAGAAGAGGACTGGGGGACAGAGAGACTTTTGGTTTTCGGGGTATCATTATTTTATAATGAGTCCCTATTAATTTGAAAGTAAAAGTAAGATCAAACAAAATCTTAAAAAAAAACCCCAAACTGGACATTAAAGCCTGGGTGTGCAACCAATTAACATCTGACCTGAGGCCAGTGGGGTGCTGACATCATCATGAGAAGCTCCACATCCTGGATCCTCCCTGAGGAGCATCAGAGGGTGTGCAGACTTGCTCTGACCCTGTGTGCACTTTGACCTCTGATCCTTAGCCCTCACCCTCCACCCCTCCCCTCCTGGCAGAGATCTGTTTCTCAGATCTTCCAGCTGAAAACGCTGAAGGAAACCTTCCTTATTCCCCTTCCCTGGAGAGAAAGGAGGGGTGGTCTGCCTGACCAAAGGCAGCTGTGGACCACCCAAAGCCAACCCTGCTGAGGTCCTGGACTGGGGGGAGGCAGAGGTCCGAGGGGCCGGCTCTAGGGGGCTTGAGCAGCAGGTCTGGGCCTGGCAAGTCCACACGTTGTGCTTGGAGCTTGTCTGGCTGCCCTGGGGAGGTGAGGAGTGGAGTCCCTGTCCTCTTCTACTATATTAGGGTTGTTTACCTTGTTGCCTGGGACTCTGAGAACCTCAGCAGTGCAACAGCTGAGAAGCCTGGTGACTAAGCTCCCCAGCACAGGCTTCATCGCCAGGATACTTCACACTCTCTTGCCCTCCTCCCACCCGCCTCTCAGGAGGGACAGCTGAGCCTTCTCTGGTGGCCTGGGGAGGGGACTGCAGCTGAGGAGGTCAGGCACGTGGCCCTGGCATCCCAGCGGGAGATGACCCATGCTGGCAAGAACTAAGCACGTGCTTCGGTCAATGGTGGGGTGGGCAGGGGTGGAGCTGGCTTATTTGACACAGTGTGTCTGAAGTTTGGGGTAATACCTAAGGATAGTCCCCTCTCTCAAGCCATTGCCCCGAGGCCCAGACTCTCCAGCTTTAACACCTGGTCACGTACCAGCCATGGAAGCCAGCCCTGTTCGCATCGCAATCCCCTCACCCCTTAAAGTCGCAGGCACCCAAGACAGTGGGCCAGCAGTGTCCACTCTGTGTGGGGCCTGAGCAGGCTGGACCTGCCTGTTCTGGCTATTTGGTCTTCTTCCTTTGGGGAATCAGAGTGTCCTGAAAAAAAGCCATCTGGAAACAAGGTCCATCTTTGAATTAGCTTATTTCACGCTGCCCATGGGCCAAGGAAATGGCCCGTGGAAGTGTTTCTGATTTCCACCTTAGGAAGTCTTTGGGGCTAGCCCTTATTCTTAGCTGAATTTAAGGTCAAGGGCAAGGTGGCTTCCAATTAAGGTGAGGGGAAGAGTTGGGGTAGGAGAAAGGATATCTGAAGGAAAGGAGGGCTGACACCCTCCAAGGTTTGCTGGGCGTGGACAGTGTGATTTGACAGAAGGAGGCCTCGGGTCCAGGCCCAGCTGTGGGGCTGTGGGCAAGGTGCAGACCCTCTCTGGTCTCCAGTTCTAACATCACGGAGATGAGGGAGCAGGAGATGTGACTCAGGCCTCTGCCTCTAATTAAAATCCTAGAAGCACAAGTCTTCCTCCCCTACCCCTTTTTGAGGAGAGGGTCAAAGCCAAACTCTGTAGTTGGATAAACCTGTGTGCTTAGTCACTTCGGTTGTGTCCGACTCTCTGCCACCCCACTGTCCATGGGGTTCTCCAGGCAAGAATACTGGAGTGGGCTGCCATTTCTTTCTCCAGTGATAAAGTATGAAGTGAATGAAGTGAAGTTGCTCAGTCGTGTCTGACTTTTTGCAACCCCATGGACTGCAGCCTACCAGGCTCCTCTGTCCATGGGATTCTCCAGGCAAGAGTACAGGGGTGGGTTGCCATTTACCTGGGGTTCTCACTAAGTCTCATTGCCTGATATTGTTCATCTCCTAGGACTGATTACATCCAGTCAACAGGAGGCAGAGTCAGATCTGGCTCACAAAGGGCCCCTGTCAGGGGGCTTCTCTTAGGGAGGCTCCTGTTAGGGGCAGACTGTGCTCTCACCATTACCTTGCTATCTGCTGTGAAGTTTAAGAGTTTCAGCTCAGTATGAATTTCATGACAATCCAACCATCTTCCCGGTTTTGACTTGCCCCAGGGGCCTGGCATCGGAAGGGGCCCAGGCTGCACACACAGCTTCACGCTCCCTCTCACATACACACGCACCAAGTGCGGCTCCCAGGCAGGGACATGTGACCAGGACTGTCTCCCCTTCCAGCGCCAGCTGACCCAGCGCAGCCAGGAGATCCAGGCTCCGTTAGAGAGTCAGGCCCATGGTCCCCCGTGACTAACCCTGAAAGAAGGCGGACGGAAGGTGATGGGCCTCCGGCCCCTGCCCTCCTCAGCCTCGGAGCCCAGCATACCTTTTTGACGGCACACTGGAAGCCGGTCTGCTTGTCCTCCATCCTGTGGACCTCTCCAAAGGAGCCTCTGCCCAGGCAGGGCTGGCGCGTGGCCCAGTGGAGCTCCTCTCGGTACTCATAATCCACCGGCTTGAGTTTCTGGGGTTGGCAGGAGAGAGAGGCCGGTTTCAGTGGCCAGGGCAGTGGCGGGATGAAGGTTACAGTGAGGAAGGCTTGCCAGCTGGTGGCCCGTGCCAGGCTGCTGGGCTGAGCTGAGCCCTCGCAACAGAAGACACCAACTGGTCTCAGGCAGGGCTTGGGGTCGGTGGAGGGTAGGGTGGGGTTGGGGGGACAGGACTACCATAGAGGGGGTGATAGGAATCAGGCGAAGGCAAAGGAGAGCTTCACTGTCTGCCTGAGGCAATCTGGTCCTTGCAATGAAAAAACCTCCTCCCCAGATTTGTGGTTGTGGGACAGAAATGAAATTGTCAATGACCTTGACTGTGAAAAAACATGATTTCAGCTAAAAGGTAAAAGAAAGAGAAGGACAATGAAGAGGGGCAGAGGATGAGGGATAATGTCAGAGATGGATGGGATTAACATCCAGAAATCTAAGTTTGGGAAAATCATGTAATGTTACAAAGTTATCCAGTAAACTAAAGAGGGAGAAACAAAGCTATTACCAACCTAGATGGCATATTAAAAAGCAGGGACATCACTTTGCCGGCAAAGGCCTATATAGTCAAAGCTATGGTTTTTCCAGTGGTCAGGTACGGATGTGAGAGCTGGACCATAAAGAAGGCAGAGAGCCAAAGAATTGATACTTTCAAACTGTGGTGCTGGAGAAGACTTTTGTGAGTCTTTTGGACAAGCAAGGAGATCAAACCAGTCAATACCAGGAAATCAACCCTGAATATTCACTGGAAGGACTGATGCTGAAGCTCCAATACTTTGGCCACCTGATGCANACAGTACTCCCTGCAGGAGACCTGGGGAAGTAGGCAAAACTAGCTTGTTGCTCACTGGGTCTTTGTTTCTCCATCTCTTAAGAGAGCCAGGTAACTCACTGCCTCTATGTGGAAAGTGCACCGGGCAGCATAGTCCTCAGGGAAAATACACTAGGTTTGTATCTGGCTTCTTAAAGGAATCCTTTTAGGGCCCCTTCCTCTTACAGACATCTTCCTACTCCTCTCAGATCTATGCCCTGTCAAATGAATCCAGTTGAGACAGGTAATATATGAAAAATGTAATTGCCCGTTATATACATTTAATAAGCATATAAATATCCACTCTGTGCTAGAAACTTAGAAAGAACAGGTTACTAAGGAAAATGACATTTAATGAGCATCTGCTATATACCACATCGTGTGCTCTTTTATACTTACAACTTATGGCCTTCTTTTTTTAGATGAGGAAAGCAAGGCTCAGAAAAGTCAAATAATTTACCCAACATCATACAACTAGTAAATCATGCACAAAGCAAGAATTTAAGCTGATTCTCTCTCATTCCAAGCCTGGGCTTTTTCTGTACTAATTATGAGCTTGAAATCTGGAATGAAAAACAAAACAAAAAACCTAGGTTCAAATCTTGGTTTTGCTATTCAGTAATTATATGACTTTGACCCAAGAACTTAAATTCTTTAAATCTTAGTGTTTTCCTCTTCAAAAGGGGATGATAAAAATAAAATCTATTTCAAAGGATTAATGAAGGTTCAATGAGATAATGTTTATGTGTTGTTTAGAACAGTATTAGGTACACAAAAAGTTCTCAAAAAGTATTAACTATACATTATTTTTTTCATGCTATTCTCAAGAGACTTATCTTCTAATGGTATTCCTACACCAATATACTTTCACTCTTCTAAAATTAATATCTGTGACTTGACTTTTGAAGATTGTTTCCCCAATAGCAAAAATCTCAGATTGAGTGATCTCGAGTCACTCAAGGTCATAAAATTGGCCTAATCAAGCTGTACCCACCATGTTTTCTAGACCACTTTTTCTTGGGACAGACTTTTAGATCTCTCACTGCCACTCATGAAAATATCCATTATAGCTTTTAGTTTGTAAAGTATCCTTGATGATCTCCTTAGTGAATGTCAAGTTTTTTACAGTAATTGTTTCAGTAGACATAAAAATATCTCAAAGAATTTTTGTAGAATCACAACTTCAAGATCCTGACTCACTTTTTTCCTATAAGGTCTTAAGTTCATAAGTGGTGCCCTCTCTTGCCATGATGGTTAACAGGGACTAAATCCTCACCAAGAAAAAGTGCACATATGAAGTAGTGGTTGCCTCAAACTAGAAGAAAGGCAACTACACAAACAGATGGGGAGCATTCTGGGAGTATCTGTTGAAGCCAAGAAATCACCGATGACTAGGTAATCCCATTATTTAGCTGCTATTTCAGAGAAATTCTCACAATGATCCATCCGGGCCTCTCAAGGAATGGCCCTCTTGAGAAAATATAGTTGTGTTGACAGGTAGAATGTTGTGGAGAATGTCTCCTGAGGATTACTATGCAGCAGGTAAAAGTAATAAATTCAATTTAATTTCAGCAACATGGATAGATCATTTAAAAATCTAGGGTGGAAAAAGGGAGGTTTCTAGCAAAAAAAACTATAGGTCAATTAGAAGCATCTACACACAAGACAACAAGACTTATTTTTGAGGGAATGCCTGTATTTATGGATACTGTCCAAACATACTAAAGGGGCTTGTATTGACCAATAAAGATAATATGCTGTGCTGGGGGGTTGGGGACAGGATGAACTTAGCTTTCCATAGCTCAAATCCAACCAAAGAAAACAAAATATGAGAGAGATGCAGGTCAATTGCACTAGACATGAACAGAAAAGCATTAATAACCCAAATCTGAAAAGAGGAAACAAAGCTTCAAGGAAGCCATGGCATTCTAGTAGCTCAAGAGCAGGATTTCCATCGGTCGAGGGGGACAGGCTTTGAAGGCAGAGGCATAAACAAAGGCTCTGAAAGAAGTTAATTCCAGAAAAGGATCCAGTGTGCATATCAGAGAGGGATTGGAATAGAGATGCTGAGAAGGTCAAGGAGATGGATAAAAACTGGAGGGGAAGGCCTTCAAAGCCACCATAAAGACTACATTTTGAATACATTGGGCAACCAGGGAATGTTTTAAATTTGGGAAGATGTACGTATTTAAGAAAAGATATTCTGCGAGTCCAGTTAAAAGTAGATGAGGAGAGTATAGACGACAGTGGGCAGAGCAGAAATAATTTAGATCACCATCATGTGGACATCTGTTATAAATGCAGATTCCTAGACCCTATTTCAGTTCACTGTACCCTAAGGTGTCTAAGTAGAGCCCTGGAATCTATATATTTTTAAATTATCTCCCAGGTGACTCTTAGCTCATTGAGGATTAAGAACTATGTCATTTTCAACCATGGCAGCATACAAGAATCAGCTGGGAAATTTTTAAAATTCTTGATACCCAGGCAACTCATTAGACCAATTAAATTGAAATCTCTGGGGTGGGGTCTGGGCATCAGTATATTTTAAAATTCCATAAGCAATTCTAATGTGCAGCCCAGACTGAGAACATCCTGCACTCCAACAAGCCTTCTTTAGAAAACTCAGGAGCCAGCAAGACTTCTCTTTATTCCATCTTCATTTAATCTCCAGGTAATTTGATTCTCTACTTAATTGGATCAAAGCCGCAGGCTCTAAATCACTTATATCAAAAATATAAATTACCCAACCTTTTATTTCAAGAACCCCCAGGCACCCAGTATAGTGCTTTTCCATCCCTGGTTCTGGACAATTGACATTTGATTATCATAAAAGGACTAAAGTTGGAATTAAATAAAAGTAGCAAGATCCTTGCTCCGGTTTGGGCTGATGAAAAGAAACAACACCAGGTGGTAGAATATGGCCACATACTTTGTATAGTAAGTACACCTTGAAATTATATACATTTAAAACTCAAACATACACAGATATGAGATACAAACATCAATTAAAGTGACAGGAATGGTTTTGAAATAAAGAAAGCAACAGACTAGATCTGCAACCTTGAGCAGCACTAAGATACATAAATTATGCCTTGGGATTCTATTGTTTTTCACTCAGGGGGCAGACTTCTGATTTAAAATGGTGGCTGGCTGGAGTTTCCTCCTGTATCCTCCCAGTTTCCCACTAAAATATCATCTATGGAGACACAGAAAAACAAGGAAACTTGAAAACTCAAATCACCCAAAACAAAGACTGTCAACTCAGGGCCAGAATCTGGGAAGACTTGCCAAATATTAAACAGAAGGAAATAGAATGTATTTTTTAAAACCCCACTGATATCCTCTAATGAAATGCAGCTAATCCTTTAATGAAAAAATAAATATCTATTAAATGAGATTCTAAAATTAATACTGGATGCTGAAACCCATAAACAGGATAGTTTGTTTAGAGATGAGAAATATTTAGGATGATAATAAAGAAAAATAGAAAACACAATAGAGAAACATACAAAAATAATTGAATAATTGGAAACAGAAGGTTCTTGAATAAGAAAATGCTATATTGCTACTGAAAGTAATCTGTGAATTCAGTGACTTCTCTATCAAAGCCCCAATGGGGTTTTATTTGATTTTATCTTATTTTGCCTTAAAAAGTGGCAAAATGATTTTAAGATGTATTTGACGCAATCATCCAAGAAGTGGCAAGACAATACTGGCAAGAAAGATTTTTTCTTATCAGATTTTAAAATGTATCTTAGAACGATAGCAATAAAAACATAGGGATAACAGAGGACTAGAACCAGTAGAATGGAGAGTATGTAAATGTGAAATTTAATACGTGATCAAATGCGGTGTTTTGAATTATCAGAGAAAAGGACTGAGCTGGCTCTCTGGGGAAACAAAATTGAGCTCTCCCTCTGTTTTTACCCTGGGTAGGATTCTAAGCAAATCAAGGACTTTAAATGTTTAAAAATGAAGAGTCTTTCAAGCATATTATGAAATCCAAAAATCAAAAAGTAAAGACTAATAAACTTGACTATCTGTAAATGTTAAATTCCTGTGCAGAATAAAGACGTAGAAGGAAGAAGAAGAGAAAATCCTGTCATCAACCAGTAGTTATGGGCTTCAGATAAGCAGTACTCTTTGGAGGCTTAAGCTCCGACTCCAGATTCTGCAAGGCCCTCTGCTTCCTCCCCAAGATTTCTGTACATACCCTACACTCATGGTCACTACTCAGCTTTCTCAAAGAACCCTTGATCCAACTCTACATACCTCTCCCTCTCTTTGAAGGGAGAAATGAATCAATTTGGTTACTTTTCTTTGACTTCCTCGAAATCTCAGGCAAAATATTTACATATTTAACGAAATTTATTGAATGTCTATGGTGAGGAAACATGTACAGCAATAGCAAATTGAATATGGAATAACTTTGTCCTAAAAACTACTTCATACACTCCACTGATTGGAAGAACTCATTAACAGTATTTTTCTGCAGGCTTCAGCCCCTGCTATGTCATCTAGCTCCTTTTCTCCCAGTATTTCTTTTTACTTCCTGTATTCTCACTTCTCTGCCTTTTTCGAACTTCTGAAATCTATTTTATTGCTAAATGTAAAATATATCAGAAAAGTCTAAAAGTTAAATAGCAAACACCTACATCAAGAAAGAGATCACTGAAACTCTAAGACACTTCTCAAAAGAAAACCACACACACATACAAAAATATTCTTCCCCGTCACAACCACCACTCCTAGAAACAGCCAATATTTTAATTATTGTGCATTCTAAGCTGCTTCAGTCCTGTCCAATTCTTGGCAATTCTAGAGACTGTAGCCCACCAGACTCCTCTATCCGTGGGATTCTCCAGGCAAGAATATTGAAGTGGGTTACCATTTCCTTCTCCAGGGTCTGATTATTATTTGTGCCTTAATTTTTTAAATAATTAGTAATCATGTCTTTGTTTTTCTTTGTAGGTTTACTACCTGAGCATACATCCCTAAACTATATAATTGTCTCTTTTTTACCTTTGTATACAAAGAATAACACTGCTGTGTTCTTTATGCCTCTCTTTTCTTTCTCCCAATCCATGTTAGTAAGATTTATCCATGCTGGAGCATGTAGCTTTAGTGTATTTGTGTTCACAGCTGTATAGTTTTCCATAACACAATTTATCTATTCTGTGCTAATGGCTATTTGAGTTCTTTTCAGTTTGAGGAAATTATAAACAAGGCTTCAGTGAACATTGTGTATATATAATCTATCTATACAGATAGATATACATACACACATATAGATAAACATATCTTGATATAAAAAGCATGCATATTTGTAGAAATTTATATATGTATATATATTTCCATCTCCTTTGGTCATGGGATATATGTATCTACATTAGGAACTTTTCCTAAAGGTTTTACACTCCCACCAGCAATTTTGAAGAATCCCTGATATTCCATATTCTTAAAAACATTTAATGGCAGTAAATATCTGATAGGTTTGCTTTTCTTTATGTTTTAATTTACATTTACCTGATTATTAATTATGTTTTAGAAATTTTCAATGTATTTATTGGTTTTTGATGTCTTCTTTGTGAAGACAAATTCTACTATATTCAAATATTTTGTTCATGTTTTAAATTGGTTGTCTGCTTTTTTCTCTCAATTTGTAGGCGCTCTTTAAAAGTTGGCTTTGTTGGCTTTAAAAAAAAGGAGTTGGCTTAAAACTCAGCATTCAAAAAACTAAGATCATGGCATCTGGTCCCATCACTTCATGGCAGATAGATGGGGAAACAATGGAAACAGTGACAGACTTTATTATTTTGGGTTCCAAAATCACTGTAGATGGTGACTTCANAAAAAGGAGTTGGCTTAAAACTCAGCATTCAAAAAACTGAGATCATGACATCTGGTCCCATCACTTCATGGCAGATAGATGGGGAAACAATGGAAACAGTGACAGACTTTATTATTTTGGGTTCCAAAATCACTGTAGATGGTGACTTCAACCATGAAATTAAAACATATTTGCTCCTTGGAATAAAAACTATGACCAACTTAGACAACATATTAAAAAGCAGAGACGTTAGTGTCAACAAAGATCCATCTAATCAAAGCTATGGTTTTTCCAGTAGTCAAGTGTGGATGTGAGAGTTGGTCTATAAAGAAAGTTGAGTGCTAAAGAATTGATGCTTTTGAACTGTGGTGTTGGAGAAGACTCTTGGGAGTCCCTTGGACTGCAAGGGTATCAAACCAGTCAATCTGAAAGGAAATCAGTCCTGAATATTCATTGGAAGGACTGATGCTGAGGCTGAAGTTCCAGTACTTTGGCCACCTGATGTGAACAACTGACTCACTGGAAAAAAAAAACCTGATGCCGAGAAAGATTGAAGGCTGGAGGAAAGAGGATGACAGAGGATGAGATGGTTGTATGGCATCACCAACTCGATGGACATGAGTCTGAGCAAGCTCCAAAAGTTGGTGATGGACAGGGAAGCTTGGTGTGCTGCAGTCCATGGGGTCACAAAGAGTCGGACATGACTGAGTGACTGAACTGAACTATAGGAGTTCTTAATGTATACTGAATACTAATACATGTCAGTTATATGTGCTGGGAAAATCTCCCACTTTTTTCTATTTTATTGTGTCTTTTGTTTAACGTCTTCCAGCGCTCCACTGTGTCTAGCTATCTCTGTGCTTCATTGTTTTCATATAAACTGAACCTTCATGTTTATGACCTAAATTACTAATTAATGCATTCTCTTTAGAAAAATTAAATTTCCACTTATAATACTGTCATGGCAGGTGTTAAAATGATAAAAAATTTTATCTCACTAATGAACTATGGAATGAAGTTTGTGACATTGTGCAAGAGAGAGGGATCAAGACCATCCCCATGGAAAAGAAATGCAAAAAAGCAAAATGGCTGTCTGGGGAGGCCTTACAAATAGCTGTGAAGAGAAGAGAGGTGAAAAGCAAAGGAGAAAAGGAAAGATATAAGCATCTGAATGCAGAGTTCCAAAGAATAGCAAGGAGAGATAAGAAAGCCTTCCTTAGCGATCAATGCAAAGAAAAGACCCTGATGCTGGGAAAGATTGAGGGCAGGAGGAGAAGGGGACGACAGAGCGTGAGATGGTTGGAGGGCATCACTGACTCAATGAACATGAGTTTGAGCAAACTCTGGGAGATGGCGAAGGACAGGGAAGCCTGGTGTGCTGCAGTCATGGGGTCACAAAGAGTCAGACACGACTTAGTGACTGAACAAGAGGAGGAAGGTGAAGGAAAGGGGGAAGCGAAGACGGGCGGCCCTGGAGGCGGAAGTGGAGGGGGTGGTGATGGCATGTGTCCGTGTGTTTGGGGACTACTTGCCTCGATGAGTAGGACCCCCTCGCTGTCCTCGGTCTCGGGGCTGGGCGCCTGGGGCCTGGAGCTCCCCACTGACCAGGTCTTAGCCAGGCTGGCCAGGCTGTGGGGCTGGCCAGAGCTCACGCTGCCTTGCAGGGCGTGTACCAGGTACTCCTCCACGGACAGCTTGTCCCTTGAGCCACGAGATGGGCAGCTGGGCTTCAGGTGAGGGCTGGGTAGGGGCTTCTGGCTGTCTACACAGGCCAGTCTGCCCAGGTGAGGGCCAGGCAGGGGCTGCTGGTCATCTACACAGTTTGCCAGTTTGCCAAGGAAGAAGGACTCTAGTGGGTGAGGCTTCCAGGGCTGGAGAGGGTGGAATGGGAAGGGGTGAGGCAGCCTGCTGTAGGGGAAGGGCTGGGGCAGGGGGCCGGCATCCTGCGGGTGGTGGACTTTCCACATGTGGTTCAGACACTGCAGGGGGCTGATCAGTTTGTGGAGTTCTGGTCGAGGCAGCGCTGGCCGTAGGCCCTCCTCGAGCTTCTTAAACCAGAGCTGACCAAGGTCTGGCTCCTTCAGAGGCTTGGTGAACTGCGGCGCATTTCTAACATATGGGGGACCCACTGGAGACTCATCTTCCTGCAGGGGAAACACAGCGTTAGGACACGGAGCTGTGGTCAGGGTGCAGGCCTTCTGCAGGCCCTGAGCCGGGCACAGGGGTTGGGGTGAGGGGAGGCCTCACCTGCACCGGGACCGTGCAGCTCTCCTGCTCGGGGGTCCTGGGGAGAGGTTTGGCCAAGGCCACCCCAGCCTGAGCCGGGGACTTGGAGCTCTTCTTGCGTTTCTTCCGGGCTTTGCTGCGACGCTTCCCCTTCCAGCACACGCGGGCCATTTTGCCCTCAGTCGAGTGGGCCACATTGTTGGGGATCTGATCAAGACTCTCGGACTGGCTGTCAGACAGACACAGACACGCCGTCTGGGTGTGAGGAGGTGCAGGTAACTGCGATGGACTCACAGAGACCCGAGGTCACATCCCAGCTTAGTCAGGACTTGCGGGAACGCGGCACAGTTCCTGAGCCCCAAGGACGGTCCGGGTCCTCACTGGTAAAGAGGATGTAGTCTTTTCTGCCAGGCGGCACGGGGATGGGGTTTAAATGAAACAGCTCATTTAAAAAGTCGACCTGGGGGGCTTCCCTGGTGGCTGAGTGGTGTAGAGTCCACCTGCTGGTGCGGGAGACATGGGTTTGATCCCTGGTCCGGGAGGATCCCATGTGCTCCGGTGCAACTACAGAGCAACTACAGAGCAACTACAGCCTGCCCTCTGGAGCCCGGGAACCTCAGCTACTGAGCCCACCCGCCAAGACTCCTGAAGCCCTAGTGCCCTAAAGCCCGTGCTCCACAACAGGAGCAGCTGCTGCAATGAGAAGCCTGCGCATTGCAACTAGAGAAGAGCCCCCTGCTTGCTGCAACTAGAGAAAAGCCCGTGTAGCATCGAAGACTCAGCACAGCCAAAAATAAACGAATAATTATTTTTAAAAAAGGTTACCTCGGTGCCTGGTCCCAAGGTAAGCCTCTGATAAACGGTGGTTATTACTAAGGTGAGAGGCTGCACATTGCTCTTTTGATGTGGATGGAGAGAGACTAGGGGGACTGCCTATAGAGAGGGCCCAGAAGGGGGCATGTGGCTGAGAAGGCCACACCCCATGGCAGGCATTCTCAGCTCTGTGTTGGCTTCTGTGGCCTCTGGAACAAGGACAGTTGATGTTGGTCACCTCCACTCCCACCAGCCCTGGGCCACCAGGCTCCCCCAGGAATGTGAGGAGTGGCATAAACAGACACCTTGCCCAGGCTTGTGCCCGGGTACCAGGGGAGCCCGCCCTGCTCTGACAGCTGGAGGCTGAGCATCACCGTGGCTGACTCGGCTCTCACCCCTCTGGATATCAAGGTCCTGGTGGCCCTTCTGAAAGGGCTGCTGCCAAACAGCTGTGGAGCCAACCACAGCCTCAGCTGCTCTCCCATGGCCTCGTCTCCTGCCCCCACGAAGGAGGCCGACTCGTCCCAGTTCTGGGGATTGCTAGGGGCTGGGGGTTTCTCAGGGAGTGGAAAGAAGTGAGTCCATCAGAAACCTCCAACCCTGGGTCAAAAGGCATTGGGCTGGCATAAGGAATCTGACCAAACAGGGAGCATTTCTTGGTTCAAGGCCAAGTGCCCTCCTAAAACCTTTTCACCACTAGTGGTTCCCAAACTCCAGGGATAAAGGAAGTCCGCCTGGGGAGAGAGGAGGACCTATGTCCAGGTTTGACCTCCAGTTGCCAAGAGCCAGTCTTTGGGGCTGGGGAACCTGGAAACAGATGGAGCCTCCCTCAGCCTCCCTTCCACAGGGCCAGTGAGCTGCGAGTCTGCCCCTGCCTGCTTCTAGGCCCTCGTCCCTCCCGGGGTGTGTCTCACAGTGGGAAGGACATGGGAGGTTTCTCCCCGAGAGGCTTCTCTGGGCCTGCATTTGCGGTCACGCACCAGTGGCAAGGTGCCTCCCGTTCCCAGCACCTCTCTACTGATGGGAACTGGGGGGAGCATCAAGGGCTCCGCGGAGAATACAAATAAAACGTCAAGCTGATATGACCCAGAGGCAGTCATCCACACTCTGGGAGCAGCTTTTGAAAAGCTTATTTGGCTGGGAGAGTGGCTCAGCCAGGAAGCCTGGGTGGGTTCCAAGAGCCAAACCACAGGTGCTGAAGGCGGGAGCCAGGGGTCATTCAGGAGCGGCTGAGGCGAGCAGCTGGGGTGGGGACGCCGCTGCTGTGTCAGCTTGGGGTGCCCTACTCAGGCTGACCGCCTTACCTGTACTGTTTCGAGCCAGCGATGAAGATCCGTTCTGAAAAGGTGGGGCTGAACTCTTGGCTGTTCTCACCTTTTAATTAAAGGAAAAGGGGTTGGACAAGCAGAAAGGAGCAGGAGGAGGATTCGGCACTTAGGAGAGCGGCACCTTGCAGATGCCTTCCTGGCACTCCTCTCTCCCGCGGCTCATCACCTCTCCGGGCGACCTCACCCTGCCCTCCCAGCCTGGGGGTCAAGGGCACCAGGCGTGCCTACAACATGGGATCATTTAAGGGCACCCACCCCACTTCACACACTGTGAGGTGTAAGTGAGACGGTCCATATAAAACACTCGACGCGGTGCCTGGCACTCGGCTCAGTATATACGTGCGTGGGCTGAACTACCATAACCATGCCACTCACTTCGCTTTAATTTTTATTCTCTCATCTCTCGTCAAAGACCAGCCAGAAGAAAGATGATCGGGGAAGGATGGATGTACGTGGGAAAATACCGTCACCAGTGGTTGGTCTCACCAGGCTTCACCCCAGAGACTTCCTGGGGGTGGAGGGAAGGTGTGGGGAGGGAGGGGATTCCGGGCCCTACCCGGCCCCTGGGAGTTTCTCAGGCTCTGGTGGCAGCCATCATTCTGAGCCGTCTTGAGGTCTTGTGAGCAGAAGCAGAAGGACCAGACTGGACCTCACCCCGCTCTGCAGGCCTGAGGGCAGGTGTTCATCCTTTGGGGTGGGGGTCGCCTTGAGGTGGAAGTGGTGAAGAGCCCAATGCCCCAGAGCAGCTTTCCGGGAGACCTGGCCTTTCCTGTCTGGGCCTCTCCAGAGATGCTCAGGCTGCCCGAGGTCCCAGCAGAAGGCAGAGGGCCTGCCTGATGACCCTGCAGACTCCCCAGCACCTTGGAGCCCACGTATCCCCGCCTCCCAGCTACCTTCCCCTGCTGTGGCCACCATGGGCAATGCCTCTTCGGCTACCTCTCCCTTCCTGCATGTCCCTCCCTAGCACTGTACTAGCTCCCATGTCACACTGATTCTGGCTTAACCCCCAGTCCTATCTTGTGAGTGTCTCCTATGGTGGTCACCCTGACCTCCCTCTTCCACAAGGGGACCCTGAGCCCAGCCCTACCTGTGGCCAACCACCCTTGTCCAAATGCTGTGCCCACCCTCTCTCTCTGCAACCCCCACCCTGCCCTGCAGGCCCAGGGCTCTTACATTCAGCCTGGGCGATGATGGAGATGGCAGCCGGCCCAGCCTCGGAGCCGTCCTTGGCTGTGCCTTTGGTGATCACGTCGTTCANTAAAAAAGGTTACCTCGGTGCCTGGTCCCAAGGTAAGCCTCTGATAAACGGTGGTTATTACTAAGGTGAGAGGCTGCACATTGCTCTTTTGATGTGGATGGAGAGAGACTAGGGGGACTGCCTATAGAGAGGGCCCAGAAGGGGGCATGTGGCTGAGAAGGCCACACCCCATGGCAGGCATTCTCAGCTCTGTGTTGGCTTCTGTGGCCTCTGGAACAAGGACAGTTGATGTTGGTCACCTCCACTCCCACCAGCCCTGGGCCACCAGGCTCCCCCAGGAATGTGAGGAGTGGCATAAACAGACACCTTGCCCAGGCTTGTGCCCGGGTACCAGGGGAGCCCGCCCTGCTCTGACAGCTGGAGGCTGAGCATCACCGTGGCTGACTCGGCTCTCACCCCTCTGGATATCAAGGTCCTGGTGGCCCTTCTGAAAGGGCTGCTGCCAAACAGCTGTGGAGCCAACCACGGCCTCAGCTGCTCTCCCATGGCCTCGTCTCCTGCCCCTACGAAGGAGGCCGACTCGTCCCAGTTCTGGGGATTGCTAGGGGCTGGGGGTTTCTCAGGGAGTGGAAAGAAGTGAGTCCATCAGAAACCTCCAACCCTGGGTCAAAAGGCATTGGGCTGGCATAAGGAATCTGACCAAACAGGGAGCATTTCTTGGTTCAAGGCCAAGTGCCCTCCTAAAACCTTTTCACCACTAGTGGTTCCCAAACTCCAGGGATAAAGGAAGTCCGCCTGGGGAGAGAGGAGGACCTATGTCCAGGTTTGACCTCCAGTTGCCAAGAGCCAGTCTTTGGGGCTGGGGAACCTGGAAACAGATGGAGCCTCCCTCAGCCTCCCTTCCACAGGGCCAGTGAGCTGCGAGTCTGCCCCTGCCTGCTTCTAGGCCCTCGTCCCTCCCGGGGTGTGTCTCACAGTGGGAAGGACATGGGAGGTTTCTCCCCGAGAGGCTTCTCTGGGCCTGCATTTGCGGTCACGCACCAGTGGCAAGGTGCCTCCCGTTCCCAGCACCTCTCTACTGATGGGAACTGGGGGGAGCATCAAGGGCTCCGCGGAGAATACAAATAAAACGTCAAGCTGATATGACCCAGAGGCAGTCATCCACACTCTGGGAGCAGCTTTTGAAAAGCTTATTTGGCTGGGAGAGTGGCTCAGCCAGGAAGCCTGGGTGGGTTCCAAGAGCCAAACCACAGGTGCTGAAGGCGGGAGCCAGGGGTCATTCAGGAGCGGCTGAGGCGAGCAGCTGGGGTGGGGACGCCGCTGCTGTGTCAGCTTGGGGTGCCCTACTCAGGCTGACCGCCTTACCTGTACTGTTTCGAGCCAGCGATGAAGATCCGTTCTGAAAAGGTGGGGCTGAACTCTTGGCTGTTCTCACCTTTTAATTAAAGGAAAAGGGGTTGGACAAGCAGAAAGGAGCAGGAGGAGGATTCGGCACTTAGGAGAGCGGCACCTTGCAGATGCCTTCCTGGCACTCCTCTCTCCCGCGGCTCATCACCTCTCCGGGCGACCTCACCCTGCCCTCCCAGCCTGGGGGTCAAGGGCACCAGGCGTGCCTACAACATGGGATCATTTAAGGGCACCCACCCCACTTCACACACTGTGAGGTGTAAGTGAGACGGTCCATATAAAACACTCGACGCGGTGCCTGGCACTCGGCTCAGTATATACGTGCGTGGGCTGAACTACCATAACCATGCCACTCACTTCGCTTTAATTTTTATTCTCTCATCTCTCGTCAAAGACCAGCCAGAAGGAAGATGATCGGGGAAGGATGGATGTACGTGGGAAAATACCGTCACCAGTGGTTGGTCTCACCAGGCTTCACCCCAGAGACTTCCTGGGGGTGGAGGGAAGGTGTGGGGAGGGAGGGGATTCCGGGCCCTACCCGGCCCCTGGGAGTTTCTCAGGCTCTGGTGGCAGCCATCATTCTGAGCCGTCTTGAGGTCTTGTGAGCAGAAGCAGAAGGACCAGACTGGACCTCACCCCGCTCTGCAGGCCTGAGGGCAGGTGTTCATCCTTTGGGGTGGGGGTCGCCTTGAGGTGGAAGTGGTGAAGAGCCCAATGCCCCAGAGCAGCTTTCCGGGAGACCTGGCCTTTCCTGTCTGGGCCTCTCCAGAGATGCTCAGGCTGCCCGAGGTCCCAGCAGAAGGCAGAGGGCCTGCCTGATGACCCTGCAGACTCCCCAGCACCTTGGAGCCCACGTATCCCCGCCTCCCAGCTACCTTCCCCTGCTGTGGCCACCATGGGCAATGCCTCTTCGGCTACCTCTCCCTTCCTGCATGTCCCTCCCTCGCACTGTACTAGCTCCCATGTCACACTGATTCTGGCTTAACCCCCAGTCCTATCTTGTGAGTGTCTCCTATGGTGGTCACCCTGACCTCCCTCTTCCACAAGGGGACCCTGAGCCCAGCCCTACCTGTGGCCAACCACCCTTGTCCAAATGCTGTGCCCACCCTCTCTCTCTGCAACCCCCACCCTGCCCTGCAGGCCCAGGGCTCTTACATTCAGCCTGGGCGATGATGGAGATGGCAGCCGGCCCAGCCTCGGAGCCGTCCTTGGCTGTGCCTTTGGTGATCACGTCGTTCAGGATCTCCCACTTCCCGCAGAACACGGGGCTCTTCTCCACGGCCTCCAGCTTATGGACGGAGCTCTGCTTCTTCCCCATCACCTGTGTCTTCTCCTTGGCTTTGGCGAACTCCTGCTGCCCGACTGTGGAGCCAGGGGCGCCTGGGCAGGCCATTTCCATCACTGCCATCTCCCAGGCTCACGCTTACCCTGCGAGAGACACAACACGCAAAGCAGGTCACTCCCAGACCCCAGGGCAGGCTGCAGTGGGAGGAGAAAAGCAGGGGGCAGAAAGGCTTTGCCCTCTCAGGCCACATGTATTTATCCTCCAAATGATCCAAATGGCAACCTCGCCACGGTCTCATGTGGGGTGAGCCCCCCGGCCCTACCAGCTCTTCCCCTCCACTCCACAAGAACTCTAGTCCACCTCCTCTGGGATAGCTGTGGATCAATGTCTGGGTTGGTTCTTTCTTGCCTTTGTAAATAATGGCTGAGTTGTCTTCTGCTGTTTGTTTTGTGGTGAACTTTGCTTCCGCAGAACAGGGTGGTGGATCCCATACTCCAAAGCCATTAGTCACCTCACCAATTCTGCACAAGCCTTGCCTTCTTACAGACATGCCTGTGCCACCCATTGAGGGCTTTTCTCCAAGTGGAGAGAATCGAGGTTGTGTTTTGTTCCCAAGTTACAGGTATAGGTATGCATGTACATATGTGAGTGCATATGCATGCGTGGATATATACATACAGACATGCATGCACATGTGTATATAGATGTGTGTCTATTTATATATACACACATTATATAGAGACACATATGAAATCCTGTAAAACCTAAAAACCATGCAAGCAGCAACACCAGAACTTGGCTCCTTCCCTGAGCTGCATCTGTTTGTGGCTTTCCAGAAGGGACTGACATGCTTCCTTCTGTAATGTCCAAACTCACTTGCTGAAAACCTCTTTCGGGTATCGTTTTTCTTTCAGGCAACATTAGTAATGGAATTCCTATTACAGCCCACGCACCCCACCACCAGCCGACACCTCTAGAAATATGAGGACAAAGCACAAGAATTCATCTCTCTCCAGGCTCCGCCTCCCCCAGCTCTGTGTTCCCACAGAGCCAGACGGGAGCGAGAACGCACTGTTGTGACAATCTGTGCAAAGAGCATGCAGGCTGGCGTGGTCACAAAAGAGAACAACGCTGCCCTGAGATTGTTTGCAGTTGGGAAGTTTTTTAAAGACTGGGGCTCTGAACTCCCAAGGGCAGTGCCCTACTGGGTCATGACTTGTTTGCGACAAAGCATAAGAAGGCATTGATTGCAGACACTTTCACAAATGCTCTTCGATGGCAGCTTGGTCTTCAGGCTGCTGCTAACAGATGAGGTCTTCTCTGCGGTAGGTCCATTCATCCTGAATCACGCCTCTGCCTGCTCTTGAGGGATGAAGACAGACCGCGGGAAGCCAGGCCTCTATACCTCTGCCCTTTTGCCTGATCAGGCTGGAAGCTTCCAAGAGACCGTGGGACACTGGGAAACTCTAGGCTGAAACCTCCTGCCTACAGCATCTGCCTCACCACAGCAGACACGAAAGGCTGAGGCAGCTTGACTGGGGTGTGGGGGTGGGGGAAGGTTTGTCGGTTGCTATGAATTTGATGCCCACATCTCTGCCTTCA
Organism: Neotragus pygmaeus; assembly: GCA_006410875.1. Classification (NCBI taxonomy): domain Eukaryota; kingdom Metazoa; phylum Chordata; class Mammalia; order Artiodactyla; family Bovidae; genus Neotragus; species Neotragus pygmaeus. The sequence continues at coordinate 255,503 of SJYV01018411.1, forward strand.
AGGGCTTCCTAGCTTTGAACTCAGAGTGGTTCCAGCTTTCCGCCTGGATGCCGGTGTGGTCCTGCAGGCTGGATACTCAGGCAGCTGAATGGGTGGCCTCACTGTTCCTTGATGACCTTAAGTATAAGGGGTGCTCTGACTTCAATTAGGTGAAAGTCCTCCAAGGCTGGCCGTTCTACTTGTAAGGGTACTTTCATCCCACTCCAAACCTCTGCAGCCCCTGTCCATCTCCAAAAGTCCTTGATCCAGGGCCTAGAGTAGGGCCTACCTCTCTCAGCCTCTTTATAAGAGAAACAGACCCCCAGCACTCCAAACCTAACAGTATTAGAGATATGCCTACAAGGACACTGCTTCAATCTCCTCATTTTTATGGAGGCCTAATTAGGTGGAGACTTGCCGGAGATCACCAGCCTGCATGGGGCTGTGTGGAACCGGGCCTACTGGGCTGTGCTGTCCACTCCCCAGTCCCTGGGCTGCAGGCAAGGGGGGATGTCATGGGCCTCCCTGGGCAGAAGGCTCCTGAGGGCAGAGGTGGTGTCCCTGGTGTGCAGCAGAGCAGGGCACAGGGGGTGCTGGCTGCAGGAGGGAATCTCAGGATGAAGAGAGGGTTCCACCGGACAGCGAGAGGAGTGGCCAGTGGTCAGTCTTGTTCTGAGGCACCCTGCTGTTTAGAGCTGAGCTGCACTCGGGCTCACGTGGCCTTTCCTGCCTGACACGGCTCACCCGGAGCTGGCGCTCCTCCAGACAGGCTGTGGGGCGCCCCGCCCCCACGCGCTGTCCTCTCCCCTTGGTGGCTGCGTGGGCAGCTGGCCAGGGGCCCTGGGCCTTCCTCTGTGAGCACTCTAGGCACCCCATCCCAGAGAAACCGAGGCCGAGGCAGCCGAGGTCGGGGCTGCCTCCTCTGCAGTGCCCTGATGACTCACCCGGCAGCCTGACAGCCAGAGAGAGGAACAAGGGAGCCTGAGAAGCTAACCCAGCAGCTGGCTGCTGAACCTGTGAAGGGCACAGGGAAAACAGGCTGACCCTCGCCTCCCGGGGGTGCGAAATCACAGCCTGGGAGTTGTGCAGCGTCTCCTGTGTCTGCCTTTCCAGTGCCACATGACCATGACTCAGACTCTCATCGACTGGCTCCAAGTTCAAGAGGCTATTCTCAGGACACTGGCCGGACAGCAGCACGCGACATATACACACGCTCGCTTCCTCACTCCCTCCCCACTTCCACGTGGGTTCTGATCGACAGAAAGTGGGGTTCTGCACTAAGCCTGAGACTGCTGGTTGGGTGGGCCTGCCCAGCTCTGGGCTTTGGGCCCGGCTTGCCGTCCCAGCCTGGAGCTCTGCCGCTCTGCCCCTTCTCCGGTCCTGCAGCTTGCGGGAAGTGAGGACTAAGTGGGAGCCTGCTGTGTTTCTGCCTTTGAAGGCAAGTCAAAATCCTGATCCATTACTCAGCTGGATGCTCTCCACAGCTCCACTCAGGCCTTAGATGCACTCTTCCCTCCGCTCCGTGTGTCAGAGCTGAGGATGTGAGCAGCGGCAACAGCCACACCCGCTCGGCTCACTCACAAGGCCACGAACACACAAGGGGAAGGGAAAGGGGCAGAATTAAGTCAGTATTCTTGTAGGGCCTGATTCACGTACACTGCCTGTCCTCTCTTCTGTGGGGCTTCCACGACCCCCTGGAGGGGCCTGGGGGTAGGAAGGATGGGGAGAGCACCAGGTCAACCCCTGGGCACGTGTGTGACACACCTGCAGTGGACAAGGCTCCTGGGCTCCAGCTCAGTCCCCTTTCTAGCTTAGTAAAGATCTGTCCAAGCTGAGGAGTTCTCAACGTGGGTTCAAGGATGGCTTCAGGGAGGTCTGGGAACCCTAGGAACTTTATTGGTGTTTCTCTAGGGAAGAGGTCCATAGGTTTCATCACATTTCCCAAGGGTCTGACCAAGGCCAAGGCTAAATGCCTGATCCTGGCTCAGTTCTTCTATGCCAAGGAAGAGCTCACCAAGGCAGCGCTATCCTACCTAAGTTACAACAACTAGATGGGCTCTCAAACGTACTTGCCCTAGGTCTACTGAGTCAGTCACTGGGCATTAGGCCCAGAATCTGTACTTCTGACAAGTTCTCTGGATGACTCTAATGCCCAGTGGCCAGGGACTGCTATCCGACCCCTGCTCTATACTGTCAGGCTGCACTGTCAATATGGCAGCCACTGGCCACGTGGCTATTTACTTTTATTTTATTTTTCTATTTCTCTTTTACTTTGTATTGGAGGCTTTCCTGGTGGCTCAGAAGGTAGAGAATCTGCCTGTAACGTAGGAGACCTGGGTTTGATCCCTGGATGGGAAAGATCCCCTGGAGAAGGGAATAGCAACCCACTCCAGTATTCTTGCCTAGAGAATCCCACGGACAGAGGAGCCTGGAGGGCTAAGTGGGACGGGCTGTGTGGAACCGGGCCTGTTGGGCTGTGCTGTCCACTAACAATGTTGTGATGGTTTCACATGGACAGCAAAGGGGCTCAGCCATACATATACATGTATCCATTCTCCCTCAAACTCCCTTCCCATTCGGGCTGTCACACAGCATTGAGCAGAGTTCCCTGTGCTGTACAGTAGGTGACATTCAAATCAATTCATTTAAAATAAAATTTAAAAATCAGTTCTTCCGTTATCCTAGCTACCACATAGGAGAGTTCACACAGAACAACTCTATCACTGTAGAAAGTGCGATTAGACGCTCCTGCCTGTGACAATCACAGCAATGCTTTCTCCGACAGCATACCTTCTCTTCCTAGGATTCTGGGGTGGGGACGGGCTTTAGATGAAATGACTGCTTGATTAAACTGGGAGGCACAGAGTAATGTTTAAAATTTTGATCTTCAGTGGTGATGACCTTTCTAAAATGTATCATATTTCAGTTCCTTGTTTTAGTAAGGACAGTAAAAACAGCAGATTGGGGACCAGAAGATACGAGTTCTAGCTGTGGAGGCTTTTTATTAAAAAGCAACAGGACCATTTTTATTAAAAGAAATCATACCTCAACCTTCACAATACAAAAGACCTGGAAATGTGCAGCTGACACGTAACTCAAATTACAGACAGCTGCTCTGCTGAAGGTGGGCAAGGGCCCCACACACTCAGCTTGCCTCCGTCCACCAAAGACCTCTCCAACATCCTAGGTCTTCAAGGAAGAGTTTGAAAACTACTGACCTAGGAAACCATCTGAGGCTCCTTCTAGTTCCCCAAACGCCACTGATCTGTCAGGATTTTTGAAGGCTAGATGACCTCGATTCAGAATGATAGTTAATATTTCCTAAGCTCCGTCATTATTAGTGTCAATTTCAGAATGAAAACTCAGGTTTAGAGAAGTTCAGTAGCCTGCCAAAACAGTCACACGGTGACAAACTGCAGAGGTGCAGCTGGACTCATGCTGTTGTCTCTCCAGTTAGCTTGCTTGGCCAGGAGACGATGCTGAATCCAAGTTCATCCCTTACTCGTGACCAAGCTCATGAGCACCATCACTGAGACAATGGGACTTCTGTTTGAGCACCATACAGCCAGCCCATCAAGCCTCACCTAAGGCATTCAACACTTTAAGCCTTGGTTTGCTGTATATCAAACCATCTACAAAATGTCCACTGAGGGGCCAGAGCAGACCAGGGCAAATCCCTCTCATGATATTTCATCTGGAAGCAAAAACTTGTCCTTCTCTGAATGCCCAGAGGAGACAAATAGCAGAAGTAGAATGACTCAACTTCCTTAATAAGATATTAGTTGAAAACCAATCTCTTTCTGCTGCTTCCTCTTTTAAGCCTTCAGCTTGCCTGGCTACTAGGCCACACTGGGCCAGCCTCTGCCTATCAAGAGCAAGGGGTGTGCAGGAAGGGGAACCAAGGGCAAGTGCTGGGCAGAGTGAGCTGGCCAGGCAAAGCAGCCATCTGGCCAGGCGGACCCAGAGATCCCATGCACCCCCCAGGCCCCCTTCCTGCCCTGCCAACCCTCTCCAAGTCCCTGCCCTCAGTCTCCCTTTCAGTCGCACTGATCCTTTCACTTGCCTGAGCAGCAATGGGTAAGCTTTGATATTTTTCCTCTGCTCACTTTGCTCCTTCTGTAAAGAGCGTCTTCTTCCTTTATTACTGCTATGTGTCCAGATCTCTTTTATAACCTGTCTCCTCAATGAAGCCTTTGCTAGCATGCTCCTGTGTTCACGCAACAGATAATCAATGAGAGCCTCCTAAGTGTCAAGGGCTGTAACAGTCACCACCATTCATTAAAGGTCTCTGTGCTGGGCACGTGTTAGGTGCTTTATCCATGTTATTGATGAACAACCACCCTGCAGGGTTGATGATATTTTTCAGATGAAACTAAGGCTCTGAGAGGTAAGTTACCTGCAGAAACAAATGAGGCCCAATTTATACAACTAGAGCATCAACATGTTTTTAAAGCTAAAACTAGGACGCTCCTGGCCCTTCCCAGGGAAACTAAGCATCCTCATTTCCTTTCCAGGTAAAAAACTTGTTGGCAAAGGTACCTGGAACTCTAGGAATTGAGCAATATTACTACCCATATCCATATTACTACCCCTATTTTACCCGCAGGGTCTGCTCACTGTTGGTAATAATTTCTTAGCCTGTGTAGGCAGGAAGCACAAGAACTAAAAATGAGGGATCTCATCACTAAGGGCTGGCTCAGCAGTAAATTGGTCAAACTTCTGGTGGAGTTACACCAGTACATGTTCCTGGGAATGTTACCATTTTTAACTAGTTAAGTTTTAACAGGTCATTTCATTTTCTTAAAATGATTAAAAAAAAAAAAAAAACCCACACAATACATGCACAAAAAACAAGAGTTCCAGGAAAGATAGTACCACCTCCACTGAAAAAACCACTGAAGGACATGCTTTTGGAAGCAGAAAAGTAAACCAGAGAAGAATGGGATGCAAGAAACAATGGTAGGCACAGAAATTGATATGATGTTGGTCAATTTAATCAACAATTGAATGTTAACAAAAAAATCAGTTTAAACCACTTTAAAACATTAAGTTTTAGGGAATTTCCTGGTGGCCCAGAAGTTAGGACCCAGTGCTTTCACTGTCGTGGCCCAGGTTCAATCCCTGGTCAAAGAACCAAGATCCTACAAGCTGCAAGGCAAAAAAAAAAATTTTTTTTTAAACACATAAACTTCTCTCTAGTTCTATTTACTTCAACACAAAACAATGAGTTTTAGATAATATAGATAAGAAAGAAGGGTGGGGTGGGTTGTCCAGTGGGTAGAGTGATATGAGCTTTGCTATTTTGTGAAATTTACATATGAATATTTTATATTTCATTAGAAAAAAACTATAAGTATGTATGTTAAAATTTAAGAGTAACTAACTCTAAGAATAGTAATACAAGTCAGTTTCCAAAGCAAAAGTGTAAAGAAGGAAAAATAGAAAACTTGATCATTCTAACAAAAGGAAGGGAACGAAGGAAAAAAGAAGCAAAGAAAAAGGACAGTAAGTATAAAATGAGAACACAAGCTATGGTGGCAAAAATAAGCCAATATCAACACGTCATTAATCATAATACACACAAATAGATGAAGACCGCTTCACATTAAAAGTCAGACAATCAGGATTTTAAAAGATCCAGCTAGATGCTAACTAAAAGAGACAAAACAAAATTATACAGAAAGACTGCGAACAAAGGATGAAAAGAGATATGCCAGGCCAATACTCACTAAAACATGTATTACTAACAGCAGACAAAATACTTAAAACAGAAAGATATAACAATCCCTTATATGCCCACAAGAAAGCACCTCTAAATCCAGAGGCAGGTTGAAGCTTTCTGGATGAGGAAGGTCTAGCTTTTAGAGTGTCCCATCACACTGCAGAGAATTGCAGGATCTAACACAGTGTTCTGTGAACATGTACTGGTCTGCTGGGTGTAGAGCCAGTGCTGAGTGTGGGGTGTATGCTGAGGAAGAAGACACAGCCCCTTGAGGAGCTTACAGTCTCCTGGGGAAAGAGACAAGCAGCTCCTTACAACACAGCGATGCGATGACGGGGACGGACACATCGAGACGTAGCAGGAACACATGGACAGACAGCTGGCCCCGCCTGTTGGAGATCAGGAACGGCTTCCTAAAGCAGGGGACACCCGGAGTGGGTCTCAAGGGTTGAGCAAGAAGTTCTCAAGAAAAAGGAGTGGGTGTTCCAAGCAGGAGATGGGGGTTTGATCCCTGGGTCAGGAAGATCCCGTGGAGAAGGAAATGGCAACCCAATCCAGTATTCTTGCCTTGGAAATCCCATGGACAGAGGAGTCTGGTAGGCTACAGTCCATGGGGTGACAAAGAGATAGACATGACTGAGCGACTAAACATTCCAAATTGAGGGGGTGGCAAAAGTTAAGGAACAAAATGAGTCTCTGTAGGAATTAACAGCTTGAGGTTGCTGGTGAGCAAAGCTTGTTAGGAGCTGCAGGAGATGAGGCTGCAGATGGAGTTCAGGTACCAGACCATGGGACTGTGCTTGGTCCTGAACCACCCCCAGGCGTGAAACTCTCAGCAGAGCAAGAGGAGTCTAATTCAGGGGCAGGGTTCCAGGTGGAGGGGCTTAAAGGGTAGGGGCAGATGGTGGAGGCTGGGCATTAAATGAAAACCCTGCCACTGGGACAGAACCCACTCCCTCACCTGCCCAGCCTGGGCCGATAAAGTCACAAGTTACAGGCCTCTGTAGGGCTGGTGAATTTCCCTTTGGCAGAGAGATGAAGTGGGCACTGGGATCTAGAAACAAGACACTGCAGAAAGGAATGAAACTCAGCTGCAGGAATCTCAAAACCTGCCTCCTCGCCAGCTTGTGGCCTGCTTCCCAGGAGAGCAATTTCTGCCTAAGCATTTCCCATTAAAGAGGAAATGAAATGTGAATGTACATTAATCATTAAAATCTTACAGGTCAGTTATGAAAAAGAAATCTGCCATGCCCACAAAACTCAGTCTCGCTGCCAATTCCATAGGTCACACTGCCGGGTAGATGAAATGTGTGGAATAATATTTATGCCCATCCCCAGTTCCCACCACACGTCAGCATTAACTAGCCCCATGTGTGCTGAAACACTGCGGTCTCCAGGCCCTTTCCAGTGTTTAAGGCACGAAATCACCGCACACCTGTTCTATTAGCACAGGCCTTACCCACTTTCAGCTTCTCCCTGAGCCCTCCCATCCCACACTGAGGCCAAGCTAATCTCAAATCATCATGTCCTTAAGATAACCTCAAGCTGAAAGACATCTGTCGGCTGTGCACGGCTTACGGCCTGGTCCCAACTCTGTGGTCCATAATCTCTCACCACTGTTTCCCTAAACACAGGGTTTGGCTTTGGCCAGTCTGAGCTCTCCAGACCCTGCTGGCTACTCAGATCTACAGTCTCTGTGTGCGCCTTGTCCTTGTGTGGGCTGCCGTGCCCATCCTGCTTATCCTTCCCAGGCGAAGCTCAGGCCTTCCACCTCCAGGAAGTCCCTTGGCATCCAGCCTCCTATTCTCCTCACCCTTATTCCCTTTACTCATTACATGAAGTAATGTAGATAAAAGAACTCTAAATATAATAAATCATCATACACCAAGGGAAGATAGCCATTTGTGCACACAACTCCGGAACTGCAATCTAGGAGGTATGGAGCATGTATGCAGAAATACAGAAAAAGATGTACAAAGATATTCAGTATATCTTTATAACAGTAAAACACTCGGATAACAATGTCTAATTACATGAGAGGATAATATTAAATAAATCATGGCACAGCCATTAAAAACATTTACAAATAATATTTGGCTACATGGAAAAATGCTTATGGCATACAATGTTAACAGAAAACGGATACAGAATTATATACTCTTGAAAGTTCCTTGGACAGCAAGGAAATCAAACCAGTCAATCCTAAAGGAAATCAACCCTCAATATTCATTGGAAGGACTGATGCTGAAGCTGAAGTTCCAATATTTTGGCCACCTGATTCAAAGAGCTGACTCACTGGAAAAGACCCTGATACTGGGAAAGATTGAAGGCAGAAAGAGAAGGGGAAGACAGAAGATGAGATGGTTGGATGGCATCACCGATTCAATGGACATGAGTTTGAGCAAACTCTGGGAGATGGTAAAGGACAGGGAAGCCTGGTGTGCTACAGTCCATGGGGTCACAAAGAGTTGGACACAACTGAGCGACTGAACGACAACATGATCCCACCTAGCATGTGTCTATCGGAGAAGGCAATGGCACCTCACTCCAGAACTTGTCTGGAAAATCCCATGGATGGCAGAGCCTGGTAGGCTGCAGTCCGTGGGGTCTTGAACAGTCGGACACAACTGAGCGACTTCACTTTCACTTTTCACTTTCATGCATTGGAGAAGGAAATGGCAACCCACTCCAGTGTTCTTGCCTGGAGAATCCCAGGGATGGGGAAGCCTGGTGGGCTGCCGTCTATGGGGTCACACAGTCGGACACTACTGAAGCGACTTAGCAGCAGCAGCCTGTGTCTGTATATTTTATCAACATTTATAAAAATGTAGACACTTAGCACAGATATGCAGCAATGGTTCTCCCTTGGTGGTGTTTTAATATTCTTTATACTTTTCTAACATTTTCACTTTTATTTTTTGCAGTGAGCAGGTACTACTTTTCTTAGTCTTCATTTTTCTGTTTTGGTCAGGCCATGCTGCTTGTGGGATCTTAGTTTTCTGACCAGGGATAGAACCTGGACCCTTGGTAGTGAAAGTGCAGAGCTCTAACCACTAGACTGCCAGGGAATTCCCTCAGTCTTCAATTTTTTAAGATGTTTCCAAGTGGCAAAAAAAAAAAAAAACAAAACAGAAAAGATACAATGAGAAATATAAGTCCCTCCCATCCTTCTCCCATTCTTCTGAGGGGAATCCCATTACCTATTTCTTACATGTCCCTCTAGAGATGCTCTCTCTGGGGTATTACTTTTATGGTGAAACCAAGCTATAGCTAAATGAGGGTCTCTCGATATGGAATGAGAATTTAGGAGGAATCAGGTCCACATTTGTAACTAGGGCTTCATAAATACAGGATGGTTGCTTCCCCCACCTGCACATCCACACACCCACACACACAGAGGAAACCTTGCCAGAACTCCTGGGGCTGGTCAGTGAGTTCTGGCCGCAGGGCTGCGAACACAGAAGCTGGAGATGGGTAAGCTCGTCCCTCCTGGTTTTGGTTTTCATTTCACCCCCCTTCTTGTTCTCCCCTGGGGACTGTGAGTTTCATTTGCAGTGACTCAAAAAGCAGGAGGGTGCTCACAGATGGTTCTGCCAGCCGTCCCCAGCTCTGGTGGCCAGTGCTTCCTGCTTTTAATTTATAACCATCCAATGACAAGTTTAACGCAGTGGCGAAGATGCCAGATGTAAGGCACCCTCGTGGGCACGTGTGGCCCCACAAAGAATGGGAAACAAATGGTACAAATGAACGTATTTCCAAAACAGAAATAAGAGTCACAGATGTAAAAAACAAACTTATGATTACCAGCGGGGAAAAGGATAAATTGGAGGTTTGGGATTGACATATACATACCACTATAAATAAGTGAATAAGTAATAAGGACCTGCTGTATAGCACAGAGAACTACTCAGTACCCTGTAATGAACTATATGAGAAAAAAATTGGGAAAAAAAAGTGGATATGCATGTAAAAAAAGAGCGTGTGTATAACTGATTCACTTTGCTGTACAGTAGAAACCAACACAACATTGTAAATGAACTGTACCCCAATAAAAATTAAAAAAAAAGAGTGGGAAACAGCAGAACTGGACCTGAGAGAAAAACACTGGCCCCTCTTTGGCTGCTTCTGTCTGCTGGCAAGGCCTCGGCTCTGAATGGACTCAACAATGACCCGCCTGTGCCTGATGGACCAGGACCCAGGATTCCTCAGCAGCTACAGCTGAATTCAGTTCTCCTGTGGACATCTTTGGGTGTTTTCAACAACCTGCTGCTGTATGTCTGCAGAGAATTACATGCTGGTTGTCAATAATAATAAAAATAATAATGGCAGCTAAGATTGCTTGCTATGTATTCGGTATATTAGGTAATGTTTGCTATGTATTCATGTGTATTACTCTTTGAATCCTCACAATAACTCTGTCATTCCCCTTGTACAGAGGGATAAACTGAGGCTCAGCAGATCAAGTGATCTGCCCAAGGTCACACTGCAAGGAAGTGGCAGAAGCAGGATTTGCACATGGGACTTTCACGGCAAAGCCTATATTCTTAATCATGACACTGTATCCACTTTCAAATGATCCAAGTTTTCAAAACTGGGACCCAAATGGAGAAGCTGCCACAAGCCAAACGTTTGTTAGTGAGAAACCCAGGGACTGACCCAGGAGGAAGCATCTCAATTAGGAAGCATAAGCACGGCCAGCCTATGTTCTGGAAAAAGCAACTTTAAAATGCAGTGGGGAACAAAGATTCCAAGCTTGTGGCAGGCCTGCGATTCTCAGCCCACCTGCGCTTACCCCAGCTGGGCCCATCCCAGGGGCCAATTCTACGACAAAGTTCAAATTCATCGTTCATTTTATAAAGCCTGGCTCCAGGTTTCCTGAGCCTAGTTTACCATTTGTTTTTGTTTTTAATAGCAAAGCCTTGAGCATCAGTTATTAAATTCATAAATGTGGTTATTACTTGGTCCCCAGTTCCCTGATATCGTGTATTGTATAAACCTTAAACATATTACAAGGAGATTTTCAATTCAACTTTCAAATCTTTTGCATGAGGAGAGCCAATAGCATATAGAAAGATGCCACTGGAAGCGTCATTGATCCAGAGACAATTATGGGACTGGTATGCAGGAGCATGGAGGGTGTAGTATTGAGAAAAACCCTGACCACATGCGTACTGTGTTTTATCCAATATGCAGGAGGCAATTTTTAATGTATGTTATATCAAAAAAAATTTCACAGAGTCACTGAAATCTGCAGGTTGGGATATTTGGTGTAACTGAGTGCTCTGACGAAGTGGTAGCTGCAGTGTGTACCACACCATCATGACCAGTTTCTGATGACAGGGCCATAAACTGCCCTCCACACCAAAATCAAACCAGACACAACCGGCTTTCTTTCATGAGTCAAAACATACTTCTGGATCTTGCCAAGCCTTAAGGTCATCACCATGAGCAAGGTCTGCTTGTGAAAAACTTGTTATTTAACTTTTCAGATTGAGTTCTGAGCAAGGAGCAGTTCCCTGGGCTGTGGTCAATTTCCACTGCAACACAACCCCGCCCCACCTCTGTTGGTCGGTAACTCTGCTTTTCACAGGTGGGACTGGCTTCAGGTGGGGTCTACCTGTTTGGCTGGGGAGTTGGAAAGAGATGGGCTCAGCCTCTTTGTCAGGGAAGAGGCTTCAAATTCATTGCAGTTATTGGTGACTGGTTCTGAAATTGAGGAACTAGTTTGAGGAACTTCAGAATAAACAAGAAACCCTAACAACTTGGCTTTCCACAGAAGGCTTCCAACGCATGGGGCTATATGAAAGGAAGGACAAGGTCCCTTTGGCAGTGGCACCAGACCATGGCCTTGAACCCTGACCATGGCCTCGTTTCAGATGCTGTCCTACACATCCTTTGACAGACTGGCCTGAATGGACATGTCCCTTGAGGACATGTCTCTTTCTAACACGGGGTCACATTCTTTGTCCTCCCCCAGGACAGAGGAAAGGGCTTGGGACCCACACTAAGGCAGGGAATATTCCCAACGGGTCCCAGATCAATTCCTTGGTAAAGGAGGGGGCACCAGGAGCCAGCCTGTGGCGGCTTAGCCTCTCTCAGGCCAGCACGACCCAGAAAGAGGAGTGTGGATTCTAGTTTTGCACTGCCATGCACAACAGCCAGCCAGTGGCTGCCACGCTCCAGGTGCTGTGCTGGCCAGAGCAGATGCGAGGGTGACCAAGGCAGAAATGGTCTCGAGTTCTCACTGCTGTAACCCAGTCACTGAGACCCACTGTCGTGGCTCGGGCCTCAGACCATCCGCCTGCACCTCTGTCTAAGTGGCCCCAAGCATATGGGATTGGCAAGCGCGGCCACTGCCCTCTCCGCCCCAGCCGGGAAGGCTAGGATAAGTCAGCTGTGTCTTTAAGGGCCTGCTATTTGCTGACTTCCCTGGTGGCTCAGACGGTATAGTGTCTGCCTACAACGCAGGAGACCCGGGTTCGATCCCTGGGTCAGGAAGATCCTCTGGAGAAGGAAATGGCAACCCACTCCAGTACTCTTGCCTGGAAAATCCCACGGACGGAGGAGTGTGGTAGGCTACAGTCCATGGGGTCACAGAGTCGGACATGACCGAGTGACTTCACTTTTCACCTTTCACTTACACGCTGTCCGCTCTGGCTCTGAGCTATGTTCCAGCACATTTCTACTGATAGAGCCTATACCTCCACCATTGCGTTCCTTTCCTCTGAAGTGCTGAAGTTTCCAGACTGCTCTCAAGCTCCTATTCCAAGAGATACAAGGGCCCACGATGAGAGCAATACTGTGGGTGTTCCTGCCCAGACACACTGGATGGGAAGGTGGGGCTCCTCCCCACGGGAGCTGGGGAAGGGGAGCCACCATCCTAGGGGACTTACTCAGCCCCCTCCAGCTCCCACAGCCATGGTTCATAATTTGGCACCTGTAATATGTCTGCCTTTATGTCCATCTTTCCATCACCTGGCAAGTTTGTCGAGGGGCAGCACCTCAACAAAAGAAGGCTGAGTGCTAAAGAATTGATAGTCTTGAACTGTGGTGCTGGAGAAGACTCTAAGAGTCCCTTGGACAGCAAGCAGATCAAACTAGTCAATCCACTCTGAATACTCATTGGAAGCACTGATGCTGAAGTTGAAGCTCCAATACTTTGGTCACCTGAAGTGAAGAGCCAACTCACTGAAACAGACCCTGACATTGGGAAAGACTGAAGACAGAAGGAGAAGAGGGTAACAGAGAATGAGATGGTTGGATGGCATGGCTGAGTCAATGTGCATGAACTTGGGCAAACTCTGGTAGATGGTGAGGGACAGGGCGGCCTTCCATGCTGCAGTCCATGGGGTTGCAAGGAGTTGGACATGAATTGGCGACTGAACACACATACAATGTATCTGCCTTTATGTCCATCTGTCTGCCACCACAGCAACCTTGTCGAGGGACAGCATCTCAGCTGTCCTTGTTTTCAGATGCTAGGGCCTAGCAGAGCCAGTGCATTTGATCCCCCTGGTGAGCTCTGATTGGGAGAAAGGATGCCTGATGTACTCCTGCAGGATAGACGGGTGCCATAGGTTCTGAGATCCCAGGCGGTGCAGTCGCCTGGTGAGCTGGAGGGAAGGAGTCAGCTCCATGCACACAGCATGGGGGCTGTATTCTGCTTGCACCCCAGCAAGGAGGAGTCCTGCAAACTGGCTACTGAGCCACTTTGTCATCCTTTCTCTTAAATGCTGGAGAAGGAAATGGCGATCCACTCCAGCATTCTTGCCTGGGAAACTCCAAGGTTGGAGGAGCCTGGCAGGCTACAGTCCAAGGGGTGACAAGAGTCAGATGCAACTGAGAATGTACACGCACTCCTACATGCTCATCGAGAGAAACACATGATTTCCAATTCCTGAGACGATGACCTTTCTGAACTGGTTGGCATGCATCTGGGCTCAGATTTGCATACATGTGTTAGACGGGAGGTCACACAAAATCTCTGCCTTTTACATTCATCTTTTTTTTTTTCCCCACATGACAGGGAGTACAGTATTTTAGTTCCTTGACCAGGTATTGAACCTGTGCCCACTGCAGTAGAAGCATGGAATCTTAACCACTGAACCACCAAGGAAGTCCCTTATATTCGTCTTTGTAAATCTATTCCTGCCTCTCAAAGCATCTCCCAACTGGGACTGCTGAGCACGGGCTCAAGTTATCTGTTAGGTTAGGTTAGTTATCATCCAACCTAACTTCCTGGGCTAGAGAAGTCCATTTCTAATCTTAATTGGCAAGAGCATCCTCACTTGAGGCTGGCAAAGCCTCCCTTTATCCCAAGCTTCCCAGCTCTGCCTAGTAGTGACAGGACTAATTCTGGTCTGGTAAAAGGAAATGTCAAAGACAGAAGAGCATGGTGGTGGATCTCAGACAGGACAACTCTTTGGACTTAGAGGGGACATTATTCAGATGTGACATCAAGCTTTGCCCACAAGGGAGAGCCTCTTCACAAGGGAGGAGCCGGATGGATCCGGAGGGAATGATGCCCAACTACTCCAGGTCTTTGGGCCACTTGACAGGAAAAAGATACAGAAGAGCTTCTTGGCACACAGTGGGTTTGCAGCCTCACAATCAATCATTCATAGCTACTGAAGGCCCACCTCTGGGTAAGACACTGCCTGGTGAGGTAGGTCAGTGCCTTACAGGTGGAGACAACCTTTGAGACTTCCAGGTAACCCTGCCCAGAATTGTATTTTCTTATCAACCTTCACCTCCCGTGGTTACACGAACCTCATGGTACAAGAGAGTGTCAAATAAATAGCTTTCTGTTTACTTTTTCTTAGACTCAGGGTGGCTATTGCTCTGGCTCCACCCTCCCCAGGCCTGGCAGAGCTAGAAGAAAGGCCAAGTGTGATGGGGTTGGGTGGGGACATGAAGGAGTAACCCCTGCTCTGGGAGTATCTCCTTCGCTCAGTGGCAGCACAGCACGGCACAAAGAGCCTGGACTTTAGCTCAGATCCTGCAATTAACCAGCTGTGTGGCCCTGGGCAACTCATTTAACTTCCTGAGTTCACCATTTTCTCTTTTGTTAAACAGAGAAGTGTGTAAATGGTTATGATCACTTCCAGGCTGTAACGCAAAACGATTCTTTCTTTTTTAAAAAAATATATTTTTATAATTTTATTCATTTATTTGGCTGTGCTGCGTCTTCGCGGCTGCATGGGCTTTTCTCTAGTTTTGGTGAACAGGGCCACTCTCTGGTTGCGATGCTCGGGCTTCTCAGTGCAGTGGCGTCTCCTGCTATGGAGCACGGGCTCTTGGGTGCTCAGGCTTCAGCAATTGTGGCCCCTGGGCTCTAGAGCATAGGCTCAATAGTTGTGGCACACAGGCTTAGTTGCCATGTGGGATCTTCCCAAATCGGGGATTGAACCCATGTCTCCTGCATTGGCAGGTGGATTCTTTACCACTGAGCCACTAGGGAAGCCCAGCAGCTCTTTCTTGACAGGGAGGTTCAGGCCTAAGGTCACTTAGCCACGCCCACCCAAAGTGACTGCTGGCTAGTCTAGGTGGAAGAGGTGTGGGCAGGGGGCTGGAGAGGAGCCTGCCATGGATAAATAAAACAAGGTAACACTAGCTCTTCCCCTGTGGTTTCAATAAAGTCAAGCCCGCCTGGACACTGAGAGGTCTCTGACCTTCAGTAATAAGTTCAACACCAACTGTATTGGTCTAGAACACTGTCTGAAACAAACCCTGTGCCCTGAAGGATACCTGGCCATGGATGTAGTGCTAAGAGGGTCGGCAGAAAGTCCGGCAACCAGAAACTGTGTGGAAGAGATGGCTCAGGAGTCTCCTTTGCAGCATCTTTCTGAATCCAAACACTGGCTCCAGAAGTGTGGCAGGCTCAGAATTCGCAAGTTTCCAGAAAGCCAAGGTCCAATCCAGCCTTTCTAATCCCTGGAGCTCTTCAGAGCCTCCAACTCAGGTGGTAAAAAAGGAAAGCAGGTAGAAAAGGGTTCCCCGAAAGGCCTTTTACACCAAAGTTGTGGTTTGTATCTTTCTGCTTTTTGTCAAGGGGTTTCCCAGCTCCCTGGAGCCAAAGCTCTCCTCTGGCTTCTTTGTTGACTGTCATTGGAAATGGGCCATTTTCCACCCTCAAGGTGGTTGGGCTCAAGAGTGTGGTGACACTGCTGATTTGGGCTCTCTGCCGGGTCCACATGACCCCCTGCTGGGGGAGACATTTTTCTGTTATTTGGCAAGCCCTGGGAGCCCCTAGCTGGCTTCCTTATCCCCCCTGCCTCCAAAGCCCCTGGAATGAAATGAACATGAGCTTTGGCAGACAAGGTCTGCTCAAGATTTCCTGTGACTGAGCTGGGGAATAAATCGCATGTCACCTACACCCCTGCAAGTGTGACTCACCTTCCAGAGAAAGTGCTCTGCTCACCTAAGCAAAGCTGCCTGGAAAATGACTAAGGCACCTATCAAATGCAGTCTGTGGGGCCAACCAGTTGCCGACCTGGGCTCAGACACACTCTGCCTCTCACCTCCAGTCTGAAGTCAAGTGTGGAGTTGCCACTCCGGGTCTGCTGGTTTCATTTTCATCTGAACTGTTAGCTCCACATGAGGTTTGACATCCGGTGATCTATTTTTTCTAAAAACTAGGTTCACTTTAGAAATGACTCTTTGGCCATGAAGACAGCTTCCCCAAGAGAAAACAAGATGTTATTTAAAGGGGATGTCAGCCTGGTGGGAGCTTGCATTTTTGTTTTCTATTAAGAAAGGGGGGAGAAAGAGAATTTAAGATGTAATGTGAAATGTTTTTTTTGCTTTTTTTTTCCCTTGGGTGATTTAAAGGGAAATCTGAGAGTTGCTGACTGTGGATTGAGGGCCCCCAGACCAGTGAAAAGATGACAAAGGGCAGGGTGCCACACGGTGGTGGGAACCTTGCCCCACAGGACCCAGGCTTCCCTTTTACTCTCCCAAACAGAGAGGAACAAGTGTTTGTTGACTTATATTCTACACAGTACTTTCCTTTTTTCCCCTCCACAGTTAAGGCTGGCACCCACTTCACTGCATGGGGGACACAGGAGGGCCCCAGAAAGGCCCAGCTGTACCTCCCTCTGGGTGGAGGCCGAGGGTGCCCCAGGTTTAGGCTTGCCAGCTCTGAGCAGGCAGAGCTGGAGCCTTGTTAGGTTCCTCTGGAGGGTGATGAGGGCAGAATTTAGTGTAAGACAGGGAGAACATGATAGCTAAAACCTCCAGACGGAAGACATGTCCCACTGGTGGTCCTGCTGAGAAAATGATAGGCCCTGTCAGGCAGCCTGACCCTTCCTGACATCATCTTACAGAAAACAGGTCTAGTCAAACTGGTAATTGCCAACTACCAGTACTGCGATTACCACTACAACCACCAGCCACGCTTACAGCCATGGTGTCCTCTGGCTTATTCCGTGCCGAGCTCAGCACTTTATATATATTCTCTCATTTTCTACTCAAAACACCACCACGAAATGTTTACAGACGGGGCACCAGGCGCTTAGAGAAGTGAACTGATTTGCCTGGTGTCACACAGGCAGACGGTGGCAGACCTGGACCTGACCTGGGTCTCTCTCTGACCCGGCAGCCTAATCCCCCACACAGGGCACAAAGATGCCATGGACTGGCTCTCCCGTTCTGGGCAGGTTGCTTGACCCCTCTGCTTTAGTTTCTGCATCTGTAAAACAGGGATAAGCAGGCTTGACCAGAGGATGTGCTCTTTATCTTTCAGACTTTTAGTAATAATTATTATGGATAATAAGTATCAACTCTTAATTACTTGATAACACTTCTGAGTTAATCCTTGTGAACGTAAATAGAAAAATAAAGCAGCTACCCTGGTTTAGTTATATTCAAAATGAACATGTTTTGGAAACAAAAAAATTCCCAACTTATCCTTTTATATGTAAGTTAGTAAAAAAAGCATTGAACTAGATGTCAAGAAATGTGGGTTTAGATTCTGGACATGACACTGATTTCCTGAGTAATTTCGTCCACTTGATCTCTCCTTACTAGGCTTCATGTTCCTGATCTTGGTCCCTGCCTTCCTTTGTAGGAGTACTGTGAGAAAACACAGAGAATGGCCACGAGGTATCATTACTCTCAATGCCACATAGTCTCAAGGGATTCATACCAGTAGGATAAGAGATTAAAAGATATAAAATAGCAAGAAGAGAAGGGGATCTTTTTACTGAAGTACAGTTGATTTACAATGTTGTGTTAATTTCTAGTATACAGCAAAGTGATAGTTTTATATATATATATATATATGTATTTTCCCCATTATCATTTATTACAGGATATTAAATATAGCTCCCTGTGCTATAGGTAGGACCTTGTTGTTTATCCAACCTTTATGTAAGAGTTCGTATCTGATGGTCCCAAACTCCCAATCTACACCTCCACCCCCATCCTCTGCCTTGGCCACCAGGAGAAGGGGAGCCTTTAAACTAGAATACAATGACGGGCACACAGGCCACTGAGGAAAAGTGAGTCTTCTCTGTACGGTCCCTCAGGTAGTTAAGACAAGGCTAGAACTGAAGACCCCAAAGCCACCAGATGTTCAGTGCCTCGCTCAGCTTGACTGAAATGTTCTACTACTCCATCTGCCCTATGTTTGGCCTTCCATTTCTAATCGACTGCTTTCAACATTTCAGTCAGCACCACCTAGCAAATGCAGAGCCTCCACACGTGCATCAATTTAAAAGCTCACCCACCCCTTGAAGGTGCTCAACCCCTACTACTTGCCCTGCCCACGGGTACCTCAGTGTGCGGAGGCCAGGGGGAGCAGGCTCATCCTTAAAGCTTCCCAAATCCACTGATAGGGAACCGTCACACCAGTGTCTTCCAAAGTGCCCATAAGGCTCAGATGTTTCCAGTTTAACTGAAATACTAAAATGGGGCAAACAGGAAGCATCAGATACAACTGCGGTAGTGACTTATTAATCATGAAAGCAGAATTTTAGTTGCATTTTAACCTTTTGCCAGGAAAAAAAAAAAAACAGCTCTCAGATGATGGAAGCCATTGATAGAAAGAGGCTCTCTATGTGTGTATCAAGCTAACTTACACTTTTAATTTAGGGCCAAACTTGGTTTAAGATTTCTTAACTACCCTCCCAGAAAGATCATCTGTTAGGTCAACCAGCATGAATCTCTCAGCTCTTCATCAAGGGAGGCAGGCCTGTTAGGAAAGCTCATGTGCTGTCCCTTGGGACAGGAAAACAAATAGGAAACTAAAAGTGACATCGCAGGCCAAAGTGATCGGACACTCTTAAGAGGGTGCCAACAACGAGGAAAACAGCCCTGGATCAGTCTTTACCCATCTCCCATCTCTGCAGATCTCACACCAGACACTGGCCAGGATGAACCGTTACCACGTACCAAACAAAAACCACAACAGTTGCCTGGAGTTGGACAACCAATCAGGGCAAGCCCGCTTCTCAACATTCAGTGATACACAAACACTCCAAGCAGATCACAATGGAGTCAGTGTTCAATAGGAGAAACAAAATGAGGAACCAAACCTCCATCTGTGGAGGCGAAATGGCCAACCAGACATTTTTGTTTAATAGATGAAGGTTCATTTGGCAGGGTCTCTGTCTGTGGTGCCGCTTGCTCCTACAAACTCTAACAGACAGCACCAGGGGCGAAAAACCCCCTTTCAGAACTACTCCTTATAACCTGAAAACAGTCAGAAGGGGACTGAAGCTTGGTGGCTCACAAAAGAGCTGGAACACATACCTGGGTATAGATTTCTAAAATTAAAGTCAGAGATGAGTACTTTTATTTTGAGGCCTTCTGAGAAGTTCACTACCACACCCTTCAAAATAAAAGAGGATGTCCTTCAGGCATCTGAAAATCTCAGAGGTCTGGCATCGCTGCACCAAAGGAACGGACTTTGACATCACTTAAAAAACACCAAGAGTAAATCCAAACACTTTGTTAAGTGAGACACGCGCCTGTTCTCTCGTGTTAAGAGCATAAATACCACACCAAATATTTCTCCCCACGTCCTGCATCCAAGTTCCATAACGTGGTTCTGCTTTAGGGAAAGGAGCCGGGGAAAGACTCCAGTGGCCCAGATTAAAGTCGCCACCCTGAGTCTCAGCTGTGAGGCATTGGGCAAGAGCCATTTGCCCGCCTCCAGTCCCTGCCAAACACACACCTGTCTCAGGTGCCTCACCTCTAAAACAGGACAATATTATCTATCTTATCACACACATATCTGAAGGAAAAAGGTTACAGGTATGAAGATACTAAGTAAAAAACAAAAAAACATATCACTAATGTTAAGATACTATCTCTTTCTAATCTTTCAGAGAGACTATGTTTCTAGTCAAGGGGTTTTCAACATTTATTCCTGGAATAAACTTCAGAAGCCTATTTTGTATCAGATCCCACCTCTCACCATTTAACTTCACTTGCTTTTTGAGTTCATCATCAAGGGACAGCACTCATTGTCCTACAGTTAAAACAATTTATATCACAGATTTATGTCTCTTTTCTCTACTCATTCCCCAGTCCACCCTTTAGGACTGAGAGCCACATTTTTAACCTCAGTTAGGAAACAAAATGCTTTTTCTGAAGTTACCCGGCACAGAGGAGGTTCCT
Organism: Neotragus pygmaeus; assembly: GCA_006410875.1. NCBI lineage: Eukaryota > Metazoa > Chordata > Mammalia > Artiodactyla > Bovidae > Neotragus > Neotragus pygmaeus. Next base: position 275,826 of record SJYV01018411.1, read on the forward strand.
GGGCAAGTGGGGCTCTTTACAAGGGGCCTCCTTCTGCCTGGTGCCTCTGGCTGCAGGCTCCCAGGGCCACGATGGACTTCCAAGATGGGATATTTTATCTGAGCCAACAGAGGAAGTCCTGAGTGGAGTGGAAAGAATTATCGAGGGGTCAGGGAGAGAAAGGATGCTGCGACCAGCCAGCACTGCCCCGGTGGGTGCTAATCGGAGGCTCCATCTCTTCTCCCAGGCTCGGGGTGTGACCCCGAGAACTTCCCAGGAAAGACCTGAGGGTTTCACTGCCTGGACAGGTGGGAGGACGCAGGGACCCGGCGCGCTGGGGCGTTCGGCACCTTAAGCCCAGTGCCGAGATAAGCCCTCATTCTGGAGAACATCCAGGGAAACGAGCAGGACGGGCAGGCCTGGGCGGTGGAGCAGCCTGGCGCGGGGAAAGGGAAGGAAGGGGCCCTTGCGCGCGCTTCGGGCGAGCGTGTGGCCTGCGGGTGTGCAGGGCGAGCCCAGCGTGCGACCGTGGCCCTGGCGGCGTGAGGGAGGGCGCAGCGGCGGCAGCTGCCACAGCCGAGGACCGGCGCGAGTGGGTCCCCGGGCCGCGCNCCAGTTCCTTCCTACCGCCCCAAGCAACGATCGGTTGTCGAGGCCCTGTTTCCAGAAATGGGCACTATTTCCGGACAGTGTTTATAGCAGAGATGGCTGGGCCGACGGATTGACAGAAGGCGGAGGCGGTCGGGGTGTTGGTGGAACCACACATGCGCGCTCGGCTTCTGGGAGTCTTACTGGTTGCGTTCCTCTGGAGGTTACGGGAAAGAAGGGCCAGTGTGCGCATGCATGGGCACTCCCCAGCCTAAGACCTGGTTACCTAGGAGACCGCGAAGCGCCGTCTCCCCAGGTTTTGTTTGTGTTTCCTCTTTGCTCCAAGCCTTCGCGGCTGAGGCAGGTGTGTTGGCTGTTGGGGGGAGAGGGGCGGGGCGGGGCGGGGCTGTGTATCTAGAAACATTTTATTGAGCACTTACTGTGAACCTGGCGCTGTAGCGTCTCTGAGGCTTAAATAGTGCCTGCCTTCGAGAAGCTTGCGGAGTTAAAGGCTTATACAGGTTACACCTGTGTTTTGAAACCCTTGTCTGGTGAGAGCGTGCGGCTCGCGTGGTGCAATCCCGTCCCATAGTCAGAGAAGTAACCTGGTGTGAGCGCTGCGTGAAGCATCTCCTCGCTGGGTTTATGGAGCCAGAAAGAAGACTAGAACTTTACCTATGTATAGAAAGGACTCGGAGTCTGAATATGCACCAAGGTGTCGCCCGCGCTTCTCTGAATGGGGATGGGGCAGTGAAGGGGTTGGGGAGTTGGTTTAGGGAGGTATGGCTATTTTTTTCTAACTTTTGCTTCTCCAAATTTTCCAGTGTTTCCACAGTGAGCTTGTTTCTTAATTGATAATAATGAAAAAAAAGTCCACACTTAAAAAGTAGTTTGCAAAATAAAAGATATGCCGGTACCTGGGCCCTCCACCCCCATCAGTGGTCTAGGGCAGGCAAGTGAGGTAACCGGCTCTAGTGGTAGACGTAAGCAGGCCCCATTCAAGGCCGTCCGGAGAAATAAGGATTACCCCACCTATGGAAGCCTTGGAGCAAAGACCTGCTCAGGTTTTGTTTTTTTAGCCTGTACCACGCAGCATGGGGTATCTTAGTTACTTGACCAGGGGTCAGACCCATGCCCCCTGCATTGGAAATGCGGAGTCTTAACCATGGGAGTGTCAGAGAAGTTGCGGGACCACTTTTTGGACAGTCATTCATAGCTTGATGTATGTTTCTGGAGATCTGCCTCTAGGAGACATCTTGGTTGAGGGGAATACGAAAGACTGTTCATCCAGGCAGAAAACTTAACCTCAGGGCCTCATCCACTCACTCAGGCCATAGATTAGTTTTGTTTGGCTGGTGCATTGTTTTCTTAAAATTGAATTTGCATGCCTTAGAGCAGAGCCTGGAGTTCCTCACAATTCACCCCCACCTCCCTCCCCCAGTCTTGCTCTCAACCACTTAACCCATGTCATCTGCCTGGCTACTGAGACATTCGGGGTTATGGTCCCAATAGAGCCCATGCTTCGGAGTTGGATAGTCTCCATTGCATAAACTGGCTCTGCTGCTGACTGATGTGGGAGATGATGGGTAAAGATGAAGCTGGGGGGCCCTTAGAACTGCTTCCAACCCCAGTGTTTTCATTTCGGTGAATCAGGGAGAGGCGGAGCTTGGCCAGATGGTTGCTATCAGCAAGCCTGGATTCAGAGCTTGCCTCTTCCACCACCTGTTTGCCTCTGGGCATATCGCTTCTCAGGAAAGACACAGGCACAGGGCCAGAGTTTGCAGACATTCCCTGGCCCGCCTTGGCCTTCTGCCTCTTTCACTGTTCCTTCTTTATGACACCCAGTGCCCAGGTACTTTACCCAGCTTCCCTTGACGCTTCTCTGGGTCGGTGGGATACCCTCACCCCGGCCCCTGCACGCCGCCCCCACCCCCCCTGCAATCAAGATGATCTATCTTTAAATCTATCCAGAAACTTTCGAAAATTCAGCAGTGGCAAAAAGTTGGACACGACTGAACAACAACAGCAAAATCTATCCACTAACACTAATGTGTATCAGTGAGAATGAGTGAATGTCTTGATCCAGAGTTGCAACTTCCAAGAAGGAATTTCACATTAGGTTGCAGGAGAGGAGCGAGCCTCTACAGGCTAGTGAGGGAGAGATTTGGGGCAAGCAGGGCCTCGTGGTTTTTTCAGCTAGTTTCCTCAGGCCTTTCCAAAATCCACTGTGTGTGGGCTGAGGTAAGAGACAGCATAACATCCACTCTGAGCTCCACAGAGACTCCAGGCCTTGAAATGCTGGCATTTTTTGGAAAGAGTGCTTCAGGGTAAAATGACTTCCTTCCAGCCCAGCCAGCTAAGTCGTGACAACCTGGGAAGGTTTCTAGCCCCGAGTCACTTGTGCAGTCTCAGCTCTGCCCGAAATAAAATAAACTGGTTTTTGTGGGGTGACTCACACCTGGAGCAGTGAGCTGGGTTCTCAGCAGTCAAGGATTTCCACATCTCACCTCTGTGTTTCAAGTCTGGAAATGGAAGGGCAAGACTGCTTTTCCAAAACGAATAACAGCTTCTGTTTTATGAGAGCTTACAGAAAATAAACCAGCTAATTATAAGTGCTTTAAAGAACTTAAAAAAAAATTTTTTTTTTTATTGCGCCAGGGATCTTCAGCTGCAGCGTGTGGAATCTAGTTCTCTGACCAGGGATTGAACCCCGGGCCCCTTGCATTAGGAGTGGTGTAGTCTTAGCCACTGGAGAAGGCAATGGCACCCCACTCCAGTACTCTTGCCTGGAAAATCCCATGGATGAAGGGGCCTGGTAGGCTGCAGTCCATGGGGTCGCTAGGAGTCGGACATGACTGATCGACTTCACTTTCACTTTTCACTTTCATGCATTGGAGAAGGAAATGGCAGCCCACTCCAGTGTTCTTGCCTGAAGAATCCCAGGGACGGGGGAGCCTGGTGGGCTGCTGCCTATGGGGTCACACAGAGTTAGTTGGACATGACTGAAGTGACTTAGCAGGAGCAGCAGCAGCAGCAGCAGTCTTAGCCACTGGGCCACCAGGGAAGTCCCTCTAAATGCTTTGTATGCATAATAACCTCGCTAAATATTCACTCCTGTCCAGGGTTTCCCAACCTGGCACTGCTGACAGTTTGGATTGGATAATTCTTTGTTGTGGGGGGTGCATCATATATATTATAAGATGTGTAGCAGCATTTCTGGGAACTTCCCCAGAGGGCCAGTGGTTAACAATCCACCTTGCAATGCAAGGTGGACTCACGTTTGATCCCTGGTCGGGGAACTAAGATCCCACGTGCTGCGGGGCAACTAAACCTGCATGACACAGCTAGAGGTATGCTTGCAGCAACTATTGAGCCCTAGCGCCATAGCCAGAGAGCCCCTGCACCTCAATGAAGACCCAGTGCAGTTAAAATAAAAATAGATAAATTAAAAAATAAAGAGGGAGATTATATCCCTTGTTTAAAAAAAGAAAAAAGCTCTTCTGGCCTCTGCCCACTTGATGCCAGTAACACTACCCTCCTACACCCAGTTGTGATAACAAAAAATGTCTTCAGGCATTGACAAATGTCCCAAAGAGAGCAAAATTACCCCCAGTTGAGAACCTGTAACCTCATAGAATAGGTTATTGTTATTACCACCCCCACTTCACAGATGAACAGACTGAGGCTCAGAGAACAGTAACACTCAAGTAATATAAGATCTGGCTTTCCAATCATATGCGACCCAGAGCTCCTGCTCTCCTGCATGTGGGACTCTACAAAGACACCGTGGGCTTTAAGAAGTAAATTGCCCAATCATTTCTGTAGAAGAGTGATGAAGACTGAGTGAACTTTGTGCATCAAGGAGAGTGCCATTCTTGAATCATTTCTCCATTTCTGTTTGCTTTGGAAGAAAGGAAATTATATTCTGGTTTTTATTGCCTTAGTCAGCACAGTTCATGGTGTCCAGCCGCATCTAGTGAAAAACTGGCCAGTGAATCATCTGTGTGTCTGTGGATCTCAGGCCCCACATTCTTGGGAGATCCTGAAGTTACGCTTGAGAAGAATTTGGATGTGAGGCTGAGATCAAAGAGGACTAGGGGGTGGCAGTGGATGTTCCTGAAGGAGACGCAGTTTTCTTTTGCCATCAGGCCTGGCCGAGGCTCCAGCCATGGCGCTGTCGTCCTCCCAGGCGTGAAGCTGTCCCCTTGCTGGCACACAGTCCAGAGGTATAAGGGGGGCCAGCGAGGCAGGACAGGGAACGGATGCAGACGGTGCTGTGCTGGGACTCTCTTCCTGTGCTGCCATCAAGAATTCAAGTTGCTTGAAATCAGACACGATGTAAATATTTACACCATGGGAACTGGCAGACAATATAAACCAGGGCTACCTACCCCCAAGCTGAGTGTTCAACATTTCCCAGCACACCATTGTATGTGGACTCTGGACTCTGATTGCCCCTTATCCATTCTGCTTCAAAGGGGACATGGAAGAGGGCATGGCAAGCCATAGAGCTATGGGACAAGAGGAGGAGCCCTGTTGACGTGGCTGAGGAGAGAAGTGTCCATTTCCACAAAGGATGGAGCCTGGGGTGGGGAGGGGGTGATTCTCAAACACGGGGCAAAAATGACGTCACCAAGAGCAGGTCCTGGGCATCCACAAGACCCTTCCTGAACTTGGAACCTTCCTAGGCTTATTCGGGAACCTTGGGCTAAGGCTTGACTCAAATTTTTCTCAATTCCTGATTGGTTATCCCCTTCTAACTCACCTCAACATCATCCTTAACCCTTCTGGTAGATTTAATCCTCCTGAGAGACCCCGTAGGTCATGTGTGCCGCCCCCAATACCCAGGCACCTCCTGCCCTTCAGTTCCTCCCCTTTAGCTTTTTCTTCTCAACCCAACCTAAAAACAGGCCAACAAAGAAGAAAAAAGAAAAACAAAACCCTTCCCCTGTCCTGGCTTTCCCCTCAACTCTTGGCCCAGCCTCCTTTCCCCTCTTAGCCATCACACTTCTCAGTATTCCTGGTGTCCACTTCATCTCCCACTAGCATGTACTGCCTGCATATTGCTTTCTGCCCACCACCCTTTCTGTCTGCAGAGAGAGAGAGAGAGAGAGAGAGAGAGAGAGAGTGAAGTCACTCCACCATGTCTGACTCTTTGGGACCCCATGGACTGTAGCCCACCAGGTCCTTCCGTCCATGGGATTTTCCAGGCAAGAGTACTGGAGTGGAGTGCCATTTCCTTCTCCAGGGGATCTTCATGACCAAGGGATCGAACCCAGGTCTCCCACATTGTAGGCAGACGCTTTACTGTCTGAGCCACCAGAGACCCTCACTAATTGCATCAGAGTTAGATGACTTCTTGTAGCTCCCATCTGCAGCCAGCCACTGCTGTGATGCTCTGAGCACCTACTGTATCAGGCCCTGGGGAGGGAGTATGGGACCTTCAGATCTGTCCCTGCTCTGCCCTCAGGAAGCTTCCTGTTTAGTGTATGTGTGTATGAGGGGGGAGGGGGAGGGGGCGTGGGTGCAGGCCTTGAACAAGTGACTACGGATGGGGGACTGAGGTCATTTCAGATGATGAAGATGTTGAGAGGATGGACAGAGTATACTACATCAGGTAGGGGCCAGCCAGGGAAGCAGAACTCACTCTGAATTTTTAAACACGGAATTTACTACAAGGAATTGGTTATACAAAGAATGGAAGAGCTGAGAAGCCCAGGAGGAGATGACGAGGTAACCAGGAATCCACTATGAGTCCTGGCTTGAAAGAAAGCAGTGTAATCAGTGGCTGGTGGCCAGGGTTACTTGGAAGAAGAAACCACAGAAGAGATGCAATCCACTTCCATAGATACCGCTCAGGACGGAGCCAGGCAAAGATTCTCTTTTGCTTTCACCTTCCACCTCTAGTCTCCTGCTCAGACCCTACAAGGGTCAGTCACCTGCAGTGAAGAGCAGAGAAGGTGAGGACTGGATTGGGAGGGCAACAGCCAAACCACCATAGGGATGGGATGGGGGACGATGAAGGGGGGACTGACTGAGTGAAAGGGATTCAGAGAAGGCTTCCCTGAGAAGCTAAGCTGAGATTTGCAGGGTGAAGGGGAGTTAGAGGAGAAAATGTTCCCAGAAATCACTGGCATTTTAAAAAGACTTCAATTTTTTAGAGCAGTTTGAGGTTCATGGCGAAATCGAATAGAAGGTGCAGAGATTTCCCATCTACTTCCTGCCCCCAAACATGCATAGCCTCCCCGTTATCAACATCAACCATCCGAGTGGTACCTCTGTTATTATAGTCAATGAACCTACATGACACGTTGTAATCACCCAAAGTCCACAGTTTCCATTAGGGTTCACTCTGGCTGTTGTACATTCTGTGGATTTGGACAAGTGTATGATTCACCATTATTATATCATACAGAGTATTTTTATTGCCCTAAAAATCCTCTGTGCTCTGTTCATTCCTCTGTCTTCCCACCCCACCACCCCCCAAAAGCTTGGCAGCCACTGATATTTCTACTATCTCCATAGTAATAAATAAATAAAATTATGATACATCCAGATAATGAAATACTATTCAGTGCTAAAATGAACTATCTGACATGAAAGACTTAAATGCACATTACTTATGTATTTATATGCATATTACTTACAAGACTTAAATGCATGTTATTAAGAGAAAGACAATATGAGAAGATTACATATTATATGATCCCGACTATATGACATTCTGAAAAAGGCAAAACTGTGGAGACAATTAAAATGGTATTTTTTCTGCCCATTCTCTTCTTGAGGTTTCACAGATACTGCACTTTCTGCCTCTATTTCTTTCTCTCATTCTTTTATTTTTTGGCCATGCTGTGGCTTGCAGGATCTCAGTCTGGTGGAATCCCCTCTTTCTCCCATTCCTAAAGATTGAGACACACCCCAAGTTTCAGTGCTAAACCCCCTACCTCTCTGTACTTTCTCCTTTGGAGATCTCATCTATTTCTGACTTGATTCCATCATTCCAGAAGCATTAATTGAGTGCCTCGTGTGTGCGAGGCACTTGATTAAAGCCTTTGATGACAGTGAGGGATGAATGAGTCATGAGGCCTGCCCTCAAAGAGGAGACAGACAAGGTTGCAATACAATGTGGAGGGTGGAGGAAGTCCTGGGTGAAGAAAGAACATTTAGAAGAGATCAAGGAAGGCTTAGAGGGCTTCCTGGAGGAGGTGACACTGGAGCCGACTGCTGCCAAGTACACTAGCAGTGAGCCAGGTGAATGAGGTGGGAAGAACATTCAGGTGGAAGGAATAACAAGTACAAAGGCATGGAGCCAAGTGGGCACAGCAAGGCACATTAAGGAACTGGGTGTGAAATGCAAAGGATGAGAGAGAGCGCGCCTCAGTCTGGCCCCTCAGGCTGCACTCAGAACTGCAGACAGCCTTGTGTCCTTAGGCTGGATTGGGGAAAAGACATTTCTGGAACACAATTTTAGAGATGTTTCTCTGCAGTGTGAAAGGGTTGGGGTGGTGGAGCAGGCTACAAACTAGGAGGCCCATGGGAGAGGCTTTGTTGTAAACCAGGTGACGGACGATAGGGGCTGGACTCCCACGGTGCAAGGGGATGGGGAGCTAGGACAGGCTAGCGAAATACAGAGAGATTCAGAATTGAGAATGTAAGTGGGATCCTCAGGTGTAGATGGAAGGTGGGGGCGGCGAACCCGTGCTGATACTGCTGAGGTCCGGAGCCACAGGAGGAGACAGGTTCTGGGAGGAAGAGGGGTATTAACTTTGGCCAGTTAATTTTATCTGAGGGGCATCTAGCCCTGTTAGTTGTCCTTCTTGACTGTTCACTTCCACGTGAACACCTTCAGCTCTGACCTCGATCCTGAGCTGCAAACTGGAATTTTCAGGGGCCCAGAGAGCATTTCTGAATTCTTGCTGCCTCTAAAAGTGAAAGAAAGTGAAAGTCACTCAGTTGTGTCTGACTCTTTGTGACTCCATGGACCATGGAGTCCATGGAATTCTCCAGGCCAGAATACTGGAGTGGGTAGCCTATCTCTTCTCCAGCAGATCTTCCTGAACCAGGAATTAAACTGGGGTCTCCTGCATGGCAGGCGGATTTCTTACCTACTAAGCTATCAGAGAAGCTGCTTCCTTTAAGTAGTCCCCCAAACCTGTGCCTTGTGCGTCTCGCTCTGTTGATGACATCACCATCCCTCTCAGGAATGTCCTGACCTCCTCTCGCCTGCTCACTCGAGTCACGTGGATCCTGTCTTCATAATGGCCTGCCTGTGGCCTCCCTTCGGCCCCCTTTTCCGCCAGCGCCCCTGTGATGTCCCACCGTTTCCTCTAGCTTCCTGTCATTTCTATTATGATCCTTCCTATTGTCTGTTGTGATGCTCTATTGCTCAAAACTTTCCATTGCCTACTGATAAGTATACTCGTGTTATCTGGCTCTCAGTCCTCGCAATCCAGTCCCCGCTTACCTTTTTTTGCTCTTAATTTTCCCCACTTCCCGGCAGACACCCTTCTGTACTACTCCCGTGGTCCCAGACCATCCCGCGTCTTGTGCGTCTAGACCCAAGGCTGTCCTGCCTACAGGAATGTGTCTCTCCTGCCTCTGCCAGTCAAATCACACCCATCCTTCAAGGCCCTGATGAAATGCTTCCTCTCCACTCACTGCAATTCCTAGTTCACTGCCTCATCTCTTAACACACAGCACCCTGAGGCTCTCTGTTAAGAGGGAGCTTTTCATCGCTGCGATGCATTGGTCTTCAGTAAATATGTGTTGAACTGAATTGGCTCAAAAACCATTCCTCAGATCAGGAACCTGCTGTGACTCCCCATTGTCCACCACTTCAAATCTGTTCCTAGTGGCTTCCCAGGTTCCATCTTCTAACTTTATTCCCCTGCTGTTCCCCTCAATCTATTCCTTATTGAATTTCAACTCTATCCCATTCTGCCTTCCCTCTCCTTATCTACCAGGATGGATAAACTATGCCTACTAATAAACTAATGTAGTGAAGTGTGTTACTCAGTTGTGTCTGATTCTTTGCAACCCCAAGGACTGTATCCTGCCAGGCTCCTCTGTCCATGGAATTCTCAAGGCAAGAATACGGGGGTGGGTATCCATTCCCTTCTCCAGGGGAATCTTCCTGATCCGGGGATCGAAGCCGGATCTCCTGCACTTCAGGCAGATTCTTTATCATCTGAGCCATCAGGGAATAAAAACTAATATAATGTCAGTTTAAAATGATACCTTTTAGGGACTTCCTTGGTGATCCAGTGAAACCACCTTCCAGTGCAGGGGACATGGGTTGGATCTCTGATTAGGAGACTAAGATCCCACAGGCTGTGGGGCAATTAAGCCCACATGCTCTAGAGCTCGTGTGCCACAACTCGAGAAAGCCTATTTCAGTTAATTAAGTCCATGAAGTTCTCCAGGCCAGAATACTGGAGTGAGTAGCCTTTCTCTTCTCCGGGGGATCTTCCCAACCCAGGGATTGAACCCAGGTCTCCCACATTGCAGGTGGGCTCTTTGCCAACTGAGCCACAAGGGAAGCCCAAGAATACTGGAGTGGGTAGCCTATCCCTTCCCCAGTGGATCTTCCCGACCCAGGAATCGAACCTGGGTCTCCTGCATTGCAGGTGGATTCTTTACCAACTGAGCTATCAGAGAAAGCCTATGTGATGCAACCAATAGCCTGCGCACTGCCATGAAGAGCTAGCACAGTCAAAATAGTAATAATATTAATAATAAAAATATCACTATCTTTCACACACAGGTTGTCTTGTCCTTTAAAATGGAAATTCTAATTCTGTTCATAGTGGTGACCTGCTTCATTTTAAATGTTTCCTGGACTCCCTTGCAGCCAGGAAGTTCATGTGACAAAATACTAGCCAGTGAGATGTACATGGAAGTCTCTGGATGGGGTTCTTGGGAAAACTTGCTAAAGAGGACCAGGGCAGCTGGCACATACCCTTTGTTTTATCATCCTTCTTCAGTCTAGAATGCATACTCACTGCCAGGAGGTGTAGCAGCCAGTGTTTGAGCATAAACATGAAAACTCCATTCTCTGATGGGAGAGCTGAAAGCTATGTGGGCTTTGAGTCCTTGATGATCTCATGAAACTGTCCTACAACCATTTTCCCAGGTTGGTAAAAATTTATCCCACTTGAGAATTCATGATGGTGAAAAATAGCCCCAGAATGGAATCACACTGTGTCAAAAGCCTAAATGTATGATGAGCATTTGCTTATGAGAGATTGTGTAACGCATGGAAACAGTACAGAAAGACAGGTCTGTAGCCCAAGTCAGCCGAGAGTGCCACTCCTATTTCCTGAGAAAGGAAACATTGCCTGGGAAGGAGATGAGTGACTTCATGAGCTGGAAAAGATGCTGGAAATGTCAGTCAAGGACTGCATGACTCCATTGCTGATGGACCAGTCAAGGCCAAGATATGCTTTAGCCACTCAAGATAAAATATGCTTAAATTAGGTGCAGGAAAAACCCAGGCATTAAGATTCAGAGGTTAGGGCAGATGTCTGAGCAGATGAGAGTGCTTTCATGAAATCTGTGCCACTCGGGTAAAGCTTTCCTGTAGACCCAAAGTGGGCACATGATTCTCCAGTGGTGACCTGGACAATGCATGGTGGCCCACAGCTCTCAGCATCACTGGACTCCGTGCTGAGAAAGCTGTTTTCTTTCCAGTTCATTCTTCAGGTTTATCTATCCCTTGAATAGTTGATGTGTGTACTATGTACAAATTTCAGAAGCGAGTGCTTCTCCCACCTCTGCCCCCAGATTTCCCTCTTTTGAAGCAACCATTCAAAAATGCAGTTTTGGAACTTCCCTGGCAGTCCAGCAGTTAAAACTACAAACTTCCAATGCAGGGAGCTTGGGGTTCAATCCCTGGTTGGAGAACTAAGATCTCACATGTTGATGTGGTAGGGCCAAAAAATAAACTGGAAAAAAAAAAAAAGAACAAGAAAAAGAAAATATTAAAACAAAAATAACTCCCCAATACAGTTTCTTGTGTATTTTTCCAGATGTGTTTCATGCATCTACAAATACATAAATTCATGTGTCCTCTTTTTTAAAAATAAATGGAACCATGCTATACACAACAGCCTGTACTTTATTTCACTTTACATATCAGTGAGTTCCATATTGTACATGCCTCATTCTATCCTATTGTACCGCTGATATGTAATTTACCTGGCCCCCTATTGATGGACTTACTTGTTTCCACCCATTTCCTATTAGAAGAATTGTTGCAGTAAATATCTTTGTACCAATTTCATTTTGCATATTAATCAATCCATGCATTCCACAAATGTTTCCTGAGCACTTGTAGAACCAGATCAGCTCTCCGCATGGTGTGTGTGTGTGTGTGTGTGTGTGTGTGTAGAGTAGTGAGCACAACAGATCCAGTTCTTACGTCAGGAAGTGACATTCTGTAGAGCAGAAAGCCATAGGATAAATTCCTAGAAGTGGATCACACTTTCTTTCAATTCTTCTAATGAAGTCAAGAAGAATCTCACTTTGGTGAGAAAGTCTCACTTTAGTGTCAATATATCTTTAATACATTCTCTAATACTTGCTAATCTCTTTAAGACAGAGAGTGTTGGTCTTGATTTAGAGGCTTTGGCAGATCCCAGATTCTGCTTAGCTAGAATTTAAAAATAACAATATTTGGTTTTATTTGCTATAGTTTTACATATATTTTCCATCTACAATCAAAGTATGAAGGTTCCTTTCAAAATAATTTAAGTTAAAAAAAAGGTGAGTTAATTTAGAGAAGAATGCTAAATAAATAATAACATAGGTGGGAATTCAGAGGAGGGAGGGAAACCATGATGGTGATATTCAAATGACAGGCTGGGAAGCACTGATGGAAACAAAGTAAGGAGGAAAGATGAGGCTTTCTATACTGTATTCGATGTTTATTTTTGTATCTTCACTCATCTTTGGTATTGAAATGGTCATGCCTCCGTGTTTCTTCCTAGACAGCTTATTTGTTTATCATTCACTACTTGCTTGGTAATTTTTTTTTTAATCTTTAGGCTGTGACTCGTGGCACGTGGGATCTTCGTCCCCCCACTAGGGGTTGAACCCACATCCTCTGCATTGGCAGCACAGAGCTTTAACCACTGGACTGCCTGGGAAGTTCCTGCTTGGTAATTCTTATGCTTTGATTTCCTTGAGCTTCTGGTCATGAAAGGGTTTTTGGTTTTGTATTGTTTGTTTTTTTTGGATGAGCTGTTTCCAACTTGCTTTCTCTCACAAAAGCTCTTCCACTTGAATTCCCCAGATGCCCGGCCTCTTTGTCATTGCCTGCTCTGGAGATACTTAGAAATGCCTTTGCCAGGGGTATTCGGGCGACACCCGTAGTCAGATTTTCTTAATCTGGTTGAGACTTGCTCAATAATGCTCTTAAAGCATAAGATGATGAAATGACCAAACCCAAGTAGGCCTTCGAGGAGATTTCAAAGCCAGAACCTTCTGCACAATCCCTGCAACCACCAGTGGGCCTGTTATCACCCACAGCTTGTTAGCAAAAGACACAGACAATTAGCTTGGTGGTTGCAAATGTAAACAAGAGCATATTTCACAAATGGGCGCTCTGTGCTGAGTAGGTGGTAGAAAGTCTCTGGCAGAGTTGTCAGCTGTGCTCAGAGGGTGAGTGGTGCCTCAAGGCCCTGGAGCAGAGAACCTTTCTTGAGGGAGCTGAGAGGGGCCACAGTCAAATGGAGGGGTGAGGTTGGGGGTGGGGGCAAGCAGAGATATGGGTCCCAAAGGAGCATCTAGGAGCTTGGAAACTGAAAAACAAAAGGGACTTCCCTGGTTGTCCAATGGTGAAGAATCCATCTTGTAATGCAAGGGACATGGGTTCAGTCCCTGGCTAGGAAACTAACATCTCACATGCTGAGGAGCAACTAAACCTCCTGCAACCAGTGAGCCTGCATATCACAAGAAATAAAGTTAAAAAAAATAGAAACAAAAAAATAAGGCCATCCATTAATGTTTAAATCCTTGAACTTTGAGATTTGGTGGAGATTAATTATTGATAATTAATTACTGCAGACCTACCTTGTAGTACTGAGTTAAGTATTTTGTGAGTACTTAACTTAGTGGTTCTCAAGCTTTTTTGGCTGACTCAAAAATCTGAGAACCTCCAAAAAGGTTTTATTTCTGTGGATTATATCTTGTGGTGTGATGCTTAATAACTGGTTCTCTGGGAGAAAAATCCTGATTTGTAGTATTTGCCAATTCCCATGGTGTAAATTCTTCCACTGTGGCCCATTTTAAGATTCCCCCGGAAGTAACCAAATGTGAAATGGGGAGACATGTGCACAGTCAACAAGTCTCAGTACAGTCCCAAGCCAGTGCAAGCTGAAGCCAGCACACAGCTGGGGTATTTATTGATAATGGGCTTCTCTAGTTGTTCAGTGGCAGATTGTTCAGCGGCAAAGAATTCACCTGCAATGCAGAAGTCGCAGGAGACGTGGGTTCATTCCCTGGGTCGGGAAGATCTCCTCGAGGGGGGAATGGCAACCCACTTCAACATTCTTGCCTAGAGAATCCTGTGGACATAGGAGGCTGGAAGGCTACAGTCCATAGGGTCACAGAGAGTTGGACATGACTAAAGTGATTTAGCACTCATGCAAGGCATTAGGAATTGAAATTGAGAAAGATTTAAAGTGCATTCATTAAAAATACTAATAACAAACCCATTGCGTGTCGGTATAAATAACATTCTTTGCAAAAATAACTGTTATTTTCCAAAATAAAAAAAATATTTAGTAAAAAGGGTGGCATTCTTTTCCAAAAAATATTTTTGTGATTCCTTGTAACATCTAATTTAATCAAAGATGGCTGGATTCACACATCTTCTGCATTCTATCTTGTCACACATCATACGGTCTCTGGAGCGCACTGGAGAGCAATAAAGGTAAATAATGTTTTACTATTACTATGAAAACAGTTTTGACTTCCTGGACCCCCAGACAAAATCCTGAGGACTTGCAGGGCTCCCTGGACCACACTTTAGGAGTTGCTAATACATTTACTTTTCCAAACAGTTGAATGAGGCAGGGATCTCATTATCCCAATTTTACAGATGGGGAAACAGAGGAGTTAAGTAACTTACTCGAGGACACTTTGCTAGAAAGGGGAAAAGTCAGGATGCAAACACAGTTAATAGAGATGAGATTCAGCTAGGGACTGTCACTAGATGTATGACCTTGGAGACAATTTCTCTGAGTCCGAGGCATTGTCATTTGATGAGCTCATTGTCATCCCCTAGGTTGGGTTAGACTCGTCTTCATCCCTCACTCACAGGTTCCTCTGACGGTTCCCTTATCTGTGCTTCCTTAGCACGCTCTCTTTTTTCTGTCCACGTGGCACTTTAACCTACACTATTGTGGATTTTTTTTTTTTTTAA
>SJYV01018411.1:293019-329373 GCA_006410875.1 Neotragus pygmaeus
TTCTTCACAGTCAAACTCTCACGTCCATACATGACCACAGGAAAAACCATAGCCTTGACTAGATGGACCCTTGTTGGCAAAATAATGTCTCTACTTTTTAATATGCTATCTAGGTTGGTCATAACTTTCCTTCCAAAGAGTAAGCATCTTTTAATTTCATGGCTGCATTCACCATATGCAGTGATTTTGGAGTCCCCCAAAATAAAGTCTGACACTGTTTCCCCATCTAGTTTCCATGAAGTGATGGGACCGGATGCCATGATCTTCATTTTCTGAATGTTGAGCTTTAAGCCAACTTTTTCACTCTCTACTTTCACTTTCATCAAGAGGCTTTTTAGTTCCTCTGCACTTTCTGCCATAAGGGTGGTGTCATCTGCATATCTGAGGTTATTGAAATTTCTCCCAGCAATCTTGATTCCAGCTTGTGCTTCTTCCAGTCCAGCATTTCTCATGATGTACTCTGCATAAAAGTTAAATAAGCAGGGTGATAATATACAGCCTCAACGTACTCCTTTTTATGTTACGTGTATTTAAAATTTTTTACTTATTTTTTTGTGAGAGGATCCACCAGGTCTTAGTTGTGGCATTTGGGATCTTAGTTGCAGCATGAGAATTCTTAGTTGCAGCATGTGGGATCTAGTTTCCTGATCAGGGATCAAATCTGGGCCCCCTGCATTGGGAGGGTGGAGTCTTAATCACTGGACCATCTGGAAAGTCCAATGTGGAATCATTTAATTGTCTCCATTGGACTGTACACACTATGAGGGCAGACACTGCATCTACCTTGGTTCCAGTAGTTTCATCAAGATCTGAAACAGTTGCTTAAAAAAAAATCTCTGCTGAAGGAAGAAATAAATCAATAAATACATGGACATTTCATGCCAAGGCAGGATGAGTCCCTCCTACCCAGAGTTCTTTTCTGTGGCTCCAGAGAGGGAAGAGTAGGGATGGGACAAGGAAAGGGGGTTATAATGCACGTATATACACTTGTTCTGAACTGTTGCATCACCAAAATCATAGGATGAATCACAAGCTAGAATTGTCTCTGCCTAAAACTTCCAAAGCAATTCAGGTCATTCTCTCTTTGCCCAAAGTCACCAGTACCTAATCTTCCCATCACTTGGCACTCAGACCCTCGGTTTTGGTAGTCTTCATCCTTCTGGAAAAAACCTCCATTTTCCTTTGTGCTGCTGGGGTGGGCTGCGGAACTCTGTGTTTTTTTTTTTTTTTTAAATATGTATTTATTTACTTACTTTTGGCTGCATCAGGTAGGTCTTAGTTGCGTCATGTGGGGTTTTAGTTGCAGGATGCAGGCTGTTTGTTGCAGTGAAGGGTTCTCTGTAGTTGTGGTGTGTGGGCTTAAGTTACTCCACAGTATGTAGGATGTCAGTTCCCAGACCAGGGATCAAACTCCCATCTCCTGCATTGGAAGGCAGATTCTTAACCACTGGACCACCAGGGAAAGTGCTCTCTGCCTTTTCCTTTCATATCCCAGCCTTTTTCATTGTTATCAGCAATCCTCCCCTCTACTTTTTTCTGTTCCACCTTTTTACAGCATCACTTATAGAAAGGGTCAGGCATGCAAGAGTGAAGGTGTTCTTGTTCCAGTGCCCGGTGTGACTTAGTACCTAATTAGTGGCTGCATTCTGGAGGCTAGGGACGCTGGGGAGATGCAGCCTGGGCAGGTGGGAACCAGTTAGATGGAGGCCGCCTCCTTAGGAGCCTCTCAGCTTCCTCTTTCACTATCTATATGCGGTCCTTTCCAGCAGGGTGACCTTCTAGGATTCTCAGAAGCTGCTGAAGAGAAGTGTAATTGTGGGGGGAGGGAGGGAGGCAACACAAAGACCATCAAGCAGGATTCTGCCTGGAAGGTCACAGGGCTTAACCAGAGACCTTTAAGAAGAAGCAAAAAGGAACTGAGAAAACAGCCAGGACTCTGCTCAGCCTGGAGTTCCTGGAATTCTGCTTTGTGTGTGAGCTTCCCGCGGCTGCCAAGGCCCCTCTGACTAACAGGAGATAAGAATGGGAAGCGACAGGGTGGGTGGAGAGGCAGCTTGGCCTGGAACTTCTCCGGGACACCTCCAGCTTTGGAGATCTGGGTCTCCTGAGAACCACATCCAGGAGGGTGTGTAGCTGCCTGCTGTGCAAGGGGCGGGGCAGTCTACAAGGCAGCTTCTCTTCTGACCCAGCATCCAGCTCTCTGCCTACCTGGTGTGGAGCGGCCACTGTCTCTAGAGGGTCAGCTTCATAACACGACCTTTACCCAGGAAGGGATGGACCCCTGAACCCAGGGCCGCTTTTATGATTCAGTACTTGTCGTCTTGTGGTTGTTTCAGTCGCTCAGTTGTGTCTGACTCTGCAATCCCATGGACTGCGGCACACCAGGCTTCCACTGTCCTTCAAAATCTCCTGGGGTTTGCTCAGACTCATGTCCATTGAATCAATGATGCCATCCAACTATCTCATCTTCTGTCATCCTCTTTTCCTCCTGCCCTAAATCTTTCCCAACATCAGGGTCTTTTCCAATGAGTTTGTTCTTCGCATCAGGTGGCCAAAATACTGGAGCTTCAGCTTCAGCCTCAGTCCTTCCAATGAGTATTCAGGGTTGATTTCCTTTAGGAATGACTGGTTTGATCTCCTTGCCGTCCAAGGGACTCTTAAGAGCCTTCTCCAACACCACAGTTCAAAAGCATCAATTCTTCAGCACTCAGCCTTCTTTACATGATTACATGACATGACTACTGGAAAAACCAAGCTTTGTGCAAACCTTTGTTGGAAGGTGGTGGACGCACGTGTGCTGATGTTAGGGGCTCAGAACAGCTTTGTTCTCCCTCCCCTGCCCCTCAGTTCTCCCGGTCTTTAAACGCTTAATCCATCCATTCAACACTTACTGAGTGCCTGCTATGACAAGTCCTGGATTCTGCATGATTCTACATTGCCTGCTGCAGGAGGCTTCCAGTCTAGTGTCACTAAATAAGTAACTACAAAGAGTTGTGACCTGGTAGGTCTCATGGAGCTAGGGTGGCCGTACAATTTAGTATTCTAACTAAGACACCACTGAGAGTAAAAGTGATTGCTGCAGGTTAAGTTCCCCAGGAAGCAGAGACTACGATGGGGCCAGGGACTGGATCTCATGCAGAAAGATTGTTAGGAGGGTTTTGGGGATCAATACCTGTGAAAAGGAAGGAACAGAAGCCAGACGGGGCAGAGGGAGAGGTTGAGAGGTGACAGAGTCTCAGTGAAAGCCTCAGCCAGCCTCACAGGGAGCCCAGAGCTGAAGTGGCCCTTCAGCCTCATCTTCAGCTGGGCCAGGGGGCCTGGCTTATATAACATCATGTGGAACAGTGAGTGGTTACTGCAGACTGCAGGCCTCTGGAAGGAGGTGTGACCTTGGGGGAGACTGTTTCCTTCAGCTGAGGTGATGCCCAAAGAGGGCTGACAGCTGAAGGCATCTTCTGGTTGACCTTCCCACAGCTGGGGATTTGGATGGTACCTCGCAGCATCCGCCACAGGGACTTGATGACAGCTCTGTCTGGACGATAGGCATAACCCAGGCTGTCCCTGGTGCTCACAGCAAGAGCACCATCTGGGGGTTTCAGCTGGAACCCTGTCCTGGTGCAGGGTGGCACGAAGCTCCAGGCAACAGGTACCACCTCAGGGCTGGTTCAGTCTGCAACCTCTTAATCGCCAGCACTCTTCCTTCCCTTCCTCTGTTTCCTTTGCTTTAGGGCATCACTCGTGGCTTTTGCAGTCATTATATCCTTCACTTTGTATGCATCGTTGTCATTTGATTTGTAGTGAGGAGGGTGTAATTTTTAAAAAAATATTATTTATTTACTTATTTATTTTTGGCTGCAGTGGATCTTCATTGCTGCGTGGGCTTTCTCTGGCTGTGGTGTGCAGGCTTCTCACAGCGGGGGCTTCTCTTGTAGAGCATGGGCTCTAGAGTGCCGGCTCAGTAGTTGTGGTTGCGCAGGCTTAGGTGCTCCACAATATGTGGGATCTTCCCGACTAGGCATTGAACCCGTGTGTCTTGCATTGGCAGGCGGACTCTTAACCATTGAACCACCAGGGAAGTCTCAGGGGATATACTTTTTATTCTCATTCCCACATCTGAACTATTAGGAAGTCCTTTGACTGTGATCTCCAAGACAGAGCCTCATTCTGTTCTGTTTCTCCATCTCCGCCTCTTTCCTAACTGCTGATATTGTTTTGAACCAAATTGGGGATCAGCTTGGAGCTGCTGAAGAGACAGGTGACGATGTCAACAAAAAGGTGAGGCCAGTGAAGGAGTCTTAAGGAGAGCCTATGAACTAAACAAACTTCAGAAAAACCACAAACACAATACCTGATCTGAAAAATCAGCACATTACCTGAAAGTTGAGGGTATTCCCTCTCTAGAGTAAACTGAGAGTCAGGGGATCACAGTGGTTAGTGATATGGGCACAGAGGTCGAAATGCTTGGGTTTATGAAAACTTGAGCCAGCTTCTTGATTTCTCTGTGTCTCAGTTTGTCTGTAAAACAGTGCACACGTGCTAAGTTGCTTCAGTCATGTCTGAATCTTTATGAACCTATAGACTGTAGCCCATCAGAGTCCTCTGTCCATTCTCTAGGCAAGAATACTGGAGTGGGTTGCCATTCTTACTCCAGGGGTTTTTCCCAACCAGGGATTGAGCCTGCATCTCTCATGTCTCCTGCACTGGCAGGCAGGTTCTTTATCACTGGTACCACCTGGGAAGCCCCCTGTAAATCAGAGGTAATTGTAACAGAACTGTGGGTTTGACATTTAGAGCAGTGTCCTTGGGGGACAAGGGAAGTACTCTTTCGGGGTTAGCTATTAGTATTACCCTGGGAGCTGCCATCCTGGCCCACATTCAGCATGGCAGATGTGGCTGTCAGTACCCATGTTGGTCCTGCTCTTCCTTCTGTTATTGTCTCCAACACACGTGACCCGACTCATTTATCCATTCAAAATATAATTCTTGAGTGCCTACCCAGGGTAGCAGGCACTAAATTATTGTTTCAATCTTCTGCATCCCACAAATCCTTGAACATCCCACAAATCCTTGAACATTCCACAGGTCCTGCCTTGGGTTTACGTTTCCTGGAGATGAGAGGCCCTGTTCCCCTAGCCCCCATTTCTTATTTGTGCTCGGGGTCGCCCAGATGTAAAGCAAGTTTCTATATGACCTGGCTACCTCTTGTCCTCCCTTTTCAGTTCAGTTCAGTTGCTCAGTCGTGTCCGACTCTTTGTGACCCCATGAACCACAGCACACCAGGCTTCCCTGTCTATCACCAACTCCCGAAGTTCACTCAAACTCACGTCCATCAAGTCGGTGATGCCATCCAGCCATCTTATCCTCTGTCATCCCCTTCTCCTCCTGCCCTCAATCTTTGCCAGCATCAGGGTCTTTTCCAATGAGTCAGCTCTTCATATCAGGCGGCCAAAGTTTTGGAGTTTCAGCCTCAGCATCAGTCCTTCCAATGGACACCCAGGACTGATCTCATTTAGGATGGATTAGTTGGACCTCCTTGCAGTCCAAGGGACTCTCAAGAGTCTTCTCCAACACCACAGTTCAAAAGCATAAATTCTTCAGCATTCAGCTTTCTTTATAGTCCAACTCTCACATCCAAACATGGCTACTGGAAAAACCATAGCCTTGACTAGACGGATCTTTGTTGACAAAAGTAATGTCTCTGCTTACTCACTACTATACTAAGCACACTATGCCTTTTACCTTGTTTAACCCGCCTAACCCCCCTAATGAGGCAACTTTGTTACCCTCTTTATTACTGATAAGGGCCCTGAAGTTCAGAGAGATTAATTGCCCAAGGTCATATAGTTTGAAGTGGTGGAGGTTAGATTCATTTCCCTTGTGTCTAATTGAAAATCCCTGAACACCTAACCATTATGAAACATGACCTCACCGAAAAGAGAGGAATATAAAAGAGAGTGTGGTGTCTCCATGGGTCGTAGGGAATCCAGCTTCTTCTTCTCAGACAGAGTGTGACAGTGGTAGGTGAGAACTGGAAAGACTCAGGTCATTTAGGCGCAGCATTTTAGAACCTTGTGTTCTTGCCTGTAAGTTCTCGAGTTCTTTGTGGAAATGGAGTGCCCACATGTGAGTGACATTTTCAGTGGTAACTCCAGAAACATCATGGAGAGAAGAGGTGGTGAATTCTAGGCTTAGAAGCAAAAGGACATGTGAGGAGGCTGCTTCCCTCGTCCCAGTAAAAGTCTCAAGAACTCCAGGTGGGATAGCATGGCTGCAGGGGTGTGGGCAGTTAGAAATGACAGTGGGGCTCCATGGTGACTTGGGAAGGTACAGGGAGATATGTAGATGCACTGAGTGACTATGCGGGAGGGTGACTCAGTAGGTAAAGAATCTGCCTGCCAATGCAAGAGACCCAGATTTGATCCTCTGTGGGGAAGATACCCTGGAGAAGGAAGTGGCCCCCTGCTCCAGTATTCTTGCCTGAAAAATCCCATGGACATTGAAGCCTGTTGGGCTACAGTCCATGGGGTCGCAAAGACTTCGTCACAACTGAGCACAGCAGCACAGCCTTTTCTTGGTCAGAAACTCAGGGTTATGGGAGGAAGAAGTGGTTTGAGTGGAAAAAGTGTGACTTGAGTTTGAGTTGCCCATGAGGAAGGCAGCTGATCTATAGTTGGACACAGGTAAGTTTTGAGTTCAGGAGTCATGGATTGGGCTTGTCTAAGCTGGAGGTGTTCCGGGAGTAAAAAGCCACGAGCAACTTGAGACTTGAACCCTGGGGGAACCCTGGAACCCTCCTTGATTGCTGCTGTGGAGGAGACCAAGAGAAGGTAGTTGGGAGAGACCGAGGTCATCCAATTAATTGGCAGAGTCTAGTTCTAGTCATTCAGCTTTTGTGATGGTATTTTAAATTATGCAGAACGTTAAAATTGCTATTATAAAAATTGAAGTCAGTTTCTGAAGCTCAGAATGTTTTACTTTGCCCTCTTTTTAGAACTTCCTATAGCTCCAAGGTCAATTTTGTCCCCAGTGAAGCCTCATGCTTTTGTACTGTGTATACTGGTAATGTTGGTTTTTCTTCTGAAATCTCTCCAGGCTGCCCTGAAGAGAATGGTTCTCTAGGAGACATATATTTCTAATTTCAGGTCCTTTGATTTCTGGTACTTGAAAGACCACAGTGGGGAGGAGGAGAGGTACAGAGAGTGAGGCTTGGACAAAAAGCATTGGACAAGCCTGTATTGCTTTTATATATATATCCAGGACTTCCCTAATTCATTTTTATGAACTGCTTTGCTTTTGGCAAAGAATGAGGATAAAATAACTTGTCTAGCTACACTGACAGAAGATAAGTTCATTTAGCATAGAGTACCATCTGTGAGTTTAGTAGAAGGGTTCAACTAGAAGTCTTGCAGAAATCTAAGAAGTAAAATCCCTCAGTCAATGAAATCACACTTCAGACAGGCCCAAGTACTGAACTGTATTCTCCTTTGTTTTAGAAGATTGTAGAGAAAGCACTTGCCTCAGATAGTGCATCAGTTAAAGAAAATTTGAAGGTCTTGGACTTCTAGTAAGATGGACTTGGAATTTCATTTTGTAATCTGCTGCTGCTAAGCTGCTAAGTCGCTTCAGTCGTGTCCGACTCTGCAACCCCATAGACGGCAGCCTACCAGGCTTCCCTGTCCCTGGGATTCTCCAGGCAAGAACACTGGAGTGGGTTGCCATTGCCTTCTCCAGTGCATGAAAGTGAGAAGTGAAAGTGAAGTCACTCAGTTGTGTCCTACTCTTCGTGACCCCATGGACTTCAGCCTACCAGGCTCCTCCGCCCTTGGGATTTTCCAGGCAAGAGTACTGGAATGGGGTGCCATTGCCTTCTCCAATTCTGTAAGCTAGGTAGTCCCAAACTATTTCTTGAATTATGATATTACAAAGAGCACTTCTATGCATTTAGTGATATGTAAAACCCAAGAGATAGGGCTTAGGAGATGATGGGAAAAACTGAAAGTTGAGGACTTCAGCTAATTGACTGTATACTCCTGAAGGGTTGTGTGGCTAGACCTCAGAGAACACTGAATGAATGAGATGGATTGCAAACAGCAAGTTGATCTTTAAGCTTTCATATAAAAAAAACACCTGCTGAGATGCTTTTAAGACTTGTGAGTTACTGTCTGAGGCTGGCAAGAATTCCTAACTGGGAGGGGATCCTGGCTGTTAGTTTTCTTCCACCCCTCACCTCTTGGCCATAATAACGCTTGAGAGAAATCCCAAGTAGATTCTCTGTAGGAAGGCTGGGGCCCCCTGGCTTATGCCATCACTTTTGTTCATACAGGAATGTTCAGGGATGGCTTGTGTTCCTGAAATAGAGATCACTACATTGTATTCCTTGTTGGAAAGCTGAGTATCTCAGCAGTGGGGAGAAATAACATGTTTTGAGAGAGCCAAGCCATTGACCAAAGGAAGGCCCGAGTGTGGCAGCTGGATTGTTGGGCTGAATGGCCTTAAATGGTCATCACAGTCAGTACAGCCCAGAGACTTAAAATAGGTTTGGGGCTTACAAGATACTACAGTGCATATCTACATGANTCTGGTCCTGCCGCAGCCTCTTCATTGTCCTCATCTTGGTAGGTTGCACTCAGTCTGCTCAGAACTTAAGCCAGAAATCTGGGGTCCTCTGTGGCTCCTCTGCTTCCCTTTACTCATCTTTCACGCCCACCTCCAAGCATCTCTCAAGACTGTCCTCTTTTTTTCCATCTTCTTTGCCACAGTGAGACTCTCTCAGTGGGCTCCCTTTAGCAGACAGGAATGGCTCCTTGGATTTCCCTGCAAGCTCTGCTCTGCACTACAACACATGCCAGTGTGTGCCGCAGACACCATAGCGCCTGTTTCTCTGCCCCCATCACTTCCTTCCCTTCTCTTTCCCAAGTCCTCCCACATCTGTGTAAGTTCTTCCAATATGAAACATCTTGTTCCCATAGCACTTGCAGAAGTTCCAATTCTGTGATGAAATCCTGATGGCTACTTTATCTTTCTCCACCATCTTAGCTGCTCCAGGTGGGCATGGAGGTATCCTGAGGCAGTCTCCTTTTATTTTATGTTTAAAGACTTTTTGATGTGGACCATTTTAAAAGTCTTTATTGAATTTGTTATAATATTGCTTCAGTTCATGTTTTGATTTTTTGGCTGTGAGGCATGTGGGATTTTAGTTCCCTGACCAGGGATCAAACCTGCATCCCCCTGCATTGGAAGGCAGAGTCTTAACCACTGGACTGCCAGGGAAGTCCCACAGTCTCCTTTTAGAGCATCAATAAAGCAAAACTCCCTCTGATATGGCCTTATCCCCTTGCCTACTGGAATTGCTATTTTTTTACCTTCTCATTTTGGGCTGAGAGAGGTAAGGGTACCAGATCCTTGAGCCTAGTCAATGTCTTTCTCCTATTCACATTCTTGCCAAGTCTCCCTCCTTCCTTGGGTCCACCTCCGGATATGAAAGAGATCACTTGCCTCCAGTGGGGTGGTAACTTTCCTGACTTCTTTTCCTGAATCCCATCTCCCGATCACTTATGATAAACTCCAGGTTTAAACTTTTCCCTGCTATGTAAAAGGAAGATTCTGGAATTAAGAAACTCCCTCCCTCCCACCCTCCATAGCCAAGTTTTAAGACTACTGTCTCTAGAAAGACTCAAAGTCAAACTATGACCTCTTTATTTCAGGTGGTGTCTGCGCTCCTCTTAAGATAATAAATGTTCTTGATNCCCCCCCCCCCCGCCCGCCTCCTGTGCTCTGCTACTTATTCGCTGTGTCCTTAGTAGCAACATAGTTAGGTACCTACTGAGTCTAGAACCCAGGGGAGAAATGGCTGCTGTTTTATGTTAGAGCTCTAGGGTCATCTTTCATTTTTTAACTTTTTTATTTAAAAACAAGTTCCTATCTTCAAACATACATACTTTCACAAATAGAAATATATTGACAAGTTGGTCCTCATGTAAGATTTAAGTAAAGAAGTCAGGCTCAGTACTAAGATGAATTCCCAGCTCATAAATATTGTCTAAGTACAAAAGCTGTCTACCGCATACTGTAAAGAGAACTCCTTTTAAAGTCCTTGAAACAGAGACTGAATTGCCAGCTGGTAGGGATGGTTCGGGTTAAGGTTTTTTTTATTTCTGTGATGTTTCTAATTAAAACCTCCCAGCTTCTCTAGCGGAATTAGGCCACTTTGGTCTCTTGTTATTTTGGTGTTTCCTAAGAATCTGAGCTGGGGCTGGATGACGAATGGGCTCCTCACCCCTTTGTGCATGGACTCTGTGGGCTGGTGGCCTGACGTGCCACTGGTCTAGCCCCTCCTTTGTCAGAAGAGGAGGAGGGTGGGAGTGGGGAGGACAGGTCACCCAGCTCATGGGTGCCGAGATGGGAGGAGAATCCACTGGCTGCGGGGGTGGTTTCTAATAGTGTCAGTCACTCAGTCGTGTCCGACTCTTTGCAACCCCACAGACTGTAGCCCACCAGGGTCCTCTGTTCATGGGATTTTCCAGGCAAGAATACTGGAGTGGGTTGCCATTTCTTTCTCCAGGGGATCTTCCCAACCCAGGGATCGAACCCAGGTCTCCTGCATTGCCAGCAGATTCTTAACCGTCTGAGCTACAGGAAGTGCTGGGCGGGGTGGTGGTGGTGGNGTGGGTTGCCATTTCTTTCTCCAGGGGATCTTCCCAACCCAGGGATCGAACCCAGGTCTCCTGCATTGCCAGCAGATTCTTAACCGTCTGAGCTACAGGAAGTGCTGGGCGGGGTGGTGGTGGTGGTGAATGACCCAAATCTGATCCTGTCACTGTTCTGCCTGAAACCCTCAGGGGCCCTTCTGGCTTGCGTGCCTCCCCAGCCCAGCAGGACTGTGCCCCCTGCCCACTAGAACCTGCTGGCTCCTCCACCATGTCTCACTTCCTGCCCCTCTGGCTGAAGCAGGTGCATGCTTGTTACTCCCATTCCAGCCTCCTTGCAACATTCTTCCCACCCTTCAGCATCTGGAAATGACCTATATCTGTCTATCAGTGTTTGCGTAGAGCCTTTGGATTGAGTGCATCTGCCTCACTGGGTGGTAAGCTCCCTGATGGTCAGGTGCTGACTGGTCCTGCGCACCACTCTATACACAGCACCCAGCTCAGGGCCAGCCTACAAGATGCATGTGGGAAATATTCCTTGACACCATTATTATATTTACACATATAGTGATTTTCTTAAAATTTTTGGCTGCGCTGGGTCTTGGTCGCTGTGTGCAGGCTTTCTTTAGTTGTGGCTTCTTATTGTGGTGGTTCTTCCTGTCGAAGAACACAGGCTCTAGGTTTACGGGCTCAGTAGTTGAGGTGTTCGGGCTTAGTTGCTCCGTGACACGTGGGATCTTCCCTGCCCAGGGATCCAACTCATGTCTCCTGCACTGACGGGCAGATTCTTATCCTCTGGACCACCAGCGAAGTCCTAAGCATATCGTATTAGTTCATAGAATAATGACATCAACAACTATTTGCTGGAAGATAAGCTTAGGAGTCCTACAGACCTGGGTTCTGTTGTAAGTCATTACTTAAATTTTAACTTTAATTTTTTCCTTGGACAAGATATTGATGAAAAAAAATTGAGATACTAATCTCCCTCTCTCCCTCTCTGCTGTAGCCCATCGGGCTCCTCTGTCTGTGGGATTTCCCAGGGAGGAATACTGGAGTGATTTGCCATTTCCTTCTTCTGGGAATCTTCCAGATCCATGGATCAAATCCCCATCTCCTGCATTGCAGGTGGTCTCTTGCATTGCAGGAAGATTCTTAAGCCACCAGAGAAGGTCCTCTATGTGGGTGTGTGGAGATATATCCCACAAGCCTTGTGGCCAAAAAACCAAAACCTAAAACACAAGCAATATTGTAGCAAAGTCAATAAAGACTTAAAAAAATGGTCCATATCTGATAAATTAAAAAAAAAAAAATCCTAACGTCTGATTTCCGTTCCAGAGATTCTGATGAAGTGGATCTGGGGTGTGGCCTGGACATCGGGAATTTTAAAATGGCCCCAAGTGATTCTAACATGCAGCCGAACGTGAGACTTGCTGCCTTACCCCAGGTGTGACTCCAGTGGCCCCCTACCTTCTCACCGCCATCCTCCCACCTGCCTGAAGTTCATTTGACACAGCACAAGGACTTTCATGACATAATAAAGATAAATGGCTTAAAATGCAGAGGACGAATTGAGGAGAGAAAATGTCTGAATTTCTTTCCCACACATGCTCTCAGTCAGCTGGCAGATTCTTTTCTGCCTTTCTAGCAGGAAGAGGATTTGAGCAGAGGGTCTGGGCCCTGGGAGTTGAAAGAGAAAGGGAAAGAGAATCTGGTGTCTGGAGACCCACATCTTTTTCTTTCTTTCTTTCTTTTTAAAATTTTTGGTCACACCCCATGGCTTATGGGACCTTAGTTCCCCGACCAGGAGTTGAACCCGTGCCCCCTGCATTGGAAGGCACAGTCTTAACCCCTGGACTCCCAGGGAAGTCCTGAGACCCACATCTTAACCTCGGTTTTGCCACAGCGCAGATATGAATAAATCACTCTTCTCCCCCGACCTGGGTGTCAGTAAGCCCTCGAGGAAATGACATTCTTATGAAAGCCAGCATCCTGGAGCTAGGTCCAATTCCACAATCCCTAAGAACGAGTCTTCCAGCTATCCTAAAGCCCACTCGCCCACATAGATTCCCTGGATTCTAGCTTGCTCTGCTTCCTGGAGTTTATTTAACATGATTGAGTTATTATAAAGCTGAATTCCCAGAAGCCATCAGTGTGCTTTTGAGGTTATGAAGCAACTCATAGTAAACTTATGAGGTGTTGATAAGTAGAGGTCATGGGGGATCAGCTTTTTATGGGATAGATGAGAATCTTCTATAACCAGCTGGAGGCTTATCTACTTAGATGTTGCCTAAGAGAGTGAACATGTTTCCTCTCTTGAGCAGGTCAACATGGAGCCCCTGTAATGATTTTGACAAAAGATATTTAAAGGGAACCTTGTTCTTATTCCAGGGGCAACCAATTAATTGACGAGATTGTATAGTTCTTGGAAGAAAAAAGAAATGGAAATTCCAAGGAAGAGACAGGAGACCTAGGAAGCAATTTTATTTTTTTTAATATTTATTTATTTGGCCGCATCTGGTCTTAGTTGCAGGATACGGGATCTTTAGTTGTGGCATTTGGGATCTTGTTCCCTGATCAGGAATCCAAACTGGGGCTCCTGCATTGGGAGCTCAGAGTCTTAGCCCTGGACCACCAGGTAAGTCCCTAGAAAGAAATTTTAATGAGACAGTGAGTATGGTCGAGGTAAGGAAATGCCCTGGAACCACCCTGAAGGATGGCCCCAGGAAGGTACCCCTGGGCAACCACTCTTGGCTTTCAGATTTTTTTCCCAGGTCAGGGCTGATGGCTTTCCTGTCACAGAGCCCAATCAGGCCATAATGATTGCACAAATCACAAACATCTAGCGTCAGCCCAATCAGCCCAAGTTTTTTGAATGTTAGAACTTGCACATTGAGGTCAAGCTCTGTTGGACACAAAGAGGAAGGGTATTTGGGAAAGGACAGGCTTTTCCCAGAAATTCTCTGGCACCCAGCCCCTCTCTCCCCAGTTCAGATTTGGGAGCCCATCCAAAGTGAGACACCATCATGAAGACAGCTCAGATAGCCTGGGGAAGCTTTCAGTCACCTCAAAATATGAAGTGGCTGAAACTCCTGGTGTTGAACTCTAGGTTAGATGCTCAAGGAAGAGTTAAGAGGGGAGGAAACGTAGCCTTATCTTTGTGCTCTCCGTGTAAGGAAGTGGGACCAGTTCATGCTTTGGGCACTGGGGATTCAGAATGGGGTTCAGAGGTGAGAAAGACTTGCTCCCACTCTGGAAAGGGTCACAGTCCATGGGGGAGACAAACAACAGACCTGGCTCCTCTATCCTGCTGCTCTGGGACTTGACTCCACCTGGACAGACCCTGGCTCTTGGTTCTACACACAGTGATCATTAAGCCCCCCTACACTATTATTCCCCCTCATACCCCATGGACTGACTGATGGGCTATCTGGTCGACCCATCCTCCAGATATCCTCTAAATAATAATTTATCTTGATTATTGAGTTTTTGGCACTTCCTGAAATTTTGCTCTTGAGGCAAATGCCTAACTTATCTAACCCTAATTGAAGCTTGGACAGACCTCTGACACAGCCACACATATACAAGCAACTGCTGGCCAGAGGGGTGAGTGTTTAGAACAAAGCTCCCTGAGAGTTCAGAGGGACATTTGGGTAATTCTGGGAGCAGTGTTTCCCAGAGAATGCTCTATGGAACATCAGTTCTGTGTGTTGCTCCTCACCAAATAAAAGGTTTTGTGGACAGTAAGTGTTGGAAACAGTGTGTACGTTACTTCCCCCTTAGACATTCATGAGGGACATGAACACTCTGAAGGCTCTGAGACTCCTATATAAAAAAACATTAGTTTCTTGGGGCTTCCCTGATGGTCCTGTGGCTAAGACTCTGTGCTCCCAATGCAGGGGGATAAATTCTTGGTCAGGGAACTAGATCCCACGTGCTGCAACTAAGACCTGGCATAGGCAAAACAAATAAATACATATTTTAAAAAATATTTCAAGAAAAAAGAAACATTACTTTCTTAGCCTAGCCTCTGAGGCTACTAATCTGGATCAGCTTGGGCAATTTTATCAGTGTTTCTTGAATTGAAGTGAGAGAGCCTCATCTCAGACGCTCTAGGGGAATGTTTGTTAGCAATACAGAGTCACTTGTCCTGTAAACTTCCTGAGTGAGTCTCTGGAACCATGCTCCAGGAATTTGCTTTGAACAAGCTCCCAGTTGATCGTGATGCATGCTCAAGTTAAGAACCCCAGATAAACCTTCCTAGGCCGTGGCTATTTTCTCAGAATACTGTAAAAATCAAGAGGTAAACTTGACCAAAAGATGAGTGAAAAAGAAACCTAGACAATTCCAACTCATTCTATGAGGCTAGTATTTGCTAATAACAAAACCAGGCAAAGACACCACATGAAAACTGCAGACCAATATAGATCATGAATATACATGAAAAAAATCCTCATCCAAATGCTAACAAACTAAATCCAGCAACATGTCAAAAAGATTATACATCATGACCAAGTGGGATTTACCCTAAAAATGCAAGGTTGGTTCAACATCCCATACCAAAAGAATTAAAAATAAAAAGCATATGATTATGTCAATACATACAAAAAAAGCATTTGACAAAATCCAATGTCCCTTCATGACAAAAACACTCAAGCTAGCAATAATAAGGAATTTCCATAACTTGATAAAAGGGATCTATGAAAACCCCACAGTAGGTTTTTTTAATTGTGAAAGACTGAATGGTTTCCCTCTGAGATCAGGAACAAAACAAATATGATCACTTTTGCCTTTTCTATTCAACACTGTACTCAGCAAAGTGTAGAATGGTGGTTGCCAGGGGCTGAGGGAGGGGAAATAGGGAGCTGTTGTTCAATGGGCATAAAGTTTCAGTTATGCAAGATGACTAAATTCTAGAGATCTTCTGTACAACATGGTGCCCGGAGTTAACATATCATATGTGGCTTCCCTGATGGCTCAGTGGTAAAGAACCTGCCTGCCAATGCAGGAGACACAGGTTCAACTCCTGGGTGGGGAAGATCCCCTGGAGAAGGAATTGGCAACTCACTCCAGTATTCTCTCCTGGGAAATCCCATAGGCAGAGGAGTATGGCGATCTACAGTCTACGGGGTCGCAAAAACGTTGGACACAGCTTAGTGGCTAAACAACAACACTGTTTACTGAAAATCTTTGTTAAGAGGGTAGATTTTATTCATGTTCAGTGTCCTTACACACACACAGACAAAATAAAACAAAAATCCAGGAAGGAACTTGACCATAGTGATGGTTGAGCTTCCTGTGTGGTGCTGGTGGTGAAGAACCTGTCTGCCAATGCAGGAGATGTAAGAGACTCGAGTTTGATCCTGGGTCTGGAAGATCCCCTGGAAGACATGACAACCCACTCCAGTATTCTTGCCTGGAGAGTCCCATGGACAGAGGAGCCTGACGGGCTATGGTCCATTGGGTAGCAAAGAGTCAGACACAACTGAAGCAACTTAGAAGCAGCAGCAGCAGCAGTGATGATTTTATGGGTGTATGCAATTCATCAGTGTGTCCAAATTCATCAAACTGTGTGTATTAAATAAATTATATATCAATTATACCTCAAAAAAGCTGTTCAAAAATCCCCCATTTGGAGGATCTGGAGGTTTTAGCCTGGGCAATTAGGGAAGAAAATGAAATAAAAGGCATCCATATTGGAAAAGAAGAAGTAAAAATATCTGTATTCTCAGGTACCATGATCTTTTATATAGAAAATCCTATGGAATCCACTAAAAAACTAGTAGAACTAACAAGCAAGCATAATGAGATTTCAGAATACAAAAATCAATAGTATTTCTATACAGTTGTAATGAACCACCTGAACGTAAAAAAAATAATTCCATTGACAATAGCATAAAAAAGAATAAATTACTTAGGAACAAATTTAACAAAATAAGTGCAGGGACTTTCCTGGCTGTCCAGGAGTTAAGACTCCATACTTCCTTTGCAAGGGGTTTGCATTCGATCCCTGGCTGGGGAACTTAAGATCCTGCATGTCCTGGGGTGAGGCCACAAATAAATTATAAAAAAGAAGTACA
Organism: Neotragus pygmaeus; assembly: GCA_006410875.1. Classification (NCBI taxonomy): domain Eukaryota; kingdom Metazoa; phylum Chordata; class Mammalia; order Artiodactyla; family Bovidae; genus Neotragus; species Neotragus pygmaeus. The sequence goes on from SJYV01018411.1 coordinate 309,743, forward strand.
AACTTCATATTCTTGAAAACTACAAAATATTGCTGAAAGATGTTAAAGAAGATCTAGTTTCTTTAATAAGTGAAAAGATATCCCCTATNAACTTAAGATCCTGCATGTCCTGGGGTGAGGCCACAAATAAATTATAAAAAAGAAGTACAAACTTCATATTCTTGAAAACTACAAAATATTGCTGAAAGATGTTAAAGAAGATCTAGTTTCTTTAATAAGTGAAAAGATATCCCCTATTTGTGGGTCAGAAGATTTAACATTGTTGAGATGGTAAATTTATTTTTAGATTCAATGCAGTTCTTATTGAAGTCTCGGCTGTCTTATTTCCAGAAACTGATTCTAAATTAGTGTGAAAATTTAAGGGTTCAGAAGTCAAAACTATTTTGAAAAAGAATAATGTTGGAGAACTTGCACTTCTCAATTTCAAAATTTGGTACAAACCTGCAGTAATCGAGAGGATATGGTAGTGGCATAAGGATAGACATAGAGATCAATGGAATAGAATTGAGAGTCCAGAAATAAACCCTCACATTTATGGTCAATTGATTTTTGGCATGGATACCAAAGCAATTCAATGGGGGAAGAATTTCATCACGTGATGCTGGAGCAACTGGATATCCACATATAAAAGAATGAAATTGGATCCCTACCTCATACACTATATAAGAATGAACTAAAAATGAATCAAAGGCTTAAATGTAAGAGCTAAGACCATAAAAAGGAACAAAATTCGGTCATTTGTAATGATGTGGATGAACCTAGAGTCTATCATACAAAGTGAAGTAAGTCAGAAAGAGAAAAACAAATCTAGTATATTAATGTGTATATATGCAATCTAGAGAAATGGTACTGAATGAGTCTGTTTGCAAGGTAGGGATAGAGACTCCAAGGACAGACTTGTGGACACAGAGTGGGAAGAGGAGGGTGGGGCGAGTTGAGGGGTGGCACTGGCATACACACTGCTGCGCGTGTGACAGCCGGCTAGCGAACAGCTGCCACACAGGGAGGTCAGCTCAGGCTCTGTGATGCCCTAGGGGGTGGGAGGGGGAACACGAGGGAGGCAGTGTGTGTGTGTGTGTGTGTGTGTATTCGTATATATAGTCCCTCGCACTCCTCTAGCTGACTCACTTTGTTGTACAGCAGAAACTGACACAGCATTGCAAAGCAATTATACTTCAATTAAAAAAAATCGTGACCAATGACAATAACAATAACAACAAAAAACCTATAAAACTCTTGTGACATACCATAGGGACACGTTTTCATGACCCCAGATTAGGCATTTGTTTCTTAAATACAGCACCAAAGCAGAAGCAACAGAAGAGGAAACTAGATAAATTGGATTTCATCAAAATCAAAACTGTTATGCTTTAAAGGATACCATCAAGAAAGTGAAAGACAACCCATAGGATGGGAGAAAATATTTGCAACTCATAATTCAATAATGAAAAGACAGACAACCCAATTAAAAATAAGCAGAAGACCTGAACAGACATTTTCCTGCAAAAAAATATGCAAATGGGCAATAAACGCATGAAAAGCTGCTCAACATCATAATCACAAGAGAAATAAATGCAAATCAAAACCATAAAGAGATACGACTTCTCACCCACTAGGATACTAACAATAACAACAGATAATCACTGTTGGTGAGGTGTGGGGGAATAACACTACGGGTGGGAACATAGATGGACTTTGGAAAACAGCTAAAAACTCTTATCCTGGTGGAGGCCCCAACAAACCTCTGATAGATGGCATCACAGCAATTATAGGCCAGAGGGGTGAGTTCCTTAAACGGGTAAACACAGGGCTACCATATAATTGAGGTGTTCCATGCCTAGTTATGCATCCAGGATTAAAAACATACACTCACACAAAAACGCGTACATGACTGTTTTCAGCAGTATTATTCATATCAACTCAAAACTGAGGAACAACCAAATGTCCATCAGTGAATGACTGGATAAACAAACATGACCTAGCCATACAATGAAATTTAGAATATTGTTCAACAATGAAAAGGAATGAAGTACTGATTCATGCTACAACATGGATGAACTTTGAAAACATTATACAAAGGGAAAGGAGCCAGACACAAAAGGTCACGTATTGTATGATCCATTTATGTGAAATTTCCAGAATAAGTAAGTTTATAGAGACAGAAGTAGATTAGTATTTGCTTAGGGTTGGGGTAGGGTGGCGAAATGGGGAACAACTGCTAGAGTATAGGGTTTCTTTTTGAGGTGATTAAAATGTTCTAAAATGGACTGTGGCGTTGGTTGCACAAGTCTGTGAATATACTAAAAACCACTGAGTTGTACACTCTATACGGGTGAGTGGTATAATATGTGAATTATATAAAGCTGCTACAAAAAGAAAAGAAACCTATAAGTAGAACTCCATCACACCCTCTGACTGATAAAGTTCATCAGCTTAGACACAAACAGAATGAAACCAAGTATGAATCAAACCTGCAGCTTCTCACTTCCTCTTACTTCCTCAGTATTGTTTTCCCTTGCCTTGCTCAATCCACCATGACCACAAACTGGCGGACCTAACGGAGGGAACCGTGGTTGCAAACCCTAGGCCAGTGCTCCATGTGGTCCTCTGGTTTGACGCCTCTGCCTAATTTTCCAGATCTCATTTACTCCAAGAAACATTTCTCTAGAATCTCTGTTTGCAAAGCATTTTGAAGAAAAGGAATATAGCCATTGGCCTGGAGAATCCGAGGAGAGATAAAATCCATCTTTGGGGCTTCCCTGTGGGCCAGTGGTTAAGAATCCACCTTGTAATGCAAGAGACCCTGGTTTGATCCCTGGTCTGGGAAGATCCCACGTGCCCAGAGCAGCTAACCCTGGGAACCACAGCTACTGAGCCCATGCACGTCAATTACTGAAGCCTGTGCACCTAGAGCCTGTGTTCCGCAACAAGAGAAGCCACCGTGATAAGAAGCCAGAGCTCCGAAATGAAGAGTACCCCGCTCGCCACAACTAGAGACAGTCTACATGCAGCAATGAAGACCCAGCACCGTCCAAAACCCCTTTTTTTTAATTAAAAAAAAAAAAAAGACCTATCATTTAGGATCCACTTTGTTGATACGAAGAAAAACCCAAAATACCAATGGCTTAAACAAGAGAGAACTCTCTTCGCTCACACCAAATAGAAGCCCGGAAAGGGTTGTCCATGGCTAGTCCTGTCTTTCTCAGCATCACTGAGAACGCAGCCTTTTTATGTTTTTCCGTTTTGTCCTGGCACGTGACTGCCCATCCCAAATATCACTTCCTGGGCTGAGATATCTGCTAACATGGGTTGAAAATGAATGGGAATTGAGGCAGAAGGAGCAAAGAAATGACACAGTCGTTGGATATGCATCTGAGGTAAAAGGAGAAATTTGAAAAGATGGGAGATGGTAGAGGTGAGTGAAATGATTTCGTTCAGAAGGAGAATTTAGAGATGACAGAGAGGGTAGACTAGTTCAGGAGCCAGTTCTTTTTTCTTTTCTTTCTTTTTGTTTTAAAATATCTGGCTGCCTTGGATCTTGCTTAGTTGCAGCACGCAGTATCTTTGATCTTCATTGCAGAATTTGAACTCTTTAGTTGCATCATGTGGGCTCTAGTTCCCTGACCAGGGATCGAACCTAGGCCCCCTGCATCGGTAGCTCAGAGTGTTAGCTACTGGACCACCAGGGACGTCCAGAAGTCCAGTTCTTGAGAAGCTGAGGAGAGATGGCATCCAGAGCCCTTGTGGAGCAGATGATCTTGGCGAGGAGCGGGGACACTTTTCCACTTGTCACAAGGAGTAGGAGAACATGGTTCAGGAGGGGAAGTGGGACAGGGAGGGTGCTCCTGAGGGCTTGCTTCTGTTTTCTAATTAAAGCTGTCTCCCCCTTGGCCCACTCTCTCTTCANGGACACTTTTCCACTTGTCACAAGGAGTAGGAGAACATGGTTCAGGAGGGGAAGTGGGACAGGGAGGGTGCTCCTGAGGGCTTGCTTCTGTTTTCTAATTAAAGCTGTCTCCCCCTTGGCCCACTCTCTCTTCATTTTTTCCTTTCTCTTTACAGGCCTTCATTGAGCACCTACTGCAAGCCATGGCCCTGTTTTAGGTGCTGAGATTACAGCAGTGATTAAACAGACAAGAACACCTCAGGGAGCATACGTTTTCCTGGATGGAGAGAGTCAACAATAAAATGAATAAGTAGGTTTCATTGGCGTTGCTCGTGCTTAGTCGCTCAGTCCTGTCTGACACTTTGCAACCCTATGGACTGTAGCCCTCCGGGCTCCTCTGCCCATGGGATTCTCCAGGCAAGAATACTGGAGTAGGTTGCCGTACCCTCCTCCGGGGTGTATTGGCATTAGAAGGTAGTAAATGCTACAGGAAAAACTAAAGCAGGAAAAGGAGGCAGGATATTTTGTTAGGAAGGAAGGAAAGAAATAAGAAAGGAGGCTGTGGAGGAAAAAGGATGGAACAGTCGGATTGGAGAAGGTGAAGTACTGGCGCAGTGAGAGACGGAGAGTCAGAGCTGGAGGGAAGGCAGATGCTATCTGATGGCAGGATGCCTGAAATGCAGATGTCGGAGCTGGGACAACCTCGAGAATGTGCCTGGGGAGTGGGTGACTGAGATGGTGTGGAGGGAAATACCTCTGGAGGTGAGGAGGTCAAGTAACAGAGAAGCCAGAGAGTTGAAAAGTCATCCCTGGGACTTCCTTGGTGATCCAGTGGCTAAGACTCCACGCTCCCAGTGCAGGGGGCCAGGGTCTGATCCCTGGTCAGGGAAGTAGCGCCCACATGCTGCAACCAAGAGTTTGCATGTCACAACTAAAGATCCTGCATGTAGCAACTAACACCTGGTTCAGCCAAATAGACATTTTATTTGTTTTTTAATGTCACCTCTGTGGATGGGGAGGTCACAGGGTGTAGGAGTGACCCATGGGCCTGGCCTGAAGCTAGAGTTCCCAGTGAACTAGGAGGTTGGTCAGGAGGCAGGTGGGCCCCCTGGGGAGAGGCATAAAGGGTTAGCTAGTTGGTTTGAACTTAGAAGAAGCTAGAGGGATTTTTCTTTTCCTTTGGGTGTGCTGGGTCTTTGTTGCTGTGCCCAGGCTTTCTCTGGTTGCAGCGGCTTCTGTTGCTGTGGCGCACTGGCTCTGGAGTTGGGGCTCAGTAGTTGTGGTGCATGGGCTTAGCTGCCCCACGCCACATGGACTCTCCCTGGTGGTTGTTGTTTAGTCACTCAGTTGTGTGTGACCCTTTGTGACCCCATGGTCTGTAGCCCTCGAGTCTCCTCTGTCCATGGCATTCTCTAGACAAGAATGCTGGAGTGGGTGGCCATTTCCTTCTCCAGGTGATCTTCCTGACCCAGAGATGGAACTCATATCTCCCGCAAATCTCCTGCACTGCAGGCAGATTCTTTACCACTGAGCCACCAGGGAAGCCCAGTGCAGGGAACACACCAGGGGACACCCACTTCACAAGGAATACACCAGGAAGGTCTGATCTTCCTGGGCCAGGGATCAAATCTGCCTTCCCTGTACTGGCAGGCGGATTCCCAGCTACTGGACCACTGGGGAAGTCCAGAACTCGAGTTTTTAAGGGAGGAAGGAATAAAGATGACTTTGAAGGAGTCATGGGGAATGAGGGAAATTAACACCCCACCCCACACCTCCCAGTTCTGAGGTACTTGGAATATAAGAGAAAACGTAGCTTCCTCTTGAGCAGGAAGCAGTATCTTAGGGGAGAGCTTGGTTTCCATTAGGGCCAAGAAGTCGGGGGACATTTCCAGAACTGATAGAGTGGGAGTTCCAGAGAGCCCAGGGGGAGGGTTTGGAAAAGGGAAGAGAGGGGTTGGGTAGATTAGGACGAGTGTCTGAGTGATGGTGGCTCAACAATGATTTTCAGTGAATGATGTGACTAAGGGTGTGGAGCTCAGTGGTCTTTTAGAAAGAGGGAAATTAGTCCGGACTGGGTTGATGAAGATTTATTTGCCTTTTTTCCCCAAAACATTTTATTAACATTTCGATGCAGGATGCAGGATGCTTGGGGCTGGTGCACGGGGATGATCCAGAGAGACGTTGTGGGGTGGGAGGTGGGAGGGGGATTCAGGATTGGGAGCTCGTGTACACCTGTGGTGGATTCATGTCAATGTATGGCAAAGCCAATAGAGTATTGTAAAGTAAAATAAAGTAAAAAAATAATAAAAAAATAATGAGATTAAAAAAAGATACAAACTATTTTTTAAACTGAAGTAAAACTGTGAAGTGAAAAAAAAAGAAAAGAAAAAATTTAAATATACAGAAAATTTGAAAAAGAATTGCATATGAATTTTCACATACCTACCACTGAGGTTCTACAATTAACATTTCATTCTGTTTAATCATGTATCTGTGCATCTCTCTCTTTCTCTTCCTTTCCATCCATCCATCCACCCATCCATCCATCCACCCACCCACCTATTCACCTATCCCTCTATTAAAAATTTTTTTTGAGGGAATTCCCTGACAATACAGTGGTTAGCAACCCACTCCAGTGTTCTTGCCTGGAGAATCCCATGGATAGAGGAGCCTGGAGGGCTACAGTCCATAGGGTCACACAGAGTTGGACACGAGAGAAGCAACTTAGCATGCATGCCTGCACAGTGGTTAGCACTCTATGCTTTCACTGCTGCAGGCCTGGGTTCAATCCCTGATTGGGAACTAAGATCCTGCAAGCCATATGGCGTGGATAAAACAAAAAACAAACAAAAAGAGAAAGAATTCTTAAACCATTTCAAGGAAAATTGCAGACATTAGCATAATTTACCCCTAAACACTTTAGGATGTATATAATTAACTGAAGTTCAATATTTGTTTATCTTGTCCTGCCAGGCTCCTCTGTCCACGGAATTTCCCAGGCAAGAATACTGGAGTGGATTGCCATTTCCTTTTACAGGGGATCTGCGCCACTCAGGGATTGAACCTTACCACTGTGTCACCTGGGAAACCCATAAAAAAGGCACAAATCTTAATTATATTAATACATTAGGTGAATTTGACAGATGCCTGTACCTATAAAATTCAAACCTCTATCAAGATACAGTATATCACCATCACCCCAGGAAGTTCTCTATTCTCCTTCCTAGTGGGTCCCTTCCTCTCCCCACCGAGGTATTCTCCCCATCATAGATTAGTTTTGTCTGTTCTAGTACTTCATATAATTAAAATCATATTTTAGGTACTCTTCTATGTCTAGTTTTTTCCTCGGCAAAATGGGAGATTCATTCATGATGTTGTATGTATTGATAGTTAATCCCACTTTATTGCTAAGTCATGTCCCATTATATGATTATAACAGAAGAACTATGCATTATTCTGTTGATAGTCACTGGAACTATTTCTAGTTTTCAGAGATTATGAATAAAGTGTCTGTGAACACTTTTGTATGAGTTGTTTTGAGGACACATACTTTCATTTCTCTTAAATAGCTAGAAGTGAAACTGATGGATCATAGGTGGCTTTTGTTTTAAGAAATTGCCAGATCTTTATCCAAAGTGGTTGTACCATTTTACATCCTTACCAACAATGTCTGAGAGTTCTGACTGCTCCACCTCTGTGTCAACATTTGATGTTGTCAGTCTTTAATTTGTTATTCTGGTAGGTATCTATTGGTGTCGTTGAGGGTTTTATTTTGCATTTTCCTGATAATGAATGATGTTAAGCAGTTTTTCATGTGATTCTTGGCCATCTGTATATCTCCTTTTATTAAGTTTTTATTCAAATCTTTTGTCTATTTAAAAAATTGGGATTTTATTTTTTATTGGGTTGTAGGGATTCTTTACATATTCTGCAAGTCCTTTGTCAAATACATTTTGCAAATATTTTCTCACAGCCTAAGTCTTGTCTAGGCTCCCCTGGTGGCTCAACTGGTAAAGAACCTGCCAGCAGTGCGGGAGACCCAGGTTTGATCTCTGGTTTGGGAAGATTCCCTGGAGAAAGGAATGACTACCTTCATGGCATTCACTTCATGGCAAATAGATGGGGAAACAGTGACAGACTTTATTTCTGGGGGCTCCAAAATCACTGCAGATGGTGACTGCAGCCATGAAATTAAAAGACACTTGCTCCTTAGAAGAAAAGCTATGACCAACCTAGACAGCATAATAAAAACCAGAGACAGTACTTTGTCAACAAAGGTCCATGTAGTCAAAGCTATGGTTTTTCCAGCAGTCATGTATGGATGTGAGAGTTGGACTATTAAAGAAAGCTGAGTGCTGAAGAACTGATGCTTTTGAACTGCGGTGCTGGAGAAGATTCTTGAACATCACTTGGATACAAGGAGATCAAACCAGTCCATCTTAAAGGAAATCAGTCCTGGATATTCATTGGAAGGACTGATGTTGAAGCTGAAACTCCAATACTTTAGCCACCTGATGGGAAGAACTGACTCACTGGAAAAGACCCTGATGTTGGGAAAGATTTAAGGCAGGAAAAGGGGACAACAGAGGATGAGATGGTTAGATGGCATCATCGACTCAATGGACATGAGTTTGAGTAAGCTCTGGGAGTTGGTAATGGACAGGGAAGCGTGGCGTGCTGCAGTTCATGGGGTTGAAAAGAGTTAGACATGACTGAATGACTGAACTGATGGAAGTCTTGTCTATACTACACCAAATGGTGTATTTTGATGAGCAGATTTCATTTTTGTGAAATATAATTCTTCAAACTTTTAAAAAGTAGTCATTTCATGCTTACTTTGGTAGCACATATACTAAAATTGAAATGATAATGAGATTAACATGGCCCCTGAGCAAGTATGACATGTAAATTCGTGAAGGGTTCCATAACTTAAAAAAAAGTTATTTCTTTCTATGATCTTTTTAAAGATACCTTTGCCTACCTCCAAGCCTCAAAGATATTCTCCTGTATTTTCTTCTAGAATTTTAACTTTTGATTGAAGTCTATGATTCATTGCAAATCAAGTTTTATGAATGGTGTGAGGGAGGGAATAATTAATTTTTTAATATTAATTTTCAGTTGTTCTAAAATGAATCATTAAAAAGGCTTCCCTTTTCCCTTTGGATTGCTTTGGTGACTTTATAAAAAAAATCAAATGTCTGTTTAATTGTGGGTCTATTTCTGTTTTCATTTCTTTTCCATTGTCATTTATCCTTATGATAGTGCTGCAATATCTCAATTACTGTAGTCTTGTAATTCACAATGACAGGTAGGCAAGTTCTCCACTTTGTTCTTCATTTTAAGATGCTTTGAATATCCTAGGTCCTTTGCATTTCCATAAAAATTTTAGAATCAACATGTCAATTTTTAGGAAAGCATCTGCTGGGATTATGATTGAGATTGAATTGCATCTAAAAATCATTTTGGAGGGAACTGACATCTCAACAATATCGAGTCTTCCAATCCATGAATATAGCACTCCATTTCTTTAGGACTTCTGGAATTTCTCTCAGCAATATATATATATTTTTTTCCTCAGCCATATTTTGTAGACTTCAGTGCTGAGGTCTTACACATAATTTGTGAAAAATTTCCCAAAGTAGTTAATGTTGTTTTTAAAAATTCTGTTGCAAGGATTTTCCTGGTGGTCCAGTGATTGGGACTCTGTGCTTCCACTGTAGGGAGCCAGGGTTCGATCCCTGGTTGGGGAACTAAGATCAAAAGGTTAAGGTTGTATGAGGTTAGTCATCCTAAGGAGATACAGCAGCTTGCTGAAGAAGGAATGGCGGAGAGGTAGAAAGAACCAGGTTCCTGATAGATAATATTGTTAAGCTGCTGAATTTACTAACCTAGAACTGTCCTAACTCTGAATTTGTCTTTATATGAGATAATATATTGCCTCTATTTTAGTGGGGGGAGGGGGTGGAAAGAGTTATAATCACAGCCAAAAAAAGCTACTGCGAATGGAAATTTTTCAAATTTCATTTTCCATTGTTGGCAGCAGAGCTGAGTGCCAGAACAGGGACAGAAAAGACAACCCACAGGAGATCCTAGGTATGGGAAATGGAGGTAGGGCAGTGCTATTTATTTACAGGGAACTGCAGAGGGTCTGAGAGGGTCGAGAATACCGTGGCCATGTAATGGGAGGAAGAGAGGCACAACGTAGCGTGGAAGACTGATTTCCTTTCTCGGTCCTGTTCCTGAGAAGGGACGTCCTTCCTTACTACCCTCCTGGGAAGGGAAGGCAGGCAATGCCAAGCATCCTTGGGAAGTTGCTCTTGTGTTCTCCTCCCCAACATCATTCAACTAGCTCTCTAGAGGGGCTGCTGCCTCTATGGCCTGGGCTGAGCGTGACCCTTTGTGGACAGGTAAGCTCGCCTTGGTGGTACAAATGGCATATTCTGCCCTCTCTATGAGAAAATGTGTCCTTCACTGGTCCAGCTGGCAAGGAGGAGAGAGAGGCTGAAATACCTGGGATTTAATCTGCTCAAAACTGCCAAACTTCTGGGCTGGCTTTCCCAGGGCAGCCCCCACCCTCAATGGCTTCTCCCGCCCCATTTCTTAATGTCGCCCCACCCAATTATAGAGTCAGCTGCCCACACCTCTCACAAGGGCCAAAACTTCCAACACGTGCTCTGAGGAAAGATTTCAAAGATTTTTTTTTTCTCCCAAGGAAAAAACTGGATAAGCCCAAGCTCCACCCATCCTGGGTCTTGTCCCTGTTTCATGGGGAAGGGTGTGGAAAGAGCGGGATGCACGGGAGCTGCCCGGATGCTGGGCAAAACGGCTGTGGGTGGGAGACAGAGGCAGTGCCGAGGAGGCGAGCCATCACCCCTCTGTACTCCCCACGGTGCTCCCAACTCCCCTTCAAAGGAAGGTATACTTGCTTCCTTTAATGGCTTCCCTGATACCTCAGTTGGTAAAGAATCCGCTTGCAATGTAGGAGACCCCAGTTTGATTCCTGGGTCAGGAAGATCCACTGGAGAAGGATTAGGCTACCCACTCCAGTATTCTTGGGCTTCCCCTGTGGCTCAGCTGGTAAAGAATCTGCCTGCCGTGTGGGAGACCTGGCTTCGATCCCCGGGTTGAGAAGATCCCCTGGAGAAGGGAAAGGCTACTCAGTCCAGTATTCTGGTCTAGAGAATTTCATGGACTTTATAGTCCATAGGGTCCCAAAGAATTGGACACGACTGAGCAACTTTCACTGTCAAGAGAGTGCTAGAGGTTCACTGGGGGCTCAGTGGTAAAGAATCTGCCTGCCAATGTAGGAGACTCAGGTTTGATCCCTGGGTCAGGAAGATCCCCTGGAGAAGGAAGTGACAACCATTCCAGTGTTCTTGCTGGGAAATCCCATGGAGGGAGGAGCCTGGCAGGCTATAGTCCATGGGGTTGAAAAGAATTGGACACTACTTATTGACTAAAAAACAACAAATTGCTGTAACAAGTAACCCCCACCCCATCCCCACAAATGCAGTGTGTTTCCATCTCACTTGTGTATAGCTGATAGCATTTGGTTTGTAGGTTCTTCCACACAGGAGTTTAGAGACCAGGATTTTTGCATTTTGAGGCTCTACCATCCCCTGGCCTGTCATCCTTGGCACCCCTCTGGTGGGAGGGGAAGAAACCCCACAAAATGCATAACCATATCTCAAAAGCCTTGGCACACGTGGTACACATACTTCTGCTCACAGTCCATTGGCAGAAGTCTGTCTGGAGCCACACTGAGATACAAGGGAGCCTGGGAAATGTGGTCCCTGGTTCTGCAACTGTTTCCCAGCGACAGCGTGACATTGGAAGGGAGAGCTTGAATTTTGTTGGCCCTGCCACTGAGTCCTACTGCATTTAGAAAATCTGTTTATTCACTTGGCTGTGCCAGGTCTTAGATGCGGCTCTCAGGATCTTTGATCTTCATGTGGCACTCATGTTCTTTAGTTGGGATCTTGAGTCTCGGCAAGTGAATTCTTATTTGCAGCTTGTGGGCTCTAGTTCTCTGACCAAGGATCGAATCAGGGCCCCCTGCATTGGGAGTGCAGAGTCTTAGCCATTGGACCATCAGAGAAATCCCTGAGTCCCATTACTTTGTCCCATCAGTCTTTCTTTTTAAACTGTAGAGGGCTGTTTGTGTGTGAAGGATTATTCCCCACCCTATCCCCAATTCGGACTCCTCATGCCTTCCTCTGTCTCCGATGTCACTTTCCACCTTACTCAGCCACCCCAAGTTCCTCTCCTTCTAAGACACTTGCCTAAATCTGACCTCTTCCACAAAGCTTTTTAGGGACTTTAATACCTATGCTGAAGCCTTCCATTTTCTGAGGATCTCATTTGCCGTAAACTTGAGCAAGAATAACTGGGGGACATTTCCCCCTTTCTTACCTGGTCTTAATGTTTGGATTTCCTTTAAATGAAGACCAAGTGTTTCTGCCCACAACCAACACTGAGGCTTCGGATATGTGTACCCTTGGGAGAGGGGGCAGAAGTATCACACCCTCCAGTCCTTATAGGTTCTTCAAGAGGGTACGAAGGAGAGCAAGGGGCTCTGCTTAGCTCTCCTGGGCTGAGTGGAGAAGGGGACCAGCTAGAGAAAAGCAGACACCAGGCCCGATGCAAGCTTTGATGGTGTCTCAGCTATATTTTTCTTTTTGAAGATAGCTTTTTTTGATGTGGACCATTCTATAAGTCTTAATTAAATTTGTTACATATTATTTCTGTTTTATGTTTTAATTTTTTGGCCACTAAGCATGTGGTGTTTTAGCTCCTCGACAAGGGATTGAACCTGCACTCCTGGTGTTGGAAGGTGAAGTCTTAACCACTGGACTGCCAAGGAAGTCCCCTCAGCTATGTTTTTCAATCATCATATATCGAGGATCTTCCAATTTATAAACAAAATGAGACTAATTAAATAGTCACTCATTTATTTATGTAGGCTGCACTCTGCGGCTTGCAAGATCCCAGTTCCCTGACGGGTGGTGGAATGAGGGCCAATGACCTTGAAAGCGCTAACCACTGGACCACCAGGGGATTCCCCTAAGTACTGTCATTTATTAGTGCTTACCACGTGCCAGGCATAGCAAAGCACTATGTGTTGTCAGTTGATCTTCCCAACAATCTAATGAGCTAAGGACTCTCATTTTGTCCCCATTTTGCAGGCAAGGAAAGCAAAATTCAGAGAAATGAAACTTTTCCCAGGTCACATGTTGCTGTTCACTCACTGAGTTGTGTGTCTGATTCTTTGTGACCTCATAGGCTGCAGCACGCCAGGCTTCCCTAACCTTCTGTATCTCCCAGGGTTTGCTTTAAACTCATGTCCATTGAGCCAGTGATGCCATCTCATCCTCTGTCACCCACTTCTCCTGCCCTCAATCTTTCCCAGCATCAGGGTCTTTTCCAATGAATTGGCTTTTCAAATCAAGTGGCCAAAGTGCTAGAGCTTCAGCTTCAGCATCAGTCCTTCCAATGAATATTCAGGGTTGATTCCCTTTAGGATTGAGTGGTTTGATCTCCTTGTATCCAAGGGACTCTCAAGCGTCTTCTCCCAGCATCACAGTTCAAAAGCATCAACTTTTTGGTGCTCAGCCTTCTTTGTGGTTCAACTCTCAACATCCATACATGACTACTTGAAAAACCATAGCTTTGACTATATGGACTTTTGTCAGCAAAGTGATATCTCTGCTTTTTAATATTCTGTCTAGGTTTGTCATAGCCAGGTCACATAGCTAGTGAATAGAAGAGTTGGGCTGAAGCCTAGGTAAGCAACTTCACAGTCTGTGAATTCCCTTACGCCTCTGTCTCCTGGGACACCTGTGTGGCAGAGGTGCTTCAGGCAAACCAAATAGCCATGTGCTCCCCCTTCCTTCCCAGCCTTCCTAGCAGCAGACTGGGGCCATGTGACTAACTCTGATCAATGGGCTATGAATGGAAGTGAGGTGTGTCATAGCTGGACCAAGGCATTTAGGGCTGGTGTCTGACCCTCCTATTCTCTCTTTTCCTTTAGTGATGAAGACAGCGGCCATGGCTTGAAGTGGAGGAGCCACTAGGAGGAAGCAGCCTGGGTCTCTGGACGTTATACTAAAGACAGCTGGCCTGGAAATCTGTCCCACCTGCAGCACCTCTGTGTGAATGGGAAATCCACCTCTGTTGGGTTAAGCCACTGCGATTTGGAGATTAATTTGTTACCACAGCATGCCATAGCCTTTCCTCTCTAATACGCAAGACAGGACACCAAATATATCACGGTTCACCCCACTGGCTGTTGACAACACAGTAATGTATTTATTTATTTAGGCTGCGCTGGGTCTCTGTTGCTGTTTATGGGCTTTCTCTAGTTGTGGCAAGTGGGGCTTCTCTTCCTTGCAATGCTAGGGCTTCTCATTCTGGTGGCTTCTCTTGTTGCAGAACACCGGCTCTAGGCAGGCGGGCCTCAGTAGTTGCAGCATGTGGGCTCAGTAGCTGCAGCTCCTGGGTTTAGTGGCCCCGCAGCACGTGGAACCTTCCCAGACCAGGGATCGAATGCCGTCCGCTGCATCGGCAGGTAGATTCTCAACTGTGGACCACCAGGGAAGCCCCAGATGTTTTGTTTTGTGAATGGGATTGTGCCCAGAGTAAGAATGACTGCCCAAAGGCAAGCACTTAGAAGCAGATGGGGGAATGTAAGGGTCTTCCTGAGCCCCCTGAGCAGCAGGAGCCCCCGGGCCTGGCCTCTTGCTCTGGTTTCCTCCTCTGCATCAGGCTTCCCTCCCTGTTGCTGGTTTCCAAAGCTGCCTCTGGCACAGCCCTTCGCAGACAGCTTCCAGAAGCAAAGGCCCAGACATCACTGGCTCCTCTCCAGATTCTGGCCAAAGTGCCTGGAAGTTTCTCTGAGCCTCATATTGTCTTTCAGATGTATCCCTGGGGAGGCAGATCTCTCGCAATCAGGGCAATCACCGCTTTCTGGCCCCTGCTGACCGGGAAACATGGGCTGGGTGTGGCAGGCAGGAAGCTCAGGGCAGGACTGCCACTTTTAGTTCAGATCCAGGGGAAAAATGGGGGTTTCAGGGCACTAGGCTGGCTCCTGGCTGGAGTGGGAACAACCAGGACAATGAGAGCGTTCACTCCTCATCCGATTCTCAAACACTCATCTCTGAGCATCTCTGTGGGTCCAGCCCTGTGCTTAGTGCTGTGGGAGCACAAAGGCCAGAGGTCCTGGCCCTTGCCTTCCAGGAGCTTGCATCCTGTAGGCTCAAGTAGGACATTAGCTACTAGAAAACCAGAGCACCAGGGAGTAAATCAGGCTGGGAGTTTTCAGTTGCGAGTAACATGACCTCTGGAGAGAAAACATTGCATGCTTCTCACTTCTGAAAGCAATTCCATTTCAGACGTTATTTTCTGAAATGTTACTTTTTGAAATATATGTGTGGTGTGTGTGTATGCCAAAATTAACACTGACTCTAGATTTTCTGATTGCAAAATTCTACAGTTTATCAAAGCTGAAATCTTTTCCTTTTGTTCTCTGTTGGTCCCCTAAGTTAGCTAGTGCCTTAAGGCCACATTTTAAGTTATCCAAACTGAATCAGTATCAAAAAGGAAATATTTTGTCCCCATGTCCAAAGATATTCCAGCTTCAGGTTTGGTTGGATCCAGGGCCTGATCACATGTCATGTGAACTCTGCATGGTTTTGCTTCCTCTATTTTGGCTTTATTCTTAGGGATGCTCATACTCTTAGGACCATATTCTGTGATAGTCAGTCCCACTTGAAAGAATGGGCCCATTTCCTGGCCACACCAGAAAAGCCCTTATTTAAATGACTCTGACTGGCCCATCCCTGAACCAGTCTCTGTACTGGTCAGTGGTGGGGATGGGAGTGGTTTGAGAGAAGATGGAACACTCTGATTCCTCTCTGGATCCTGGGGTGGTTAGCTTCTTCTGAATCACACGATTGAAGCTCAGGGATACGAGATTTCCCACGAAAGACTAGGGTGTTATGATCAGAAGGAAGACAGATGCTGAGCAGAATAACAATCAATACTTACTGCTGGTGGGGTGATGGAATACGCCCTCAGAGATGTATGAACCAAGGGCTGTGAGAATTCAGAGAGGGAGATGTCATCTGCAGTTAAAGACATCAAGGAAGGATGCATGTAGACTGGGACTTGAAGGATGACCAGAGTTTGAGTGCTGGATGTGGGGGAATGGGGAAGAAAGGGCATTCTGTTTTTTTTTTTTTTTTTTAGAAAAGGCATTCTGAATGCAGGGAGCAATGTGAGCAGAAACCTGGAGGCAAGCACAGAGAGGAGCAGGAACTGAAGCTGGAGGGGGGAAAGGCTTTGAATGCCAAGCAAAGGAGTGTGGATTGAATTTGGGAGATACTCATGGATGTTCAGGAGCTGAGGTTGGGTCATCAGATCTGAGCTGCTGGGAGCTGATACTAGAAGCCCCAGGGGCCCTGACCCTCTGCTCCACTCCCTGCCCCTTCCCCTGGGCTGTCTTGGTGTCCACAGATCCCTCTTCCTTTAGTTCAGCTCAGACAGGGCTGGAGTTTTCCAGTAGAAATGCTTCCTCAGGAGGAAAGTGAAAGTGCAAAGTGTGATTACAGAGTAACCTTGTAGATTTTCATGCTCACCAGCATCCAGTCAAAAGTGGGGTTTGTAACTCTCTTCAAACCTGTGTTTGAATTCCTCCTCTCTCCCTGGGGATAAGTCACATAACCTCCCTGAGCCTCCATTTCTTTTTCTGCAAAATGGAATGAGCAGGGACTTCCCTGGTGGTCCGGTGGTTGAGAATACACCTGCCAGTGCAAGGGACGTGGGCCCGATCCCTTATCTGAGAAGATTCCACATGCTGTGGAGTAACTGAGCCGCATGTCACAGCTCTAGTGCCTGTGTTTTAGAGCCCTTGCTCTGCAGCCAGAGACACCACCGCAATGAGAAGCCCAGACACCGCAACTAGAGAAAGCTGCGCACAGCCACAAAGCCCCAAAGCCTCCACAAACTAATTATAAATTAATAAATAAAGGCAATAAGCTTTAAAAATATATGAAACAAGTAAGTTCCATCTCGCAAGATTGGTAGGAAGATTAAATGGGATGCTGTATGCCACATATAGGGTACACAGAGTCTGCAATGATGATGATGAAGATGATGAAGGAGATGAAAGGACCAACCAGGGAGGAAGGAAATGACCTGCAGAGTTCAGTTCCTTGGAGAGCTCTTAGCTTGGCGTGTGAGTGAGGCCGCGTCATCAGGCTGGGCAGATGCAGATGAAGGGTGGCCAGGACAGCGTGCAGGAGTGAAAAGCAGCCTCAGCCCTTCCTCTTGAACTTTGCCCTCTCTTTGCCCTGCTGGGGTCACGGAACCCCAGTGAGAACACATCATTGTGTCATCCTTCTTGTGTATCCCCAAGTTAAGGAAAGGGCTCTGGTCATGGCAGAGGGCCCTGGAAAGTCAGGTTGTGCTGATACTGCCCCAGGTGGCCCTCCTCTGGGCCTCAGTTTACCCCACTGGTTAAGGGATACTGGTCAGTCTCCTTGGGGTCCCAGGGCAGCCAGAGGAGCATGCTTTCAACAGGATTTCTACAAATCTCAGGATGGCTGGAATAGGCCTGAAGGATGAGATGAAGCTAGTGAGGAAGGGCAGGAGGGGGATAAAGGCTCAAGCCAGGAGTCACCAAGCTTTACTGATTCCCCCCTCAGCAAAATAATTTGAAGATGTATCCCCCAAATATATTTGTTTACTTATTTATATCAGTGACATACATTACTATACTAATATATTCTGCCCACTATAAAATATACATAAAATGAAGAACTTAAAGCGATATCAATAGGAAAAAAACAAACCATGACCATTCATACAACAGACTGCTACAAGAATGAGGTCTTACAACTCAATACTAAGAAGACAGCTAAGTTGAAAAATGAAGAAAAGATGTAAATAGACATACTGTCAAAAAGGAGATATGAATGGCTTAATAAGCATATGAAAATGTTCAATTTTATTTACCATTAGGGAAGTGCAATTTTGCAGGATCTTAGTTCCCCGACCAGGGATTGAACCCGAGTCCTTGCAGTGAAAGCATGGGGTTCTAACCACTGGACCTCCAGGGAATTCTCAGTGAAATGCAATTGAAAATCACATGAGATAACCTGCACATCTTTTGCCATGAAGAGGTGAAGTGAAAGTTTCTCAGTCACATCTGACTCTTAGCAACCCCATGGACTATACAGTCCATGGAATCCTCCAGGTCAGAAAACTGGAGTGGGTAGCCGTTCCCTTCTGCAGGGGATCTTCCCAACCCAGGGACCAAATCCAGGTCTCCCTCATTGCAGGGGGATTCTTTACTAGCTGAGCCACCTGGGAAGCCTCATGGTCTTCTTCAAAAAGATGAATGATGGCAAGTGTTGAAGATGTGGAGAAATTGGCATCTTCACCCATCACTGGTGGGAGTGTAAAATGGTGCAGCCCTTTGTAAAAACAGCTTAGCAGTTTCTTAAAAAGTTAAACACAAAATTACCACCCAACCCAGCAATCCTCCTAGGTTATCAAATGAAGAGGAATAAAAATATATGCCCACACAAAGGCTTGTATGTATTTGCAGCAGAATTATTCATAATAGAAAACCCTGGAAACATCCTATTATCCATCAGCTGGTGAATGGATAAACGAAATGTGAAATATCCATACAACGGATATTATTCAGGAACAAACTAACTAAATATAATCAACATGGATGAACCTCAAGGACATTATCTTTAGCGAAAGAAGCTAGACACAAAAGACTGTGTATCCTATGATTCCTTTTATATGAAATTTCCAGGGATGACAAATGCATAAAGACAGGAAGCAGATCAGCATTTGGCTGAACTAGGGGTGAGAGGAAGGGTTAAACTGTAAAAGACCCAAAGGAACTTTGGGGATGATGGAAATATTCTAAAACTGGATTGTGGTCAGAGCTGCACAACTCCATATAGGTTTACTGGAAATCACTGGGCTTTCCAGGTGGCACAGTGGTAAAAGAATCTTCTTGCCAGTGCAGGAGACGCAGGAGACGCAAGAGACTCGGGTTCAGTCCCTGGGATGGGAAGATCCTTGGAGTAGGAAATGGCAACCCACTCCAGTTTTCATGCCTGGAGACTCCCATGTGCAGAGAAGCCTGGCGGGCTACAGTCCATGGTGTCACAAAAAGTCAAACACACGACTAAGCGACTGAGCACACACACATGAACACAAAAATCATTGAACAGTATACTTATCATGGATAAATTTTCATATAAATTATGTCTCAATATAGCTGCTTAAAAAAAAAAGAGGATGTTCTTTAGGCTTTGGTATATATAGGTCTCCAAGATGTAATTAAAAAAAGATTTAATTGAAATATAATTTGTTAATGATGTTGTGTTAATTTCTGTGGTACAGCAAAGTGATTCAGTTATACATACAAATACGTACATTCTTTTTTAAATAGTCTTTACCATTATGGTTTATCATAGAATACTAAATATAGTTCCTTGTGCTATACAGTAGGACCTTGTTTTTTTATCCATTCTAAATATAACAGTTTGCAAGCAAGCTGTATTTTAAATGGAAAAGCTAAGGTACAGAGTATGCTGCTGTTTGCATTTCTTTTTTTTTTTTTTAAAAAAAGAAAAGGTGTACCACTGTGTAAAACAGTATGGAATCTTCTCAAAAAAAAAAACTAAAAATAGAGCTGTCATTCAGTTCAGTTCAGTCGCTC
>SJYV01018412.1:0-16335 GCA_006410875.1 Neotragus pygmaeus
CTTACTCCTTGGAAGAAAAGTTATGACCAACCTAGATAGTATATTCAAAAGCAGAGACATTACTTTGCCGACTAAGGTCCGTCTAGTCAAGGCTATGGTTTTCCAGTGTTCATGTATGGATGTGAGAGTTGGACTGTGAAGAAAGCCGAGCGCTGAAGAATGGATGCTTTTGAACTGTGGTGTTGGAGAAGACTCTTGAGACTCCCTTGGACTGCAAGGAGATCCAACCAGTCCATTCTGAAGGAGATCAGCCCTGGAATTTCTTTGGAAGGAATGATGCTAAAGTTGAAACTCTAGTACTTTGACCACCTGATGCGAAGAGTTGACTCATTGGAAAAGACTCTGATGCTGCGAGGGATTGGGGGCAGGAGGAGAAGGGGACAACAGAGGATGAGATGATGGATAGTATCACAGACTCGATGGATGTGAATCTGAGTGAACTCTGGGAGATGGTGATTGACAGGGAGGCCTGGCGTGCTGCGATTCATGGGGTTGCGAAGAGTGGACACGACTGAGCGACTGAACTGAACTGAATGATTAACTCAGGGCATGATAGAGAGTTTTAACTACCTGTGTATTTAATCACCTTTGTCTTTGCATTCAGCTGGTCTTTCACCATCCTAGATGTAGAAAGAAAGATTTTCTCGAAAAGAATTGTATGTAATCTTATGGTTTGGGAGGGTATCCCGTATGCCTATTTAAAAGACCTCCCTTCAAGGTGGGCTAAGAGAAAACTTGGAAGAAAGGAGACTCTGCTTTGGAAAAGCATCAATGTTGCTGCTGTTTAGTCGCTAAGCTGTGCCTGACTCTTTTGAGACCCCGTGGACTGTAGCCCGCTGGGCCCCTCTGTCCATGGGATGTCCCTGGCAAGAATACTGAAGTGACTTGCCATTTTCTTCTCCAGAGGAGCTTCTTGATCCAGGAATAAAACCTGTGTCTTCTGCACTGGGGGCTGAATTCTCTACCACTGAACCACAAAGGAAGCCCATGGTGGGCTTGTGTTATTGCAAGCAAGTCATCTAACCTTTCATCCTCATTTCCTCATCCATATAATGCAGAGGTTAAAACCTTTTTTCCTACTTGGACATGCTTTATTGAAGTTCAGTAGCACACATTATCTTACAGGAGTTACAGTCTGTATTATTTTTCCTCTTTCTATCATTGCCTTTCTGACTTTTTGTTTGTTTGGTTTTTCTTATCTCTCTCTCTCTCTCTCTTTTTTTAAAATTAATTTCTAGACCTTTTCATTGAAATACTCCTACTGTTAAAATTTGTTTTCTCTATATTTTCTGTGAAATGAGCTGTTTATTTGAACAGTATACAGTTACTAATTTTCAATCACTCATGACTTGCAAAAATGGCAATTGCATATTTTCAACCTTGCTCCTAATAAAACGAGCCAGTAGAAGTCCCCAGCGCAAGCCCATCCTCTCAGCTCGCGCGGTTTCCCCGGCTCCCAGCATGCACTGCACTTCTCCCCGTACATTCTCGTATTTTCTCTACTCTATGGAAGCTCAGGGAAAAAAAGACCGAAAACACAAAATAAAAATCTGAAAATCACGACTCATCTGCTACATTTCGGTAAACAGTTTTTCCTGATAAAAATTAAGTGAATTTTCTGTAGAAAATTAGGAAAATACAAAAGATTGAAAAACTCTTGTAATTAAACATTATCTATCTACCTCCAAATTCATTACCAACATTTCCTAGATAAATAGATATAGAAATACAGCATGCAAATACAGGGAGGAAAAGAATATTTTCATTTTAGTTTTGAAAAATACATTCATTTTATAGCTACTATTTTGTGTTAAATTTAATATATTATTAATATCCCAATACTATAAATTATTATTTTGCATATCAATTATTCTTTACATACCTCAACATGTTTTTAAATGTTGTATGATATTTCATTTTAAGGGATTATTAAATTTGAATATTCCTCAGATGTTCATAGATGATTTTGGTCTTATAGAATGTATCATGATGAAAATTCTAATAAATTAATGTCTGCACCAATTTACAATTCTTTGTTAAGGATAGATTTCTACAAGTGGAAATTTTTGATCAAAGTTGTTCAAATGTTAATAGCTTTGATAATTTAAATTGCTGTACAGAAAGGCTGTATCAGTACACACCCGAGGGCAGTTCATGTGCTTGTTTACTTCCTTAGACCAGATTTCTCAAACTTTTTGGTTTCAGACTCCTTTTTTCTCTGAAAAATTATTGAGATTCACCAACGTTCTTTGACTTAAGTGGGTATTATGTACATATATAATATTTAGCACATGTGAAATTGAAACTGAAAAGACTGTAAATGTCTATATATTAATTTATTTAAAAACAATAATAAGCTTATATATTAATAAAAGTAATAGCATAAAAAATAATTGTGTCTTTCAAACTAAAAATGTCTCATCTGGCTTAATGGAATGTTGTTGGATTCTCATACTTGCTTCTATATATATATTTAATCTGTCATTGGTTGAAATATATACAAAGAAAGTCCTGATTCACACATAAATGTGACTGAAAGAGGAAAAGTATTTTAATGGCTTTTTCAGATAATTGTAGCTATATTTCTTTGAAACTACCTGAAATCCAACAAGTGTTAGCTTCTTAAAGGCTGGTTGCACTTTGGAATCAGAAGTCAATGTTTTGTACTCTGCTGAGTTAAAATTCGATGGTATATCTTAACTTAAATGGATCTTTTACTCATTCGTGATAATGTAAAATCATGTGTTAAAAAATCTTGATTTCCAAAATTATGCAGGTCTTCCAGTCTTTGACACATTTCATTATAGAATATTAAAAAAAAATTATGTTTATTAACATCATCATCGATCTCATCAGAAAATCTTTCAGTCTTAGGCAGCTGTCAAAATGGTATTTCTTAAAAGCTTGAATTCTGTGATTGGCCTAAGTACTATCAGTTGTTTTCCTTGAAGCCACAGACTCCATTTATTTTCAAGACAATATCCTCCAAAGTATAACTCTGAATACCCAGTTTGTCTGTCCATCATTCTTTTGGGTAAGAATATAGTCCTTGAATAAAAGTGGCTAGTGCAGTTCACATCTTAAAGTGATTTTTTTTTTTCAAAAGAATTGTTACATGCAATAGAAAGGCTTTAATGTTCTTCCCATATCACCGCAGAATATTAAAAAGACCCATACTCAAGGGTTGAGATGTAATGAAATTAACATTTTTACTACTTCAGCAAGGACTTTCTTAAATGAAACTATTTAATAGCTTTATTTTTTCGGCAACTTAAAGTTGAAGACGACAATTACCATCAGTACAGTTTTTTTTTTTTTCCCCTCCATGGTCTTAATTTGTTTTAAGTTACCATTGCTTTTGCACAATTCATGCAAGTATCAGCACAGTGATAAGGCAGATAGTATCTTAATATTACTATAAAAATAATTTTGGCCTTATAGCCAAAAGGAAAGAAGGGTTCTGCTATCATACTTTCATTACAATTATTAAAACCATTCTTCCTATTCCATCTTCAATGAAAGGGGATAGGAATGGATTAAAAGAATTATTTTTCACCCCCCCAGAAATATTTAATTTTCCTTGCTAATATTCAAGAAACAGAAACAAACTTCTCAACTGACAGCACAAAGACACCATAAAGACAAAGGCTCCCCCATTCAAAGAGAAGCAGGAGAGAGAGTAAACATACATTTACCTAAAAAAATATTATTTATGTGTTTAAAGTACAAATTAGTTTGGTACAGAACATCTCACGTCTGTTTTATTTCCATATCCCTCAGACTGACAATGGGATGCCTATCAATTAATTCATTTAGAGAGCCATACACCACAAGAAATAAATTATTTGTCCTCTGGAGCTTGTCACAAGGGGATTTTTAAAAAACCATTAAACAGAAAGACAACTGTTCATCTTACAAAGATGAAAGGCCAGTGCCTCCTCCTCAGCCGACAGTTTCTTAGCAAAAATGATATCTACTCTGCATGGTGTTTTACATGTAATAAAACATGCTTATATACAAGCTACTTAAATTCTTTGAACTTCACTTTTCTTATGTATGAAACTGGATTAGTGGCAACACTTAGTGAGTATTTAATAAATAATGCGTGTGATATATTTAGCACTTTGCCTGGCGCCTATTAAGTTTTCAGGCACTGATCATGGTGGTCATAACGGTAGGATCAGCAGAAAAAGTAGCAAATGCAGGAGCTGGTGTGTTAGGAATTAGTAACTGAGGTTTGGCAGGGTGAAGGGAGTCTCACGGTCACCCAGCAAGGCAGAGATGAAATTGGTCTTCATAGGCTCTTTTCCCTCCATGACCTAAAGTCTTCCTTCTGTGCCGTAGCTGTATTTCTGGGGCTCTCAGAAAGTGTTCTTAGCTCTCCTGTGGGTTTGATATCCTAACACCAGACGGTGGGCCTCTCAACCTATAGTGTAGGTACAGTCATCCTTCCATAGTGGGGGATTCCAGGACCACCCTCAGATACCAAAACTCTGAGGCTCAAGTTCCATCTATTAAATGGCAATTGAATACCATCCACAGGTGGATGAACCCGTGGACACAGAACCTGCAGATTCAAAGGCCCAGAGTGTGACTCAGTCTCTAAATTGGGCCCCTCATCCCCAAACATTAGTTTCATATTTCCATAACCCTAACAGAAATAGATGGGGAAACAATTGGAAACAGTGACAGACTTTATTTTCTTGGGCTCCATAATCACAGCAGATGGTGACTGCAGCCCTGAAATTAAAAGATGCTTGGTCTTCAGAAGAAAAGCTATGATAAACCTAGACAGTGTAATAAAAAGCAGAGACATTATTTGGCCGACAAAAGTCTGTCTAGTCAAAGCTATGGTTTTTCCAGTGGTCATGTATGGATGTGAGAGTTGGACCATAAAGAAGAAGTGTGAGCACTGAAGAACTGATGCTTTTGAAGACTCCTGAGAGTCCCTTGGACAGCAAGGAGATCAAACCAGTCAATCCTAAAGCAAATCAACCCTGAATATTCATTGGAGGGACTGACACTGAAGCTGAAGCTCCAATACTTTGGCCACCTGATGTGCAGAACTGACTCATTGGAAAAATACCCTGATGCTGGGAAAGACTGAAGGCAGGAGGAGAAGGGGGCGATAGAGGATGAGATGGTTGGATGGCATCACTGACTCGATGGACATGAGTTTGAGCAAGATCTGAGTGAAAGTCAAGGAAGTCTGGCGTGCTGCTCTCCATGAGGCTGCAAAGAGCTGGACACAACAGAGTAGCTCAACAGCGAGAGAAATAGTGCATTACTCATAAACCTGAAGCAGCGAAGGGTTAGCAGCATGAACTTTGGACAGAGCAACCCAAGTCAGAATCCAGCTTTCTTCTTCTTATAAACATAATTTTGGAATCATCCCTTTCTTATCAGTAAAAAAAAAAAAATAGTGAGTTACAAGTGCTTGTTTGATGGAACAGCAGTGAAGATTGTTAAGTTAGCATCTAGAATCTGCAGAGGCACACAGAGCCAGGCGCACAGTGGATGGGAAGTAAATGACTATTTGATGATTAACTCTTACCGAAAACATTTGCTCTTCTGGGTCCTGATTTTTGGTCTCTTAGACTAAATAGCTTCATTATTTCCCTCCCTCTTCAGTTCCCAGACACATCGCAGACTTATAAGAATATTAAAAACTCAGGACTATAGCTACACAGAATTTCCCATAATCCTCTTTCTGCTTTGCGCTCCTAAAGCTATTTCATAGAAAAGTGACCTTATTTTTAAATAGAGGGGGCAATTGAAAATCAGTGAACGGACCTACCCCCTAATGATTTTTTTCTCAGACATAATTATAATAATTAGCATTATAAAGTGCTAATTATCTTTGGACACAGAAGACCCGCACACCAGAGACAGAGGCCTGCATTAAGTAAAGTGGATTTCACTTTCTTCAGTTAAGAGATTTCTCCTTTTTCCTTTTTGTAATGATGCAAGAGATACTTAGTCCACCAAGCCTCATTTTAGAACTTTTTCCAGATAAAGAAACTATCTGCTGGCCATCCACAGCCAGTCTACATATTGAGCCTGTGAATATACAAAGAGATTGCTCCATAAGCATCACTCTTGGTTGAGTGATTTTTCTGTGATTGTGGGCCAGTGCCCAGGACCTGGAAAGAATCCAAAGTGGTAAAGATCATGAGTTTCTTGCTTAGATGGCAGATTATTCTGGTTAGCGTATAGATTGGCACCTTCCTACTCCATCAGAGTCTTAGAAGCTGGTGGGGTGGTTGTTGAATATGTCAGGTGTATGGGAGAGAAACTCAGTATGTAGTGAGACGTTCAAGCTCAGCAGGACTTAAGGAATCATCTATTTCAACCATTTAATTTTGCAGAGAAGAAACTGAGGTACAGGACTACGCGATAGAAGAACCAGAATGGAAAACCCGAGCTGCTGATGCTTTCAGGTAAATCATTATCACTTTGTGTTGGGCTTTAGATCAAAGGACTTTTACTAAGAAAAGTCAGGGTCATGTATTAGCGTGCAGAAGAGAGTCAGACTCAAGAATGAGGCATTGCTGTAAGGTCATGAGAAAATGACTCTGGGCTTCCACTTAGCAACGGGATAATTGTTAATATTATCTAGTCCTCGCCTCACTAGCTTGAGACATAAGATACTGCGGTAGAGTTTAAAACAGAGTAGCAGCAGTGCAAAGCTGTAAAGAGCCACGCACACTTTCTGAGGCCCCAGGCACTCACCTCCTGAGGTCAGGTAGTGGCAGTGTTAGTACCTCAGTCATGTCCGACTCTTTGCGACCCCACGCCCTGTGGCTGCCAGGCTCTTATTTTCATGTATTTCTCCAGGCAAGAGTGCTGGAGAGAGTATCCATGCCCCCCTCCAGGGAGTCTTCCCAACCTGGGGACTGGACCCAGGTCTCCGGCAGTTCAGACGAATTCTTTACCATCTGAGCCACCAGCGAAATCCCTTAGGTCACACCTGCTCCCTATTCAGCATAGTCACATGTCTCCAGCTTCAGTCTAGAGATACCCTGTGGTCCTCAAGTGAGGTCAGTTTCATGCCCAGACAGCCTCATTCAATTGGAAGTGCTTACTTGGGTGAGGTAAAAATCTACCTTCTCAAAATGCCCTCTCACTGAACCTGTTCTGAACATTGAAACACAAACAGATAAATGCTTTACTTAAAAGAAAAACTTTCAATTATTTTAAAATATGAACATGATTCCCTTAATTTTCCCTAAGCCTGTGTTTCTCAAACTCAGCTGTATCAGAATCTTCTGGAGTATTGCTAAAACACCATTGCTGACTCCCAACCCCAGAGCATCTGATTCCATAGGTCTGGAGTGGTACCTGAGGATTACTTTTCCAACAAGTTCTCAGGTGATACTGGTCTGAGGACTGCATTTTGAGATTCCCAGCTCCAAGCTATTCAGTTATCTCCATTGTACATTTGAGGCATAATTTCCTAATTGATGTCACTTCATTTGTCTTTTTTTGAATGCTTTAGAAATTTCCTTGTTAAATTTTTTACACTTTTTATATTTGTTCAAGTTTTCCTTAGTGGGCATGTATGGCTTTTTCTACTTGAGGGGGGAAAAAAGTACACATAAAAAATAAAGTTAAATAAAAGTATAATTATCAATATAAAGCAAGATGACTAAAATGATTTATCTCATTATCATGTTTTCATAGCCTTTATGAAATATGCTGTATTTGAACTGGAATGCCTTTTCTAAGTAAATTATTTCTATTTCCATCAGTGAACACTATAGTGATTAGGGAAAAACATGCCTTCTTGGAATTAACTTTATATTGCCTCTCTGGAGTTTATGGCAACATGAGAAAGCCTAAATTTATAAACTAAAAACCTGATTTTGAAACCCAAACTCATGGATTTCATGGACACTGCAATGTGTTCTGACAGTGTGTCTTTAGACAAGAGTTTGGTTTCCTCAGTTTTGAATGGCACCAAGGTGGCAACGTGTGTGCCTGTTAGTGGCCCAGTCGTGTCTGACTTTTTGCCATTCCATGGCTGGTAGCCCGCCAGGATCCTCTGTCCATGGATTTCTCCAGGCAAGAACACTGGAGTGGGTTGCCATGCCCTCCTCTAGGGGATCTTCCTGACACAGGGATAGAACCTGGGCCTCCCGAGTTGCAGGCTGATTCTTTACCGTCGGAGCCTCAAGGGAAGTCTCCAGATAGTAACAGCTTCCCTTTACACTCTGTATGGAAGTGAGGGGAAACACACTGACTCTGGTGTATCTATAAAGGCCTTGCACGTTTTGTTATTATCTCCGGTGTTTATTCACATGGACACCACTTTCACTTTCTCATCTGGAATTCCATTTCATGAGCAGAAAAGTAATATAAGTTCATTGGCTTTAGAAGTGTCTTCAGGCAGGAGCCCTTCACTGGCCAAGCACACTGCCTACACGTGTCATCTCACTCAACTTAACCTTCAGTTTCATCAAGTTGAAGACTGTGCCCTGTCCCAGGGAAGGCCAGGTCTACAGTCCACGAGCCTGTGGTCTGTGCCTCTCAGCTCCCCGGATTAGATGCGGTGGCAATGAGACTTCAGGTTCTCCTTGGACACCACATTGATCAGTTGCTCGGCCACGTCTCCCTGTGGACTGTAGCCCGCCAGGTTCCTCTGTCTATGGGATTTCCAAGACAAGGATATTGGTGTGGGTTGCCATTTTCTCCTCCGGGGTGGAGGCCGCAGACAAAGCCTGTAACTCTACCCGCTTCTTTTGTTGTTATTATTTTAGTATCATAGAGTGTGGGGTTTTTCCCTTTGCATTTTATTTTATATTGGAGCACAGCTGATTAATAATGTGTTAGTTTCAGGTGTACAACAAAGTGGTTCATTTATGCCTATACATGTGTCTAAGGCTTTTAAATTATTTTCCCAATTAGGTTGTTATAGAATATTGAAGTATACACCCTCGAATAAGAAAGAATAGAGGTGATTTGAATATAATTCCTTCTCCGTGGCTGATGAGAGAAAGAGCCCCCATATTTAGGAACATGACTTGGTGAAGCTCAAACTGGATGAACCACAGGATGAGTTTTGATGGGCATGTTTTGGATGTCAGGCCTGGGGTAATTTCTGAAGCACTGTACAGACTTCTACTAACTCTTGGAGGAAAAAACCTGGGGGGAGAATCGGTTGCGTCAGCTGAGTGTCCCACAGGTGTTTCTCGCACTTCCCCGCGTCACTCTTTGTGATTGTTCTGGAAGCGTCCACAGCTCATTTTCAGATGGCTCCTCTTTATTCTGTGGAGCTGCTTTTCCACCAGCGTGAACTGAGCAGGCTATCAGAAATGATATTTTCACACTACTGTTTTAGGCAAAGAGGCACTTACCAATTAACCATTTTCTGATCAGAAAAAAAGTCACCTGGATTTTTCTGAATTGCCTCTGTGCTTGGCTGAGTCCAAAATAATTTGCCATGCACATAAGTACAGGGTGATGCAGAAAGAAAAAAGCATTTTCAAAAAAAAAAAACAGCTCCTTTATAATTCTTCTCTACCATGTACAGCTCCCACCACTTCGCATTGAGTCTTTTCTTCCTCCTGTACTGAGTTCCACGAACTTTCAATTCATTGCATTTTAAGTACAGGCTCCTCACTAACCTTCAAGCTACTTTTTGTTACTTACACACACTTGCTTTCACTGTTCGATTAGTGTATTTTTCAACAGATTATTTTCAATTGGTATATTTGAAATATACTGATAATTGATGATTGCATATATATTGATACTTGATAATTATATATATATATAATTGATATATTGGGAGTATAATGGGTTGGGATGGAACATGCCATCATTTTTTCTATTTAAAATTTTAAAAATTATTTTTTTAATTTAACAACTTTTCCCCTAAGGATAAAGTTTTCAGAAATAAGTAAAAGTCAATGTGAGGGGTAAGTGTATATTTAAAACATAGGGGATAGAACTATGGACCTCCTTTGCCTGATTTCTGGGATGAAGCAATTCTTTATTCCATTATATTTCATTGGATTTCCTTGTTCCCTCCCAGTCTGCAGGTCAAATATTTACACCTGAATGATGCTCAGCTCTGTGAAAGACAGGCTGGCTGGATCAGCTGCTGTCTCAGACAGTCTTTAAATGTGTTTTCAGCATGTCTTCAGACAGTTATTTTTCCCTCTGTTCAATTTTGCTCATCTTACTTAACTTTTCAAGTGCTACTATTTCCTTTTTAAATGTGGTATTGAGAAGCACAAACATTATTGAAAGAGAGACTCTTACTAGCATAATCGTGCATTATCTTCCTTTTATATTGCAGATGGAAAACATTAAACCTAGAGGGAATAGAAATCTGCTCAATCAGATATTGATAGTACAATTTCTTTTAAAAATACTTACCTGTGGAGAAGAAAAATACCATGTTTTTTTTTTTTTTTAAAGGAAGTAAGCTTCCATCATTTTTAAACAGATCCAAATGACATAGGGGATTAAAATCTATCTTCTGGGAGCCAGACTTCCTTGAGGATGCTATCCTTTCCCTTTTGCAATTTGGTATTTTAGTGGGGAGTTGGGGTGGGAGAGGGGAACTCTTGTAAGTGGTATATCATAATTTGGGGATCAGAAGAGAACTTGGAAAGAGCCTCTGTCCGATGGCTTAGATTAAGTTCTATTCACAATAATTACTTACCAAAAATTGGACAGTTTTATCTCAGCATAATTGACAAAGGGTAAACTACACGGATTTAAAGTGCTCAATTCGATAGCTTTGATCGATGTGTAAAACCAGGAAACCACTGCCAAGATCGAGGCAGTGGACACACTAGCCCTAACACCTTCCTCGCCTCTGGCCCTGGACTCAGGCAATCTGCTGTCTGTGCCTGTGGATTCCTTCATGATTTATGTTCCACAGAGACGGGAGAAGCCAAACCTGCACAATTATTTTTAGATTCATCCAGGCTGTTGCATGAATCAAGGGTCCATTGCTTTTTATTACTGATTAGTCTTTGTGTGAACATATGCTTTCATTCAATTTGGGTAAATAAGTAAAAATGGAATTTCTAAATAAGTAGAGATAGATGCCCATCTATTTTTAATGAAATTGTCTTCTAAAGTGGTTGTACCTGAAAAAATAAATAAATAAATAAAACAAACACCTGGACAAAATATCTTGGTTTTTAAGCTAGTAGACAAGGTGGGCAGGTAATTTGGCCCATTACTCCAGTTTTGCCAGAAATGGAAAAATGATAATTACTTTTAATTAAAAAAGAACTTTCAAGGAGGACATGAGGTTTCAATATCATTCTCAAATACAGATGTGAGAAAAGATTTACATGGAGAGGCGTTAACCAAACTGGACTGTCACGTTATCAGTGGTTCATATGGGGATCTGAAATTTCTTATAACTGAACACTTTTGAAGTTTGACAAATGATATCTTCATTCTAATGATAATTCTGATTAATAATAACCTCCAAAATATAAACTTTGCCTGTTACAAAGGGAAGTTTTTTGTGTGTGTAATTTCCATCGTGAAAGTTGTTTTCAATAGAGTAGTACATTAATTTCCTGAGTCTGTCTTACAAACTGAAATGCTTGTAGAAGTCTTTGAAAAATACAAACATTTAACATTTTCCTTTCTCTCTACAAACATGGTTCTTACAGAATGAATATAAGACATGAAAATAAGTAAANGAGCTGCTTTTCCACCAGCGTGAACTGAGCAGGCTATCAGAAATGATATTTTCACACTACTGTTTTAGGCAAAGAGGCACTTACCAATTAACTCCACCATTTTCTGATCAGAAAAAAAGTCACCTGGATTTTTCTGAATTGCCTCTGTGCTTGGCTGAGTCCAAAATAATTTGCCATGCACATAAGTACAGGGTGATGCAGAAAGAAAAAAGCATTTTCAAAAAAAAAAAACAGCTCCTTTATAATTCTTCTCTACCATGTACAGCTCCCACCACTTCGCATTGAGTCTTTTCTTCCTCCTGTACTGAGTTCCACGAACTTTCAATTCATTGCATTTTAAGTACAGGCTCCTCACTAACCTTCAAGCTACTTTTTGTTACTTACACACACTTGCTTTCACTGTTCGATTAGTGTATTTTTCAACAGATTATTTTCAATTGGTATATTTGAAATATACTGATAATTGATGATTGCATATATATTGATACTTGATAATTATATATATATATAATTGATATATTGGGAGTATAATGGGTTGGGATGGAACATGCCATCATTTTTTCTATTTAAAATTTTAAAAATTATTTTTTTAATTTAACAACTTTTCCCCTAAGGATAAAGTTTTCAGAAATAAGTAAAAGTCAATGTGAGGGGTAAGTGTATATTTAAAACATAGGGGATAGAACTATGGACCTCCTTTGCCTGATTTCTGGGATGAAGCAATTCTTTATTCCATTATATTTCATTGGATTTCCTTGTTCCCTCCCAGTCTGCAGGTCAAATATTTACACCTGAATGATGCTCAGCTCTGTGAAAGACAGGCTGGCTGGATCAGCTGCTGTCTCAGACAGTCTTTAAATGTGTTTTCAGCATGTCTTCAGACAGTTATTTTTCCCTCTGTTCAATTTTGCTCATCTTACTTAACTTTTCAAGTGCTACTATTTCCTTTTTAAATGTGGTATTGAGAAGCACAAACATTATTGAAAGAGAGACTCTTACTAGCATAATCGTGCATTATCTTCCTTTTATATTGCAGATGGAAAACATTAAACCTAGAGGGAATAGAAATCTGCTCAATCAGATATTGATAGTACAATTTCTTTTAAAAATACTTACCTGTGGAGAAGAAAAATACCATGTTTTTTTTTTTTTTTAAAGGAAGTAAGCTTCCATCATTTTTAAACAGATCCAAATGACATAGGGGATTAAAATCTATCTTCTGGGAGCCAGACTTCCTTGAGGATGCTATCCTTTCCCTTTTGCAATTTGGTATTTTAGTGGGGAGTTGGGGTGGGAGAGGGGAACTCTTGTAAGTGGTATATCATAATTTGGGGATCAGAAGAGAACTTGGAAAGAGCCTCTGTCCGATGGCTTAGATTAAGTTCTATTCACAATAATTACTTACCAAAAATTGGACAGTTTTATCTCAGCATAATTGACAAAGGGTAAACTACACGGATTTAAAGTGCTCAATTCGATAGCTTTGATCGATGTGTAAAACCAGGAAACCACTGCCAAGATCGAGGCAGTGGACACACTAGCCCTAACACCTTCCTCGCCTCTGGCCCTGGACTCAGGCAATCTGCTGTCTGTGCCTGTGGATTCCTTCATGATTTATGTTCCACAGAGATGGGAGAAGCCAAACCTGCACAATTATTTTTAGATTCATCCAGGCTGTTGCATGAATCAAGGGTCCATTGCTTTTTATTACTGATTAGTCTTTGTGTGAACATATGCTTTCATTCAATTTGGGTAAATAAGTAAAAATGGAATTTCTAAATAAGTAGAGATAGATGCCCATCTATTTTTAAAGAAATTGTGAAATTGTCTTCTAAAGTGGTTGTACCTGAAAAAAAATAAATAAATAAAACAAACACCTGGACAAAATATCTTGGTTTTTAAGCTAGTAGACAAGGTGGGCAGGTAATTTGGCCCATTACTCCAGTTTTGCCAGAAATGGAAAAATGATAATTACTTTTAATTAAAAAAGAACTTTCAAGGAGGACATGAGGTTTCAATATCATTCTCAAATACAGATGTGAGAAAAGATTTACATGGAGAGACGTTAACCAAACTGGACTGTCACGTTATCAGTGGTTCATATGGGGATCTGAAATTTCTTGTAACTGAACACTTTTGAAGTTTGACAAATGATATCTTCATTCTAATGATAATTCTGATTAATAATAACCTCCAAAATATAAACTTTGCCTGTTACAAAGGGAAGTTTTTTGTGTGTGTAATTTCCATCGTGAAAGTTGTTTTCAATAGAGTAGTACATTAATTTCCTGAGTCTGTCTTACAAACTGAAATGCTTGTAGAAGTCTTTGAAAAATACAAACATTTAACATTTTCCTTTCTCTCTACAAACATGGTTCTTACAGAATGAATATAAGCCATGAAAATAAGTAAATAATTTGAGTTTAGAAGTTAAAAGGGGATGACGCTGGGGAGCTCTGCTCATCAGAGTCTTCAGGAGAATTGTCTTAAAACCTCTGACAAGAAATGACTAGACACTGGCAAGAGAAACGGCTTGTTACTTTGCTCATCTTAGCGGCAGCTCCACGCACGTGGAACATAAGTCCCAAGAGCCTTCATAAGATGCACTTTTGCTGCCTCTCCATGGGACTGCCTCCTCACTTTCTCTTCTAACCCTTGCTGCTGCCAGTCCCATCCCCAAATTTCGTGGTATCTGTGTCCTTTCAGAAAAGATTGCTCCTGGTCTGGCTCCTCCTCGAGCTATTCATCCAGCCTAACTACCCTCTTTGCCACCGCCGGGAGCCAGCGTGAGGAACTCTGCCCGTGGCAAAGGTCATGAGGAAGGAGGCTCAGCATACGCAAAGGTGGGATCGAGCCTCAGGAGACCCCCTGTTCCCGAGCATCCACCCCCAAAATCAGAGTCTGCCTACTTTACTGCTTTATACTCTCACCTATACCTCTGACTTTACGGGGGGCTCTCCCCCATCACCTCTCTCAGAGAAGGAGTTAACCTACAGCTCCAGTTAATAAAAATTCCTGGGTGTGACAAGGGTGTCTCAGGTCAAACCTCTCTGCTGGCAGACTAGCTTGTGTGACGGGATTATGCACACTCTTGCTACTAGTACATGATTGTTTACAGCATCCTAACCATGAGAGGCACGAGATGTTTTAAACTTCCTAAAGACAGATTCTTTTAGGAAGTGAGAAATTATTTGTATAGTGGGTTGACTAGGAATTATATTGGTGAAGGGTTTTTCATTTATTGGGCCAATGTTTTCTGCTAAATCCCCTGCCCTTATACATGATAATGAATATATAACTAGCATATAGGTCAAATAAGTATTGACCTTTAAGATTAATCATGTTAAACCTTAGGCTAAGTAAATTCCTTTCTTAATTATAACCCACTACACCCTCACCCTATAGAAATGCAACGTTATCTGGTAGCTTCAGAGGGTGGCGCCTGGTTTAAGAAAAAAATCACCCCTGGAAAAAATAAGTTTCTTGGTTGACTGACCATTATCAGAAAGAAGGAGTCATAAAATGTTAGCAGGCCCCCTGGCCAGAAGATGATGTAAAACCCCTAAGACCTTTGTATACATTTATACGAAGCACCTGATTTTGATAAAAGTCAGGTCTGCTGACCCTGCATGACTCTGTATTCATCCCTATGTATAACAAAAAGTATATAAGCGAACCTGAAAAATAAAGAAAACGGATCAGTTTCTGGAAAGACTGATTCCCCCCGTGTCGTTCTACCTTTCCCCTTCTGCCTGAATTCCTATCTGGAGCATGGATGCTTGCCAAGCCTGCTAATTTTGCCCTGGTTTCTCAGACCCACGTGAGAGGGAGCCCAAGGCAGGGCACCCTCCGCTATTTAAGCAGGTGCTGGNCCCCGTGTCGTTCTACCTTTCCCCTTCTGCCTGAATTCCTATCTGGAGCATGGATGCTTGCCAAGCCTGCTAATTTTGCCCTGGTTTCTCAGACCCACGTGAGAGGGAGCCCAAGGCAGGGCACCCTCCGCTATTTAAGCAGGTGCTGGTGGCCTATGTAGGTGGTGCAAACCTCTTGTCTTGAAGTTTTATTGGTATTCCACATAAACCAAGTTATTCAGCATCTTTTTATCCACTAGTACTTTCTACTACACTATTTCTTTCTAATCTCCCTCCATATCTTTAATTAAGCAATTAATTCCTAGGACGCTGACTCCATCCCTGCTTCGAATTCCTGGGATCCACTGGGGCTGGACCCTGGCACCCACCACACACAAGCCCCTTTCCACGTGAATCTCATCTCTGTTAAGGGGAACATCAGTATTTCAGACTGTAACCACTGAAGACAAAATCAACTCTCTAAAATAGCTGTCTCAGAAATCCCTAAAATCATCATGGTTCAAGGCTTGACATTTTGTCTTCATTAGCCCAACTGTGTATCCATCATAAATTCCATCAAAGAGCTGTCCATTTTCTCCTCACTGTTTTGAAAGTCTAATTTGAATATTAACTAACCCAGCAGTAATACAATTTGGGTTGTCACAACAAACTCCAAACTCAGAGACAGTTCAAATGACCATCATCTGGAAAAAAATGAGAATGAAAAGCCATTTCTTATTCAGTTCAGTTCAGTAACTCAGTCATGTTCTTTGTGACCCCATGAATTGCAGCACGCCAGGCCTCCCTGT
>SJYV01018416.1:0-17500 GCA_006410875.1 Neotragus pygmaeus
GATAAAAATTCTGAAGCTTTTGAACTTTGAGAGGGAGATTGTAAAGCAGACATGACATTTGTTATTTTTCAAGAGAAACTGGACCAAAAAGTACAGTTTTTAAAATTATTATCTTTTTTCTAATGTCATGTGTTAATACATGGTTTGGGATGTTAAGTAAATTTTGAAATTCTTGTGTGTAATGTTTCAAAGCAAATTAAGATCCCCTCCCCCCAAATATTAAAGTTGAATGTTTTAAGAATGATTTTTTAAGAAACCAAATTTGTATTAAATTTTTTATTCTGTATATAAAATGAAAACATTTATAAAAAGGTTGAAATGAGAAAAGAATAAAGGTACATTTTCTCATCATTCTGAGGAGAAGCTAAATTCTCTCCCTCTCTTGAAAACATTTTGTTTCTTTCAACTTCTTAATTCTATATGTGTGTTTATGTCACAAATGTCAAATTGTAAATGGGTAAGGCTTTTTTCTTTTAAAAGAGTTAATGATTTGTAAACTGTAATTGCAATTTGTTACTTCTAGGAGTCCCCTGCCTAGCCTTTATGTCTTTTTTTGGAAAAACCACACTAGTTTGATACTTAAAGCATTTCTGAAAATAAAAGGCAAAATTACATGTTACAGGGGAATTTTTTTCCTCCCAGAGAGTTTTATAAAGTATTATAAAAAGAATCCCTAATGACATCTCATCATTTAGAACATAGTCTTTGATGATGTGTTTCCAGTGTCCATATACTTTATTTGGTTCACAATTTCTCAGAATCAGCTTAAGTCCAGTGAGTATTTTGGTATATCTGATTGAGGCTACATTTCAGTTTGATTTGGCTACCTCATGATTTTTCATCTTTGTGTTAACCAAATTAGATTTGAAAACTACACTTCTTTGGATTCTGAGTTTTTTCATTTTCCATTCAGTTTTGCTTACTTTTTATACAATGAGAGCAGCCTACAATAAAACTTGCAAGCACAGCACTGTGTGAGGATGAAGGTTAAATATTGCAACAGTGCTGCTTGACTGAGAGGTGGCTCACTCGTGAGTTCACGCTCTGTTTTGAGATATGTGTACTTGGTCGCTCAGTCGTGTCTGACTGTCTGCAGCCCCATGGACTGTAGCCCACTAGGCTCCTCTGGCCATGGGATTTTCCAGGCAAGGATACTGGAGTGGGTTTCCATTTCCTACTCCAGGGGATCTTCCTGACCTAGGGATCAAACCCGTGTCTCTTGCTTCTCCTGCATTGGCAGGCACATTCTGTACCACTAGGGCCACCTGGGAAGCTTTTGTTTTTGAGATACAAAAGTCTAAATTCTAATGTACTGAGACAAAAGGAAGTGTTGGTATCGGTGTGTGATTAAGGAAAGTGTAAGCTATAAAAAAAATTTGGCTTGTGTACAGTTTAATGTTTTTACTAATTTGTTTTGAACTCTTGAACAAATTGGTGACAGTTTTCCCATTTTTAAAAAAAATTTAAATTGAACTAGTTAAAAATAATTTTGAGAATTTTAAGTATTTGCTGGGTTCAAGGCCAGGATTGCTGTTTTTTGTGTTTTTTTTTGTTTGTTTTTTTTACTCATGTAAGACCTCTTGAAACAAATAGTGATCTCAAGGGATTTATGAGTGGGCTTCTATTGAAATTGATGCAAAATACAGGGCCTTTTTATGAGAAAGGATATAGAGGTTTTATCAGTCTTTCATAGGTGTCAGTAGCCATAAAGAGTTATGAGTCACTGTTCTAAGAAAGCAACACACAACAATTTACTTTTTTCTAAAATGCAATTTAGAAATAAAATACAGAAAACAAGTTGAAATGACAAAACTTACAAATTATGTTAGACTAAGTAGAAACTGATGCAGATATTCAAAGCTTAAGCTAGTTATAAATTTAACATATCTAAAGTCATCTTTTCTTAAAAGTTCCTTCTTTTGATTTATTGTAGAAATATATTACAGTTGTAGAAAATTTAGAAAATAAAAATTACCTCTAAACTCATCACCTAAAGCAGTTGGGCACTTTGAGGGTATTTCTTTCATACTTAGAGTAATGTATTTTTGTAACTTTTAAACTTTCTTATCTTGAATTCATGTCTCATTTTATTCATAGAGCAAAAGAAGGCTGATAAAGCAACAGGCGCCTATGGTAAACTGACAAATCTCAAGTTACATGTGCATGGTTATTGGTATGGGGCACAGACCAATTCCTCTGTCTCACCTTTGCTATGTGTATTCACTGTACTCTCTTGTCTCATTGCTGAAAACTTAAGTTGAAGAAATCTAGTAGAATGTTAAGACTTCCCTGGTGGCTCAGCTGGTAAAGAATCTGCCTGTAATGCAGGAGACCTGGGTTCGAATTCTGGGTTGGGACGATCCCCTAAAGGAGGGCATGGCAGCCCACTCCAGGATTCCTGCCTGGAGAATCCTCATGGACAGAGGAGCTGGCAGGCTGCAGTCCGTGCCGTGGCAAAGAGTCAGACACGACTGAGCGACTAAGCAGTAGCAGCCAGACAATGTTAGGTGCATCTGTCTCTTTTTAGATAATTTTGTTTCATTAAACTTCTGAAAAATTACTAAGTCTTTATATTTAGGTTCATCTTTCTATTTCTAAAAATAAAGTTTTCTCATGGACTCAAAATATAAAGAACATGGATTATTTCATCAACATCTTCTGATATCTCTCCTAGGTATGAGTTGAGATAAAGGAATATGTGACCATATTGCCTGAATTTTGTAGTAGATGTCATTTATCTTACTAGTAATTTGTTTTACCATGACCATTAAAAAAAAATGCTGTTGATTTAGTACACTTTTAATTGGTTAAAAGTGTATTTCCCATCAATTACAGAAGGCACAACCATGTAGATCCTTCTTTCAAGAATGCTTTTATTGCTTAATATAACCTTGATCATTTGTTTATGCTGTTTAAGAGGATACTTTTAAAAAACTCAGTCATTCCATTCTTTAGAAATGAGAAAATTTCTCTCTTTACCATGCCTGAATTAGCATTCCTCTCTTTTCTTAATTTTTGAGGTTAAAAACCCAGGCATCCATCAAGCCAGCAGATCTTGGAGAAGCATTGCAAAAAAAGGAAAAAAAAGACATGCTATATTTGAGTGATGATCCCTGCAGCATATGGCATAATGCTTGGTTGCAGAGC
Organism: Neotragus pygmaeus; assembly: GCA_006410875.1. NCBI lineage: Eukaryota > Metazoa > Chordata > Mammalia > Artiodactyla > Bovidae > Neotragus > Neotragus pygmaeus. Next base: position 3,148 of record SJYV01018416.1, read on the forward strand.
AGGCGCTCAATAAATGGTGAATTGAATTGAAACAAAGGTTTCTTGGATGCTTAATAGGACATTCCAGAGTGGGTATGATGGACTAAGAATCATTTCTAAAGAAAACTGTATATAAATTCAAAAATCTTAGGGTTTTATAATTTCTCAAATTAACAAACAAAAAAAGAATTAACTCTACCCCAGATCAACCTAGATATTAGCATTAATGTAAAGCCCTTTCCTTCTTTTCCCTTTAAGCATCTCTTGGTATTTTCTCCATTTTTGTTTAGGATAGTAGGTAAAGAAAATGATAGGAATTTGTTTTCTTTTTAAATGGGCTTAATGTCAATACTTTGTGCTTATTACAACTTCATACTTTAAAGAGAAAAATGAACAACTTTTGTTTCAGTGAATTGTTTTATTTTCTGTTTTTACTATTGAAAGCTGGAAATTGGAGTCTTTACTCACTTGCCTCAAACATGGGATGTAGAACTTTTTTCTTTTGCTTTACAAAGGTTTTCTTTTTTACCATGCATTTAAGAAGAAGATTAAAGAGTTCCTTTCATATTTCTGCCATCTCCTTTTTAATATTCTATTATGAAAATCTTCAAACCTACAGAAAAATTGAAAGAATTATATGGATGAAACTTGATCACATAGCTATCAATACCTCAACCCTTAGTCCATTTTTTAATGATGTGTTTCAAAGAAAATTGTGGACATCTGCATACTCCACCTGTAAATACTTGACTGTACATGTCATTTAGCTTGTTCTCTCATACTTTTTACAGCCTTATGAAAGTAAGATATTTCTCATGAGATCTGTCCTGATCTTCATCCTTAAGGTTAAGGCTAGTTTGCAGTTATATCCTTTTTTGCTGCTGCTCTTTAATAAAAACCTTAGGTGTGTCTCAGAAGGCTTATAGCATATGATTAGCAAGATTTAGAAGAAGATTATGAAAGTTTCTTCTGTGGCATATAACAGTGCTTTAGTTCTTATTTTCTGTAAGTAACGTTGCATGANTATCCTTTTTTGCTGCTGCTCTTTAATAAAAACCTTAGGTGTGTCTCAGAAGGCTTATAGCATATGATTAGCAAGATTTAGAAGAAGATTATGAAAGTTTCTTCTGTGGCATATAACAGTGCTTTAGTTCTTATTTTCTGTAAGTAACGTTGCATGAAGATGTTTGGTGAAAATTAAATCTTATTTATTGGGTAATTCTTTTAAATTAAGAATTGAAGGTTGAACCTAATCTGCAAGGATCAGATATGGTGAAACCAAACAAGGAAGTCTTATCTAGTAATGGAATAAATAAGTAGGCTTGAGATATTTATCCTAACCTCATCTGGGTTTTATTTTCATCTGAAAAAAAGTTATTTTAAGCAGTTGGCTTCTTTGACTACATATTTTACAGTCTCCAAAAATTTAGTTATATATTTCTGAGTGGTAAAATAGAAAAAAGTTTATTCAGATTTTGGTACAAACAAAGATACCTTCTATAACACATTAGTTCTTAGAGTCATTTTGTGTTTTCTGCTGTATAGGCTTTGTGATCTTTTATGGGATTTTTTTTTAAGCCCCGAGTATCAGAGGAAGGACTATTTGGAGATAACTGTTTGACCAAGCAATTGATCCTGAATGTTTCCTCTAGTGGGAATTTCAGGGGGAGGGTTCCTCAAGCCATAATTTCTTCCAGGGGCACTGCTTGACTCTACTTGCCTCCCTTCAAAAAGGATTTCTGCATGAGCTGTTTTTTAAATTATCTTCTCCTTTCTTTGTGTATTTTTAGAAAACAATTAAAAATGTAGAAGTAACAACTCCAATCTTAAACTGTTCTCCAATATGGCCACAGTTTTTTTCTTCTAGAGAGAATTATTGATTTAGTTTAAAACTGAATATGCTTTGGAATACTGACATTGACCTCTTGTAGTGTCTTTGATTGAATCTTCTGTTCTTTTAACATATAAAAGAGATGTTTTGTTAGAAACCTGCCCCCCTTTTCAGGTGTATTTACCAAAATAGTACATATTGAATGCTAACTTTAATATTAGCTTTTTAACAATTAATAGGAACATTTAGGGCTTCCCTGACGGCTCAGATGGTAAAGAATGCCTGCGGTGCAAGAGACCTGGATTTGGTCCCTGGATGGGGAAGATCCCCTGGAGAAGGAAATGGCCACCCACTTCGGTATTCTTGCCTGGGAAATCCCATGGACAGAGCAGCGTGGTGCAGTTGCAGAGTGTTGGACACAACTTAGTAACTAACATTAGTCATCTAAGCATTTGCCAAATTACTTATGTAAAACTGCTAGTATTTATAGATTTAATCAGTTCATGGTGTTCAGGCATTGTGTCACTTCACTTCTTCCAAACTGTCCCATTTATTGCTCACAGCAGTCCTGTTTCTAGAAGCTTCCTGAATTGTTAGGTTTAGTTATACTGTTGTCAAGTAAGTTGTGCTATTTGTATCAAATTGAATGAATTTTACACAGTGAAGTTATCTTAGTGGGCAATACAGTCTTTCTTTCAAATTTTAGTATTGGTGTTTTTGATACTTCATGGGAAAAGGGTCATTGAAGACTCGAAGTATGTAGGTGTTCAGTGCTGGGCAAGGTGTTAAACCATTTATATTTAGTCCTCTTTGAATCTGTGAGATAGGTATTATTTCAGTTTTTTACCATTGAAGATACTAAGTCTAGGATTAATTTGTTAAATGGTGGAGTGAGGATTGATCCTCTGGTCTGACTTCGAAGCCATGTTCTTTCTGGTATATAGGCCTGTTCCTGAAATTTCCTACCATTTTATTCATATAAAAATATCCAGAAAGATGACATTTGCCTTAAATAAAAACATTTTATGTTTATTTATATAAAGGGATTTGAGAGGAAAGTTTTTAAAAAACACTTGATCATTAGAAAATGAAAAGGCTTGCTTGATAGAATACTGGTCAGAAGACCTAGGTTAAGGTCATTGCTACCTCTCCTTAATAGAGTGGGTCTAATTTCTCTAAAATGTGTGGTTTTTTCTCATTTTTCTTCTGCTTTCTCTTTTGTAAAGAGGAAAATATTGATGTGACATTTACTATAGGAATATTTTTATGATGAATTAAAATATGTGAAATTCCTTGATATTTTTAAGACTAAATAAGATGATTTTTATTAATTATGTTTGTTGCTTTAGGGGAGCTAAGGAGTAAACTGAAACCAATTCCATGAGCAGTCATTTTTATTACCTGGAGAGTGATTATCTATACTGCAATTTATCCTAATTTTAATTTGATAATTTCTACATGTTCTTTTAAATTACTTGCTGAATTGGTGAGTTTTTGTTATTCTTTTTTTAATTGAGAAAACCATCCCTCTGCTTAAAAAAATTTCAGTGCTCTGGTTTTGCTTGCAGCCTGCAGTCTAGCAGGGAACCCTTTGGAAACCACATATCCACAGAAGGTTTGAGACAAGTTCAGTGTAGGGCTATTCAGTTCCAGCAGCTGTGAGAACTGAGTATGGTTCACAGTGTAGGAAACATCACCATTTCTGCTCCTACAGATTTATATCTTTTGGTGGTCTGAAATTAGTTTATCAGGTAGCTCTGTTTAGATATAACATGAAATTGACTCCAAAACCCAAAGGAAATACTTTTTATAGTACCTCTACCTAACTTCTAGCTCCTGATTGATTCTCTCTCCCCTCAATAACATTAGTATGAATAACTGAAGAGTTGATGACTCCAGATTTTTCAACCCAAAGTTTTCTGAGGAGGACAGACTGAAGCATCTGNCTTCTAGCTCCTGATTGATTCTCTCTCCCCTCAATAACATTAGTATGAATAACTGAAGAGTTGATGACTCCAGATTTTTCAACCCAAAGTTTTCTGAGGAGGACAGACTGAAGCATCTGCTCAGATCTTGTGTTGCTGATTTCTGTTTCACAACCAGTGTTTATTCTCTCAAAAGCTTTTCTCAGCTCTCTTCTTCCTTCATCTTGAGCCCATTTCCCTCCAAACTTACTGTCTCCTTTAATTTCCAAATTTTCTTTAGTTCAGATGATCCTCTACTTTAAGGAACAATAATTCTCAAGATATGTGTGTTCTGCATCTAAAAGCTGAGAGTCTTAATTCTTTGATAAGTGTATGGTGGAATAAATGCCATTGCTAAATTTTGTAGAAACACAATTTTAAAATTTAAGAACACTTTAATCTTTAAATTGCTGAAATTAGGTTTTTGATTAGCTTATGATACATAGCCTACTTGAGGAACCATTAATTTGGATATTAATATAGTATTTGGTATTTTTTTTGTCAACAGGAAGAAGGTAGATAATGACTATAATGCTCTTCAAGAAAGACTCAGTACTTTGCCTGATAAGTTGTCTTATAATATCATGGTATGTTTGATGTGTTTCTTTTAAAGTAGAATATTGTTTCTTGTAAAGATGTTAATTATATAAAGTAAAAAGGTGTTTCTTTGCTTTATGTGTATTGATTTACAAGTTGACTCCCTGGACTAGATCAGAGATAACTACCATAGTAAGGAAGGTTTCTGTTTTAGTTTATAATAATGCACTAATTGTGGTAATAGTTGGTATTCTTTTCCTTTTTTAGATTTACATTAAATTATGTTATGATGACATAAATGGCATAAATGATAGCATAAAATTTGACGTATTTGTTATGCAAGTTTACGTTAGCAAACTAATTACAACAGAAATATGGCGTGTAGTCATTTCCTGTTAACCAGAGCAGCAGTAGACCATAATGTTATGTATCTGGGAGAATTAAACCTTAGAACATTGATTTTAGATATATAAAGGTGCTGCTAATTTTTAAAAAATATTCAGATCTTCATATCAACATATCACTCTATTTGTGAGCCCTGAATGAGATTCTTTCTTTGCATGAATATTCTCTTTCATGAAGACTGTGTTCTTAATTTAGACCAGATGTTTTGAAAATACATTGTTCTTTATTATACCAGCTCAAATATTTCATAAATTTTGTAAACCTTTTAAAGCTCTTTATTTGTTAATTCCTGTTTTGCCCCCAAAAGACACTATTTTCTCAGAATTAATTTTCAGTTGAAAAAATCAAGGTTAGTCTTTATTAGTACTTTATTTCTAGTTTGCTTTCATTTAGATTTATGACTGAGAAAAAAATAAATATGTTTGGAAGCAACACTGATTTCTCTGAAAGCTATTTTTGTAAATATGCTCATTTCTTTTCTTGTTTTAATGTTGATAAATTAACCTAAATTTTTTCTAAGGTTTTCCTAGTGAAATTATAATGTTAAATGTCCATGAAGTTGACACTTTATTTTTCTCAGTGAGGAGATTTTTTTAAAAAGACCTCCACACAGAGCTTTTAATGCTGTTTCATAAAATGTAGTTTTTAGTGTTTAAAAATTTTTTTTAACCTTCTCTCTCTTTTTCTTTTGAACAATAGGTACCATTTGGCCCCTTTGCCTTCATGCCAGGAAAACTTGTCCATACTAATGAAGTCACTGTTTTACTTGGGGACAATTGGTTTGCAAAATGTTCCGCAAAGCAGGCTGTTGGCTTAGTTGAGCACCGGAAAGAACGTATGTACTAATTATAAATGATGTTTCTTTGCTGGATATTTTTTGGTTCACAAAGTGNTAATGAAGTCACTGTTTTACTTGGGGACAATTGGTTTGCAAAATGTTCCGCAAAGCAGGCTGTTGGCTTAGTTGAGCACCGGAAAGAACGTATGTACTAATTATAAATGATGTTTCTTTGCTGGATATTTTTTGGTTCACAAAGTGCCAGGCTGATGGACTGTTTGTTATTAACAGTACCTTGCATTGATTTATTAGATAAGTGTCACAAGTATCCAGGCTATTTGCAGTTCTGTTGAATTGGAGATAGTTTGAGCAGATCCAGCATTTGAAAATGTGGACTGGAGAATGGAACCTCTGGGTTGGAAATGTCACCCACATTAGCATGTTTTTAGAAATTACCAGGTGTGAAAGTCATCACACATGGTTTTGTAGATAGCAGTTGGATAGATATAAGAATTGGGGTCATTTTATATTTTATAATTGGTTTGCTTTAGTTGCTTTCCAAGAATTTATTTTTCCCCAGAATACTTGAGAACACAGAGGAATTTGCTTCCTACTTACTGGACTAGGATAAATATATATTTGCAAAGTAGAAGCAATTCTTAAACATGTGTTTTGGTTTGGAAGAACTCATGTTTCCATTTTACAGAAGAAAAGGCCAAGTGTGGAGAATTAAACTATCTACGACATCACTCTTAAATGGTTTGAGGTTTCTGCCTCATTTCATTGAGGTCATTCTAGTTTTCTTTAGATAGTGTTTGTTGGTTTATGTGTATCCATACATACATTTTTTTAGTTGGTTTGATTCACTTGGGTTCTAACTTAGTTGCATTTTAATATTAGGTCTGTTTAATATCTAATACATGTTTTTATTTCTGTAATAGCATACTTAAATTGATAGCATAATATCACCCATACCTGCTTTTTACTCTTAAATGTGTCTCTGAAAACAAATTTTTGAGGCTCCTTCTGTTTAAATGAGGTCATGTAGATGGAAAACAGCCGAGTTTTCTAAAGCTGAAATTATTTCACTTATATATGAGTGGGTACTAGTTGGAGAACTCATTTACTCAGTGAAATTCTGGAATCTATATTTGGAGACTCTAATTGCAAGTCAAAGCCTGTAAGTTTATAATTGATATATATTTTGATCTTTTGTGACACTAATCAGAATCATATTGTTTGGCCTGTGTATATTCCTGGCAATGATAATTCTTTTGGCATTACCACATTAAAGTAAGTCATGTATATTAGAGCCAAGAGAATGGGTATAATTCTTTAAAGGTCTTTTTTAATGGTGAAGACTTGCTTTATTTACTGGGGAAACTGCCGATATGAAATCAGTTCATCTTTTGAAATTTGTTCACTTTGATTTTCATTTGGATGTTTCAGCAAAGAAATCTGTAGAATCTTTTTGACTTACATTAATAAAAGAACACTTTTAATAGATGAGAGCTCTAGCATAGCAAAATATTTTTTGGTAAATCACTTTCTAGTGTTAAATACCATTTTAGGAAGTGACCAAAGCAATGACTTTTGGGATCAATATTTATCTAAAATATTTTTTGAAATATATATTTCAAATTATTTTTGAGAATCTGTTTTGGTAAATGAATTCTAAATACTTGTTTTCTTCACAGTTTTATAGTAATTTATAATTGAAGAAATTGTTTAGACATATTATTGTACTTAACATTTATTAAGAAAAGATACTTTATTTTTCTTAAGGCAGAAGAAATATAACAGGTTAAACATACCTCAGGGTCAACAGGGTAATGGGGAAAGGTGAAGGGAGATCATTGAATGTTTAAAAAGTAGTAAAAATAAAGGACAAAATGGGTTTAACACAACAACAGCAGGAGGATTCAGAGGTAGTAACTCAGAGGAAGATGATTTCTAAAAGAAAGATGGCAAGCTCAGTGCCCTACCCTTTTGCTCACGTCTGGCATTTTGTCATTTAACATGACTATGAGCAGCTTTTTTAGTTTTCTAATTTTTTTAATGATCAGAGTGAAGTTGGCATTTTATTTGGTATACTCTTCTATTAGTTACAACTAGTTGTGATTAAAGATTTGTTTAACCAGCACTGCAGTCAGGAAGCAGAATAGGATACAGGATATACCGTAGTCAGTCAGGACACAGGACCACACCAAAAACTCTCTTGTGTTTTCCTTTTTATGGTCATATACTATCTCTACCCCCAATCTGTCTCTATCGCCTTTTCCAGAATGCCATGTCAGTGGAATCACACACTAGATAACCTTCTGAGACTGACTGTGACTCATCCAGTTTGTTCTGTGTATGAAAAGGTAGTAGTATAAACACTTACTTCATTGCTGAGTAGTGTTCCATTACATTCATGTACACAGGTTTTCTGTTTATCCATTGAAAGACGTTTGGGTTTGCTTCCATTTTTGGCAGTTACAAACAGAGTTGCTATATACCTTTTTGTACAGGTTTTTATGTGAGCGTAAATTTTGTTTGCTGTTGAGACATACCTGTTTTCTTGGTGTCTGTCTGACTGGCCTCATAGATGGTATTCCTTCCTCTGCACTGCTTTGAAAGAGCTTAAGAGTTGGTGTTAATTCTTCTTTGAATGTTTGGTAGAGTTCATCTGTTCTAGGCTTTTTATTATTAGACAGTTTTGGATTATTAATTAAATCTTACTTGTTCTAGGACTACACAGATTTTCTGTTTCTTCTTGTTTCAGTTTTAGTAGTCTATATGTTTCCAGGAATTTGTCCATCTAGCTTACCAGGTTTGTTGGCATTTAACTTCTTTCATATTCCTATTTCTGTAAAATAAATCGTATTATCTCCATTTTAATTTTTTAATTAATACACTTCTTACTTAAGATTCAGGTTTTTATTCTTCCTCTGCAGGCTGACTGCATATTTCATTTCGGATTCTATATGTGAGTGTATAAAGGCATCTCTGTTTTTGTTTATGGTTTTAGTCATCTGAGTCTTCTTTCCCTTTTTTCTTTGCCAGTCTAGGTAGAGGCTTATCCATTTTGTTGGTCTTCTCAAAGAACCAACTTTTTAATTTTTTTGATTGTTTTCTGTTGTTTTCCTTGTCTCTGTTTTGTTTATTTCTACTCTAATCTTTGTTATTCCTTCCTTCTGGTAGCTTTGGATATAGTTTATTATACTTTTTCAAGTTTCTTAAAGCATATAAGATTATGGTTTGAGATTTTTTTTTTTAATGTGGGTTGTTTACAGGTATAAATCTCTTAGCATTGGTTTCTCTGCATCCTATAAATTTTGATCTGTTGTGTCTTCATTTTTGTTGATCTCAAGGTATTTTTTAGTTTCCTTTATAATTTCTACTTTGAAGCATTCATTGTTTTGTTAAATTTCCTTGTGTTTGTTAATTTTCCATTTTGCCTTCTGTTGGTTTCTGGTTTCATTTCATTCCATTGAAACCATACGAAGTATTCTTTCCAATCTTGTGAAAAGGTTTAAGGCTTGTTTTGTGACCGCTCATGTGGTCTTTCTTAGAGAATGTTGTGTTTCCCTTAGAAGAATGGATACTCTGTTCCTGTTGGGTGAATATTCTGAATGTATCTGTTAGGTCTATTTGTTCTATAGTATTATTAAGGTCCTCTTTCCTTGTCAGTCTCCTTTGTGGTTCTTTTGTCTTTTATCGTCCTCTGTTGACATCTCCAATTCTTACTGTAGAACCACTTGAACTGTGTCATTTTTTGCTTGATATATTTGAGGCTCTGTTGTTAGGTTGTGTGTATTTTTTATAATCATATATTTTAAAATTTTATTGATGTATATTGATTTATAAGTTTTAATTTTTATTATATAGCAAAATGATTCAGTTATACATACATATATTCTTTTCCATTATGGTTTATCACAGGATATTGAATATAGGTCCGTGTGCTGTACAATAAGATCTTGTTGTTTATCCATCCAGTATATAATAGTTTGCATCTGCTAATCCCAAGCTCCCAATCACTCCTTCCCCCACTTCCCCTCTCCCTTGACAACCACAGGTCTGTTCTCTATATCTGTGAGTCTGTTTCTATTTCATAGCTGTATTCATGTATGTCCTAGTTTAGATTCCACATATAAGTGATAGTGTGTGTTATCTGTCATTCACTTTCTTTCTTTGCCTACTTAAGTATGATGATCTCTTAGTCCATCCATGTTGCTGCAAATGGCATTATTTCATTCTTTTTATAGCTGAGTAATATTCCATTATATATTCATGCATTTTTATCCATTTATCTGTCCATTGACATTTAGATTGTTTCCATGTGCTGCTATGAATTTAAGGGTGCATGTATTTTTCCCCAGTTATAATTTTGTCTGGATGTATGTCCAGGAGTGGGATTGCTGGATCATATGGCAACTCTGATTTTAGTTTTTGGGAGGAACCTCCATACTGTTTTCCATAGTGGCTGCATCAGTTTTGAGTTCCCACCAACAGTGTGGGAGGCTTTCTTTTTCTCCACATCCCCTCCAGCATTTGTTATTTGTAGACTTTTTGATGATGGCCATTCTGACTGGTGTGAGGGTGGTACTTCATTGTGGTTTTGATTTGTATTTCTCTAATAATTAGTGATGATGAGCATCTTTTCATGTAGCTGTCCATTCTCCTAATCTGTGCCTTCCTACTCTATATTGTAGTTTAATACATTTACAGTAACTTTATAGAGTATTGCCATTTTATTCTTTTTTGCTATGTCTTTTGTACAGCTTTTATATATCTCATTTCCTTCATTATTGCCTTCCTGTGTGTTTAGTTGGGTTTTTTTCTTTGTGGTAATGTGTTTTAATCCCCTTTCTCATTTCCTTTGTTAATGGTTTATAAGTATTTTGTTTATAGTTACTATGGAGATTACTTACCACTTTGTAAAGTGTAACAATGAATGTATTTTGAATTGGTTCCAACTTAACTTCAGTCCTCCAATATTCTGGCCTGGAGAATTCCATGGGCTGTATAGTCCGTGGGGTTGCAAAGTCAGACACGACTGAGCAACTTGCAGTTGCACTTTGGGCTTCCATGGTGGCTCAGCCAGTAAAGAATCCATTTACAATGTGGGAGACCTGGGTTTGATCCCTGGGTGGGGGAGATCCCCTGGAGAAGGGAAAGGCTTACACGTTCCAGTATTCTGGCCTGGAGAATTCCATGGACTGTATAAGTATAGTCCGTGGGATTGCAAAGAGTCAGACATGACTGAGCGACTTTCACTTTCTAACTTAAATAACTTAGAAAAACTTTTCTGTATAGCTCTGTTCCTTCTTTATATTATCAGTGTCACAAATCATACCTTTATATCGTGTACCTATTAACAGATTTATGATTATTTTTTAATGCACTTCTTTTTTACATCCTGTAGCAAATAAAAAGTGGAGTTACAAACTGTAATGACAGTTATACTGTTTTTAATTTTTGCCAGTGTTTGCCTTTCCCAGAGGCATGTAGCTTCTAGTTACTGTCTAGTGTCCTTTCATTTCAACTGAAGAATTCTCTTAAGTTTTTCATAGGGCAGGCATAACAATAAGGAACTCCTTCAGCTTTTGTTTATTTGGAAACGTCTTAATTTACCCTTCATATGTGAAGGACAGGTTTGATGAATGTGGGATTCTCAATTGAGAGTTTTTTCTCTCAGCATTTTAAGCCTACTGGAATTCTGACATCCAAAGTTTCTGTTGAGAATTCTGCTTATATTGTTATGAAGATCTCTTGTGATGATTTTCTTTTTCTTTGCTGTTTTGAAGATTCTCTGTCTTTCAAAAGTTTGATTATGTATCTTGGTGTGGGTCTCTGAAGTAGTTGAGGTTTTTGGATTTGTTAATTTGTTGATCTTTGGGCAAATTTAGAATTTGTTTGGCAGCCATTATTTCTTTAGATAATCCCTTTGCCACTTTCTCTTCTTCTTCTTGAGACTTCCTTAATGTACGTATAAATCTATCTGATATGTCCCATGAATCCCTTAGGCTCAGTTCACTTTCTTCATTCTTTTTCTTTCTATTCATTAGACTTGATGATTTCAAATGTCTAATATTTGAGTTCACTGATCCTGATTTTCTTCTGCTTGTTCAAATATGTTGTTGGCCCTATAGTGAATTTTTGAATTTAGTTGTTATATTTTTCAACTCCAGAGTTTGTTTGGTTCCTTTTTATAATTTCTGTCACTTTGTGGGATGTTCTCACTTTCTTCATGTATTGTTTTTAAAATTTACTTTCAGTTCAGTTCAGTTGCTCAGTCGTGTCCAACTCTTTGCAACCCCATGAATCGCAGGCACACCAGGCCTCTCTGTCCATCACCAACTCCTGGAGTTGACTCAGATTCATGTCCATCGAGTCAGTGATACCATCCAGCCATCTCATCCTCTGTCATCCCCTTCTCCTCCTGCATCCAATCCCTCCCAGCATCAAAGTCTTTTCCAATGAGTCAACTCTTCACATGAGGTGGCCAAAGTACTGGAGTTTCAGCTTTAGCATCATTCCTTCCAGAGAAATCCCAGCGTTGATCTCCTTCAGAATGGACTGGTTGGATCTCCTTGCAGTCCAAGGGACTTTGAAGAGTCTTCTCCAACACCACAGTTCAAAAGCATCAGTTCTTCGGCACTCAGCCTTCTTCACAGTCCAACTTTCACACTTTAGTTATTAGTATTTCTTTTTAGCTGTTTGAGCATATACACAGACAGTTGTTTTAAAGTCTTGTGCTAGTATATCTGATGCCTGTGTTTCTTCAGGGAGTTTCCGGAGATTTATTTTGTTCTTTTGAATGGACTGTGTTTTCCTTTTTACTGTATCCTTTAAGATTTTCTGATGAATGATGAAAATTGGGCATTTGAAAAAAACAAGTATATGTGGAATATGTATTGCAGATAATAGGCTGGTAAGAAACTTTTGTGATTTGTCTTATGAGGCAATATGTGTATCCTTTAGTATCTTCAGTGAGGTATACCTTAAATGCATTGATATTTTGTTATAAAGTATAAATTTTTGACTTTTGGTTTTATCTACAAAATAAATGTAGATAGCTTTAAAACATCATATACCTTAAAATAATGAAAAAGTAGCATCCTTCTGTGTACCTCTCTGCTTTTAGTCCTTACTCCATAGAGATATTTCTTTTTTTTTCCATAGAGATATTTCATCTAGTGTTTAAGCTAATTTTTTGCTTTGTTCTTTTTATGTACACTTCCTAAGTACTTTGCATATTCTATTTTCTTGATTATTTTTTTCCAATTTTATGTAGTATCTATTAGTTGCCTACCTATAATTGAAGGATAACATTTAATTCATTTACATCTTCTTCTCCCTGTCCATCGATCTTTTTAGTATTTTTTATTACAGTTTTTGTTTAATCAGCATTCATGCTTAACTGTAATTCCATTTCCATTTTTGAACAACCTTTCATTTGAAGTTTGCTGTTTTATTTTTGTTTGTTGCATAAAGTTCTGTATCTATTGTTAATTCAGCCAAACACTTTTATTCTTGGAGACCTCTGTTCTAGAGTCCTTCATAGTCTTGCTTTGATTTGTACGTGCTCCCATCTTCAATTTCAAAGAATGTCTATCTTCCTAGTCTTTTCCTTTATCACTGTACCATATCTTTGCCTCTTATTTATTTCCTGTTTCTTGATTCCCATGGCATCTCCTTTCAAGTTTTACTCATTTTGTTGGAGGGTTTGTGTGTGTGTTAGTCTCTCAGTCATGTCCAAGTCTTGGCAACCCTATGGACTACAGTCGGCCAGGCTCCTCTGGCCCTGGAATTCTCCAGGCAAGAATACTGGAGTGGGTTGCCATTTCCTCCTTCAGGGAATCTTTCCAACCCAGGGACCAAACCTGGGTCTCCCACATTACAGGCAAATTCTTTATCGTCTGAGCCACCAGAGGATAACCTTCAGTAATTTTCTAGAAAGGTGTGTGGGAGATACATTTTTTGAAATTTTGCATGTCTGCAAATATTTTTTATACTCCTGCCTTTTTTAACTCATCTATTTAGAGTTCAAAGTTGAAACAGTTTTGAAGGCTTTCTGTCTTATGTGTTGCTATTTAAAAATCTGATGCCATCACTTTCCTTTGTATGTGACTGTTTTTTCCCTTTAGAAATTTTAGGTTCCTGTCTTACTCCTAATGATCTGAAGTGCTAATGTGATATACCTTGTGTAGAACTTTTAAAATTCATTTGCTAGGTGTTTGGTGGGACCTTTCAGTGTGGAAATTCATGTCCTACAGTTTTGGGAAATATTTATTATTATTTCTTTGATAATTTCTCTCTCCTGTTGTCCATCTCTTTGTTAAAATTTTTTACTTGATCTTATTTTTATTTTATGTTTGAAATTGTGGGTTGAGTTTTTTTTGTTTTTTGTTTTTTCTTAAATTCCTATTCCTTAAATTTTAATTCCCAGGAGCTCTGCTTTTTGTTTGTTCGTTTATTTGTTTGTTGTCCTTTGAATGTTTCTTTGGTGTAGGTACTATTCTGGCTTCATAAATATAAAATGTTGTTTTGGATTTTAGAGTTTTTTTGTTTAAAGTTTTCTTCATACATTGCCTTTGGTTTTATTCCTTTCATAGTTAATTTTTTTCTTTATCTCACATTAGTAGTGAAGACTTCAAACATTTGGTGATCATTGGCTAACCATTCATACTCCTTTTTAAAATTTTTATTTATTTATTTGGCTGTGCCAGTTCTTAGTTGCATCATAGAGCATCTTCAGTCTTTGTTGTGGCATGTAGGATCTCTAGTTATAGCATATGGGAACTAGTTCCCTGACCTGGAATCAAGCTTGAGCCCCCAGCATTGGGAGCGAGGAGTCTTAGCCACTGG
>SJYV01018416.1:22500-95881 GCA_006410875.1 Neotragus pygmaeus
GTTAAACCATTAACAGAAATGGTTTATAATTTACTACTGTAGAAAACTTTTAACATTTAGTTTGGTTATTAGAGTTCATATTTTAGTAATTAACTCTGAAGAGAACTTGTTAATTGAAATAGGTGATTTTAGAAGCTATGTTCTAGCCACACAGGTTATATAGTAGTATGTGGCTTTGGAAGGTGAGATAAACATATATAAGTTAGAGTTGAAAAACAATTTAAGATTTTTGTGGTGACAATTGAAAGATTTGTCAATATGTAATTTATAAGTTTGAAACATAAAGTTTGTTAATACTCTTTTATCAATAATGGTAATAGAGAATAGGCTGTGAAATATAATTTTGATATTTTCAAGTTTAGAAAACAGTTCTGTAAATTTGAATATATGACGAAGGTCATCTGTTAGCACCATGTCATATAACAGCATTGTAGACTTCCTCCCATTGCCTTTTCAAAGCTTTAATTTGCTTTTTAAAAAGATTATTTTTTTTCAAATGAAAAGCAGGTAGATGTGAGTTCTGATTTTATCCATCTCCTGCCTCACATGAGGATTATAAATAAGATGAAGCAATTTAAAAGCTAGAAATACTCATCTATAAAATTATAGTAGAATTTTCCAAGGATTAGGCTCCATAGATTTCTCCTAGGGTATTCGTGTCGGCAGTGCCTTAGAGTTGAAACTATCCTGTGACAAGGCTTTTATGTGTTACTTTAGTAACTAAATTCTCTTGAGTAANAATACTCATCTATAAAATTATAGTAGAATTTTCCAAGGATTAGGCTCCATAGATTTCTCCTAGGGTATTCGTGTCGGCAGTGCCTTAGAGTTGAAACTATCCTGTGACAAGGCTTTTATGTGTTACTTTAGTAACTAAATTCTCTTGAGTAAGGATGGAAGATGGGTATTACTTGTGTTGAATTTTGCGTTATAACTAGAGTGCATTATGACCATTTCTGCTTATGCATTTTTGAAGCTCTCAGGCAGCTCTTTATAGTCTTTAATGTGCATGTGAATTCTCTGGGGCTATGGTTAAAATACAGATTCTGATTCAGCAGGTCTGGGGAGGCCCTGAGAGTCTGCACTTGTGAAGTGTTCTCCAGGGATGCTGGCACTGCTTGGTCCTTGAACTAAACAGGATTCTAAGAGTCATACATCCTTGGAATTCCACTGTTTGGCTTAAGAATCATGTCTTGCTCTTTCTCAACATCCTCCTCACCTCAGAAGAAAGTCTTATTATGTCTAGGTTTGTGCCTTTTAAAAATCGGCTGTTAATGGCCATGTCCTTTTTTTTTTTAAAAAAAAACAGCAAAACACAGAATTGCTCATAAACCTCACTCCAAACCAAAAACTTCAGATATTTTTGAAGCAGAATTTGCAAATNGTGCCTTTTAAAAATCGGCTGTTAATGGCCATGTCCTTTTTTTTTTTTAAAAAAAACAGCAAAACACAGAATTGCTCATAAACCTCACTCCAAACCAAAAACTTCAGATATTTTTGAAGCAGAATTTGCAAATGATCTAAAATCCAAGGATCTGCTTGATGATAAGGAACTGTGGGATCGACTTGAAGAACTAGAGAGACAAGAAGAATTGCTGGGTGAAATTGATAATGATAGGTACCTAATGACAAATTTCCTTACACACATTTCCTTATAAAATATGTGCCCCTTGAATAAAATACAGAAAAGCACGTTATCCTAAAATATCAATAACCCTACCACTCGTAAGGCAAATATTAATTCTCTAGAATATTTTCCTTTAGGTCAGTGTGTTCATGCACATGTCCCATACATATGTGTGTAATAGAAATACTTAATATACCTGTTTCTTATTATAAGATTTCAGCCATATTTTGTGTAATTAATTAGGATATACCAGATATTTATAATTATGGATACTTTATATATTATATTTTTAATGAGTTTTTTTTTTACTGTAGTCAAGATAATGTAGTATGTTTAAGTGACTTGTTAAAAAGAAAAATATGCATTCAGTTTAAGTCTGTGGCTATAACATGTTTATCCTTGCTTTCCTTTGCAAACTTTTTTGTTTCTTGAGCAAGTAGTTTGTAATCTGGGCTTCCCTCGTGGCTCAGTGGTAAAGAATCTGTCTGCAAAGCAGGAGATGTGGGTTTGATCCCTGAGTCAAGAAGATCCCCTGGAGAAGGAAGTGGCAACTCACTCCAGTATTCTTGCTTGGAGAATCCCAGGGACAGAGGAACCTGGTGGTCTATGGTCCACGAAGTTGCAAAAGAGTCTGACATGACTTAGCAACTAAACAACAACAAAATTTGTAATCTGGTCAAGTAGTTACAAGTATGGAAAACTTGACCCAATTGCCATTTGAAATACACATTAGCGCTCTGCTCAGAATTGTCAGAGTGCTTAGTGAAAGGTGTTACTATAGAAATTGCTATGTTATTTTACTTAAATGATATGCAGAGTTAGTTATTGTGAAAAATAAGACACAGAATATTTTTTTCACTGTAATTTCACCTATACTTAGATCTTTTTAATTAACTGATACTGTTTCATTTTTGTAAATCAGTTTTGAATCTTGTGATTTTCTTCATTGTGATTCTTTTTCAACTTTTGCATGATGTTGTTTCCATTCTGTTGCATTTCTGGTTTTGTTATAAGATCCTCAAATTCTTTGTAGAATGAAGCATGGGAAATGTGTATATATGTGTATAAATGATGTACATATATAGAAGTCTTTAAAAATTTTTTTTAACAATACATGCTTATAAAATATTTTGATTATGAAAATAGAAAATTAGAATATATTACAATTCTGTGGCTGTAATTTCTGATCTTCAAATAGAGATAATATTCTCTGTGAATTTTGTGCTAATGATGATTGTACTATTATTATTATATTTTATTTTATATGGCCAATATCTTCTTTGCAAAGATGAAAACATATTCTACTTATGTTTGAATAGCTATAGTATAGAATTAGCATAGAACCATTTTTTCATTCATTTAAAAACATTTTTATTAACCTAGGAATCTAGTTTAAAAATATTCTATGGAAAACCTTATTTCTTACCTATTGAAATTAACTGAAAAAATTCTAATGTGTTTGACCTTACTTTCTTTTTCTTTACTATTAATAGTAAGCCTGATACTGTGATTGCAAATGGAGAAGATATGTCCTCTGAAGAGGAAAAGGAAGATCAGAACATAAATGTGAATATGAATCATCAAGTAACAGACACTCTCACCCTCAGCAATTGTTATAACAGTCTTACAAATTCAGAACTCTTCAATGGTCAAGTGAATAGTCCATTGAACTATTCAGTGAATGGTTCAAATTCTTACCACAGTAATGAAGATGATGATGATAATAATGATGATGGTGGTGATAATGAAAATGATCACGATACCTTAGGGGTTGAAGATAATTCTATACCAACAATATATTTCTCTCACACTGTTGAACCTAAGAGGGTTTGTATACTTTTAACTCTACTGATTTTTTCATATGATTTGAATATTAATGATCATCTGCAATGCCCTTTAAAAGAACAGTATTAACAGGGATTAATATTGTTGATAGTGCCAAATAAAATCATCTTTTGCCTCTTGTTATGACCAGTTTTATCTGAAAGAGAAAAAGAAAAAAGTTTAGATAGTTAGCTGGTATTGGTATGTTGTTCTCTTGAAGCCACAATACAGTTTGAAATTTGGTGGTCGGGAAGGAGATCAGATGAGTGTATATTTATGATGAAAGTAACTGGCATTAGTTAAATTTTTAATTATATCAGGTTATTTCTGTGTGAGCATATAATGAATAGGAGCATGATGAGCAAAAAGGAAAAATTTATCAGGAAACAAAAATTAGTTCCATTTCTCAGAAAGTAAATATAAGCATCTCTGGGTATTCAGGACTTTATAGAGTTTTGGTGTTTTAGAGCTGGGGTTACTAGAGCGAGAGCTTCTAATACAGCTTTTCTTAGTATCAAAAGACTTTTTGTTCCCTCTTTACTTATTGTAGAATCCCCAGTTTTTAAATCCCAGATCAAAGCAGGTTGGATCTCAGTGAAGGAAGGACCTTAAACTCATTCCCTTGCTCTCTTGGCCTCATAATACTGCTTTAAGGAGCCACTGGGAATTTCATCTTTCCAATTTGTCTTTCTCAAGGAAACTTAAGGCATAGAAGACCATAGAGTGAGTTAGTAATAAAACAGGGACTCTTTTGTCTTAATTTAGTGCTTTTCTTTTTTCTTTTTCTTTTTTTTAGCTATAAGGTACCCTTATAGGGATTGCCTGTATCAAAGTTAACAGTCTGTGGTTATCAGTCTTAAGTGCCTGTGATTATTATTTAATGAAACATATTTAAAACATATTTACTATTTCTTAGGTCCTTTTAAGTGTTCATTAATGTGAAGTGAAATAGTTATATGATTTTTTAAAATATATAGTCTCATACTTCAGACTAAAAGAGCATCTTGTGAATTCTTTGGAAAAAATTGACCTATTACCAGAAAAAAAATTTTGTTTTGTGATTTTTCTTTTCAAGCTTTAAGTTGGTTTTCATTTAGATAAAGCAGGAAGAATAAATAATATTTGCAGGAATGTTGTGGGGAAGAACAGTCATTAATATGGAAAGATCGTATAAATGCCGAGTAGGGATAGAAGAATAATGTGTTAATCTTGAATAGCTTTGATTTTATTTTTTTTGATCCTTAAATTTAAAAAAATTAGAGGTATTTAAAAATTTTAAATAGTTAAGTATTATCTCATATTGTTTCTATGACTTAAATTTTATATTCTTACTGAATACTTAGTTTGGTTAATTGTGCTCTTTGTTTTGAAATGCATAATTTAAGCCAAAAACTTATATGAAAGTAATGGATGATGTGAAAGCTTATAATAATCTAGCATTTGGTTTGTATGTATTTTGCTTTTTGTATAATAATAGTTGCTGATGACTAGAATTGGTCATTTAAAACTAGTCCCCAACATTTTTTGGCACCAGGGACTGGTTTCATGGAAGACAGTTTTTCCATGGATGGGGCAAGATGGGAGGGAATGATTTTGGGATGATTTAAGTGCATTACGTTTATTATGCTGCTGCTGATATGACAAGAAGCCGAGCTCAGGAAGTAATGTGAGCGGTAGGGAGCAGCTATAAATACAGATGAAGCTTCGCTTGCTTGCCTGCTGCTTATCTCCTGCTGTGCAGCCCAGTTCCTAGCAGGCCACAGACTGATACCAGTCCGTGGCCCAGGGGTTGGGGACCCCTGATTCAAGAAGTAATGCATAGAAGTATGATAAAATAAGGACTTTAGGTCTTAACTGATAATGCACATTATTTTAGTGTCAAAATATGTAAATTGCCTCTATTACTATTACTTCTTTAATTGTGGAGTTTATTGGTTTTAGTTTTGGCCTTAATTTCTCAAAATGATAGTGATTTATTTGCTGTGAAATTTTTAGGTCCGTATAAATACTGGAAAAAATACCACCCTAAAATTCAGTGAAAAAAAAGAAGAAGCCAAGCGTAAGCGAAAGAACAGTTCTGGCAGTGGTCATTCTCCCCAAGAGCTGCCTATGATCAGGACTCCTGCTGACATTTACAGGTGAATGGTATTCATAGGCAGCAGAGCAGTCTGATCTTCCTCCTCTCTTTTTGCAACTGAGTATTTACAGGAAGAGGTTGCTCGTAACACAGAAGTCTCTCACTGGAAAGTGAGGTATTTTGATAGAGTTAGCTTTGTGTTTCAATAGCTATCACGGGCGCTGCTGAGCCCCAACACAGCTTCCCAGTTCAAAGCAAGTAGAACATTGCTCGGTTTTTTTGCATTTCCCCCTCTTCACTAGTGCTTTTAAAACATTCCCAATCTGTTAAAAAACTGTTGTATGTTAACTTTAGAGATGGCAGTTTGTGTTTCTGGTGTGCTGGGGCAGCGTGTAGTTAGCCATGTGGTTTACCTTTTCATGGAGTCCACGTACGCTCTTTCAATTTTTTGTTGTAATGTTTGCTGAGAAAGCTGTCATTTGAAAATATCTACCATTTTCATGACCCTTATTTGTAAAATAGTGAAAATTGCTAAATGACTTCAAAAATATATGTACATTTTGGACAAAACAATCAAGCTGTTGTCACCCAGAACATGCTTATAAATAGACTGCTGTATTTTATTGGGTCAAATATTGATAATATAAAATGTCACTTGAGGCCACAAAATTATTATGATGGTGAAAATTTGGGATATGTTTGAATAAAATATTTTAAATTAATTTCTAGAAAAGACTTTTTAAAAAGTCATTATAAATTTATCCTGTTTTATGTTAACTAAAGAGTATATATAATTTTTGTATTATAGAGTTTTTGTTGATATCGTGAATGGAGAATATGTCCCTCGTAAGTCAATCCTGAAGTCTCGAAGTAGAGAGAACAGTGTTTGCAGTGATACCAGTGAAAGCAGTGCTGCTGATTTTGATGATAGACGAGGAGTTTTGAGAAGCATTAGCTGTGAAGAGGCCACTGGTAGTGATGCTAGTGAGAGCATTTTGGAAGAGGAACAAGAAAATCATCAAAAGAAACTTTTGCCTTTATCGGTAACACCTGAGGTTTGTGTATATCTTTAATTCTTTATTTCATCTAGTATCTTTGAGAGTTAAAAAGGTAGTGGTAGCTCCATTTCAAAGGGATATGCAATTTCAAGTTTTCCCCATTTTACATAGTTATTTTGGGAGTTGAAAAGACTTAAAAAATTGTAGCTGCTGTATCTTCCAGGTATGGTCTATGAATCATTAATCTTATTGTCTTTAAATTATTTTATTTTGAATAGTTATTTATTGACGTTAATTGACAGGGTAATGGCATTGTTTATTTTGTAGCTTCTTTGGTTCATACATTGTGATTCCCTGGTGGCTCAGACGGTAAAGCGTCTGTCTACAGTGTGGGAGACCCGAGTTCAAGCCCTGGGTTCGGAAGATCCCCTGGAGAAGGAAATGGCAATCCACTCCAGGACAATTGCCTGGAAAATCCCATGGACAGAGGAGCCTAGTAGACTACAGTCCATGGGGTCGCAAAGAGTCGGACACGACTGAGCAACTTCACTCACTTTCACTTACTTGGTTCATACATATATTTAGTCTCAGAAGTCATAGAGCCTAATTAATCATAGGCTTGTACTTTTTTTGGTAATTAATAATTTATAAAAGTCCTTAGCAGCTCCAGTGTTCTTGCCTGGAGAATCCCATGTGCAGAGGAGCCTGGTGGGCTACAGTCCATGGGGTTGCAAAGAGTTGGACATGACTGAAGCGACTTAGCACAGCACACAGTCCTTAGCAAAAACAATATAGGTATTAAAATAGTCTGAAATTTTTTGGTAACAAAGTACTTACCACTCTTGAGGTTCTGTTTCTGTGAACTAGGAATTTTAATGTATCTTAGTTAGTATATATATTTCATTTTTGGTTAGAAAATTGTTTTTGGCCACGCTGTGCGGCTTGTGGGATCTTAGTTCTCCAACCAGGGATCCAACCCATGTCCCCTGCATTGGACGCATGGAGTCTTAACCACTGCACCACTAGAGAAGTCTCATGGCTAGAAAATAATTTAGCAGCTTTTAAAAAATAAATTCCACTAGACCAGACCTATAGCCAATGTTATAAAAGTAAAATAGTTCAAGTAGTAGATTATGTGCATGGCTGTGTGCACACTCAGTCCCACAGTGGTGTCTGACTCTTTGCGACCCCATGAACTGTAGCCCGCCAGGCTCCTCTGTCCATGGGATTTTACTGGCAAGAAAACTGGAGTGCAGTTTGCCATTTCCTCCTCTAGCAGATCTTCCCGACCCAGGGAACGAACCTGTGTCTCTTTCATGGCAGGTGGATTCTTTACCGCTGAGACACTGGGGAGGCCCAACAGATAATACTTTTCTCTTTTAAATGCTTTGGTAGAGTTAAAGAAGGAAATAAGTAACGTATGAGAGATAGTTATCTATAGTTCTTCTATATTTTGGCTTGGGCCAATGAAATTTTAACTCTTGGGAGTTATGGAACCATTTTACAGTTTCATGAGAGCTGTAGATCCTCTCCTGAGAAAACGAGTGCACAGGTAACACTGTTACCCACCATGCTACACACAGTTTTGTGTATGGGAAAAAGAGTGACACTGGGAGATACCAAAATAAGAATGGTATGGTTTCCATTATACCCACACTTGATATTTTTTATTCTTGTGTTTAGTGGGTATTTCAGATCTTAATTTAAACAGTATTTGGGAGACTAGGGAACTCAGGCCCTTATCAACTTATGTATCCATTTGAGTATATGTCAAATACATATTAAAATATTTATCTTTGTATATGAGTAAACGTAGGTTAAAACTTCTGTTGCTTGTGCTTAATGTCCCTAGGTGGTACTAGTTGTACTAAATAGTAATTGGCAATGGAGAGATCATTAGTATTTAGGTATGGTTTGTATGGTTAGAATATTCTCCTTCCCTTCTCCCAATATAATTATCTCATTTGACCTGGAGAGTATCTTATTTAATAGTCTTCCATACTGTTAGAAAAACAAGTGATAGACTTTTGCTGTTTTTAAGTATCTGAAAATTAGGTTTTAGTAAGGAGTTAATGTATCATGATTTAGTTAGAACTCAAGTCTAGAGTTTATTTTCATTTCATCCTATTTAATAGCTTTGCATTTTGTATTGAACTGTTACAGTTAGCATCTAGCTGCTATAAATTTTTTAACATCAAAATAAATAGTTCCTGATTATGGCAAGTACTTTGAAAGATATTTTTCCTTACATTTAAATGTTAAAATATCAAGAGCATTTTTTGTATAATAAGAAGGCTCTGTACTTATCTTAATAAAATAGAGTTTTTAGAAAAGTAGACTTTGAATTCCCTTTAAAAAGCTGGACTCCATGCAGGGTCTCACAGTAGTGTGGGAGGGTCAGGGCATTCTTGGTTCTCCTTTGGTGGGGCAAGCTGGAGCAGATTGGCTTTTTAAACTACTCAAGTGATACATTGTCTTAACTGATTTGTTCACTTGGTAGACAGAGGAAAGTAAAATATACTTGACAGTTTGCATGTCAGATGGGTGTCAAATTTAAGTTGATACATAATGAGTTTTTAGAAGATGAAAGTAAGGAGATTACAAATACTCGAAATCTTTAAAAAAAAAAAATCATAATGATTTTGGTGGATCTCTCCTTAAAAAGATATAGAAAAGACCTACTTTGGTTTTATTTCCATCATTTTGTACACATTATATACATTTATACATACATTTTGTACACATTATATATACACATAGTAGACAAAAAGAAAAAAAGTCCAGCAAATCGGTTGAAAAGAAAGAATAATTTTTGTGGTGCCTTGATTTCTGTTATTGAATTTATTGCATTAAAATTCAAGATAGACAATTATTTCCACTAGCACCAGCGCTTTTAATTTTCTGTTTCCACTGACCTTAAATAAAATTGAGGCAAGATGCAATAAAATAGTCAAATAATTGCATAAATGGACACCACCTAAGAGATGTCACTGCTACTGAAACTAGGCTGTAGGCTTGCAGGCAGCATGGCCACCATAGGATAGCTCATTCATCAGTTGATGTTTGACACTCTTAATAGAATTTTTAATTTTAATACATTATTTTTCACAGCATGGTCTGCATGTAAATGGAATGAATGTATGAAAGTTGAGGACCTTTTATTTACCCATTTTTTGAAAATCCCGTATGCACATGTTTTTTACATGTGTACTGTTAAACATCTACTTATATGTGTGGTGTATTAAGATACTTTTTAATGGTACTTGATTTCTATGAGCAGTTTGTATTTTGATGTTGTAGTTTTGTGTATCAGAAAATCTTATGAAAAGAAATGTCTGATTGGCAATGCAATGCAGGATGAAGATTTTGTGGGCATCTTATTTGTGTTTTGTTATCATAATCTGATTTTTTTTGTCTTCTAGGCTTTTTCTGGAACTGTAATAGAAAAAGAGTTTTTATCACCCTCCTTAACACCACACCCAGCCATGGCTCATCCTGTGCTACCCACCATTCCAGAACGAAAAGAAGTTCTGTCAGAAGTATCAGAAGGAACTGCAAAGAGGGTTTCAAAGTTCAAAGCTGCCAGATTGCAGCAGAAAAACTAGGGCCTGCCTAGGAAATGGAAGTTTACATCCTAAAACCTCGTTTTGCAATTGTTTAGAAAATGTATAGCAAAATATGTTACATGTAATTTGAAATAAGTCATCCTGAGTAAATTTGGCAGTGAGTTCTCTTACTCTTATCAGTGGTATTAAAAAGAAATCAAAGTAAATATTTAAATACTTTAATATTCAGCTTGTTTTGTTAATTCTCTGAATACTATCAACACTCATTGTTTAGGTTTGCTGTGTCATACGGTGGCAGCATTTTGAATTATTTTTCAAAGAATGCTGTTCATATGTGTTGTTTTTGTGTTTCAAACTAAATACTGGCAGTTTTGTTCCAGCTGTGATATTGTGCACACCATATGGACCGTTTTAAAGAAACTTTTAAAATTTCAAATAGATTCAACAATTATATTACTTGCTTTACCTTTTTAAAGGCACTTTAAAAAAAAACCTACTTCTTGTAGGTTTTGCAGCTAGGTGGCTATTTAAAAAATCTGTCCCTGTTTGACTGACTGTTATTTTGTAATCTCTACGGTAGAAAGCTCCATGTACCCAAAAGAAAGTTTCTTTGATTGAAAGAACGGTATTTTGTAAAAAAAAAAAAAAAAAAAAAATTTTTTTTTTTTTTTTTTTTTTTTTAAGTAAAAATTTTATGAAACTCAGTCTCTAAGATGTTGTGAACTTTATGGTTCAGAATTCAGTATAGAAATGTCTTCCATATATCTGCTACGTGCACCATACAGTGGATCCTTGAATTCTTACGATTCCTTAGGCAATTCTCCCCTTGTGTGTGCAGTTTTAAGTGGCATTTTATTTCGGGAGAGAAGGAAAGGTTGTCTAGATGATAGAAATACATAAGTAAATTTTCTTAAGAATTTTTTGTTTTAATCTTCTGAACATTTTCATTCTTTAAGGCCACTTTTATACTAGTAAATAATTGAATAACATATTTACTTTTGGCAGAACTCCTTAAAATAAAGAGAAATTTATTCTAACATTGAAAATTACACTTGCAAGGGTTAATCATTAGCTTGATGCATGCTAAAATGTAGCTTTTAAAAAGCATTCTGCATTAGTACTGAAATAGCCATCAATGCCAGTCCACCCTCTATTCATGGCTAAATATTTAAAGGTTATTTATAGCTTCTTTAATGAATTCTTGCTTAAACAAAGTGAAATAATGTCCTAGAAAAGTAGAAGCTATTTGTAACTAGAGCAGCACAACTGTAAAAATTTTAGGAATATGTATCTTAGTAATAAGGGGATGAGCCTGAATCCCCACAAGTTAATGGATAATTCAGAACAGAGGGCTGATTTTAAAAGATTGCCTAAAAATGTAGATTTTTTTTTCTTTAGTAAATTTTGATAACTATATTTTTTAGTTGAAAACTTCTCTCAGCCCATCCCCCACAAAAAAGAAAATAACCAAAAGTATAAGCCCATGCACACAAAAGAGCCCACAGTTCCAACTGCTTGTCAGGTGAGCCTTTCTCTGATTTTCCCCTAGAAACAGACTTCATTATAGGATTACTGTGGTGTTCTTTACAGACATGTAATTTCAAGAGTACTGTCATTAAATAATTTTTCATGTTCTCCAACTTAATCTTGAGCCTGTTGTTGTTTATGTAGTTTATGTTTCTTCTTGCTCATGGAACACAATGGTAGTAGAAACAAAGAAGTGTTAGATTTTCTGCTGAAGACCTAATGGAGTAGTGTTGCCCCATTTCATTGGTTCAAGCTTAAAACAGAGTTTCAGATTTTAACTTAACCATATACCTTTATTTTTTATGTTAAATTCAGTATTCAATATGATAAAATGAAATTGGTCTTAAGTGCTCTCTTTTAAATCATTGTAAAATAGACTGCATTTTTTTTTAACTTTGAATTTTGAACTAATTTTAGATCTACAGAAAAATTGGCAAAAAATAGTAGATTTCCCATATACCTTCTCATCCAACTTCTAAAGTCATTTCATCTTGCATGGCCAAAATACAGTTATTAAAATCAAGAAATTCACTTTAGTACAATACTGTTAACTAATCTGCAGATCTAATTTGAATTTCACCAACTTAGCATTCAGCGTTATTACTGTGATATTTGCCTAATGGTGGTTTTCTGTTTTGCCCTTTCTTTCAACATTTATTTCTTGGAATTCTTTTGTGATGAAAAATCTGTCATTCTCCTCTCTGACCCCTGTTCCATTTATTAATTCATTTCTTTATATCAGTATGGACTTGGATGTTCTGTTCTATAAGTCAAAATACAATTATCATTATTTTGTTCGCTCAAATTTTCTACGTTTGATGTTTAGGAACTCCTTTTGAGTTGGCTCCTGAATTCTTTCAGCAAGTCTTCATCTCTTTTTGAACACTCTTTCTGACACCACAAAATGTTATAGGTATATCTTGTATTTTTCCTGCCCCAACCTTGGAACAGTAAGCACTTCTCCAAAGAGCCCTTGATCCTTCTGTTGGACGATGGTGTTTAAAAACCAACATCTTCTCATGTAGGTGTGTATATTACCATTTTGATATTGTTGTTTCTAGGCTCTTTTAGCAGGTGTAGGAAGTTTTGTTACTAACTAATGTACGTATCTATATGTTTATTTGCTTATGTACATTAAAAAATGTAAGTTTATACAGATACTTCCTGATTTTAATATAAGACCACATGGTTCATTTAGTTTTTTGGGTTTTTTTATGACTTCTTTCTTCAATAGTGAGAAATCTAGCTTTTATTATGTATAATGTGTTTACTTATTTTAAAAATGTCTTAATACAGTTGACCCTTGAACAACTCTGAGGTTGGGGCACTGACTCTCCCCACAGTCAAAAATTGGCAAATAACTATACAGCTGTCTACAGTCCTGTGGTACATATCTCCTGAAGAGAAAAAAAACCCAGCGTGTAAATGAACAGGCACAGTTCACACCCATGTTGTTCAAAGATCAACTGTTGACACACACAAGTAGTTTCAGACTGTTAACCTTAATCCCCAGGAGAAAAACATTTATTAAGTATATTTCATTATTTATGTTCAGTTCTTTTTAAGTATCAGTCAAGAAACTTTTTCTGAGGTTNACAGTTCACACCCATGTTGTTCAAAGATCAACTGTTGACACACACAAGTAGTTTCAGACTGTTAACCTTAATCCCCAGGAGAAAAACATTTATTAAGTATATTTCATTATTTATGTTCAGTTCTTTTTAAGTATCAGTCAAGAAACTTTTTCTGAGGTTCTTTTTCTTTCCCATTCCTTTTATTGTGATCTTTCATATATAATGGAGTTAGGTTCATTTGTTAGTGTTTGTGTTCCAGTTTGGAGTCTCCTCATATTGTGGTTGGGTTTAATGGTTTATTTGGGGTGTGTATGAAGGGTATACGAAACATTAATGTGGTTCTAAGAGTTTCAGCTATATAAAAAGATGAATACAGAGACAATAAACATTCCACTCTTTTTGCCCCATTCTTTTTTTTTTAATTGATAACAGAGGTGTAACACTTTTTTGTGTATAGATATAACAGTTTATTCAGCCACTCTGCTGCCAGATTTCTGATATTTTGCAATTGCAAATGATGCAATGAGTAACTTTGTTGTATATATATATATATTTTTTTGTATCGTTGGAAGTATCTTCTGGGTAGATTTCTAGAAGTAGGATTAATGGTCTATCTTTACGGTATGATTTCTTTTAAACATGATAAAAGTATGTACAGCAAAGTATTGTTGTTCTCTTATCAAGGACCTGGTTTTAACAAATTGGCTTGCATATCTACATTTTATTGGTGATTCTTTAATATTAACTTTGGTATGCTCTAATGTCCTAAAGGGACTTTAAGGGTTTATAGTGATTATGCTCATTTTGCTATATTTTTATTTTGGGGTAAGAAGGAAATTGGTCTTGCAAATGATTTATAAGACCTTTCTATAATTTGGAATATCCCAATTTTATAAAATGCAGACACCTCATTATATTTGTTTTTCTCCTTCATAAGAAGCAGCTAATGAAGGATGCTAGTTTCTGTGTGTCCTTTTGGTGCGTGGTATATAGGCTTTCAGTTAAATGCCTGTTAAATGAATTCCTCAACTACAATAAATATTTATGGTTTTATGTTTAATCCATTGGTCAATATTGTGAAGTTTTTACATTTTACAGTGCCTTATCAGTTATTTACATTTCATTTTAAAGGAACGTTGCTTAGGATATGAGGAAGTTTTTGCAGTTCCCTTAAATAACCAATGAATTGTAAAGAATCAAGTAATTTTGATCATTTACTCTGTTAAGCATTTTCTGTGTACTTTATGTGAATTATTTCATTTAAAACTCACAGCAGCCAGGTGAGGCAGGTACTGTTTTTCAGTCCTTTTCCTCCCACTACCCTCCCCCATTTTAGAGATGGGGAAACTAACTCAGAGAGATTGAACAACATTTTTAAGCCACAGAACTATTAAGTAATGGAATTGGGGTTTAAAACCCAGGCAGCCTTGCTCCAGAATCATCAGGTTTTCTCGTTTTTAAAAAGTTTAAATTTTTTGCCCTCCAAATAAGAGCGCATAGCTAGTAAGGAAGTGTGTGCCCTGTATATCTGTATAAAGTGAAAGTGAAGTCATTCAGTCATGTCCGACTCTTTGTGACCCCATGGATGGTAGCCTACCAGGCTCCACAATCCATGGGATTTTCCAGGGAAGAATACTGGAGTGGGCTGCCATTTCCTTCTCCAGGGGATCTTCCCAACCCAGGGATCAAACTTGGGTCTCTTGCATTGCAGGCAGACGCTTTACAGTCTGAGCCACTAGGGAAGCCCCATATATCTGTATAATCTTGTTTATTCATAATGAGGCCACCTTTTAAAAACTGAGTTGGAAAACTTTGTTTCTTAAACTTTAAACATAAAGAATTCATTCTGATTTTTTGGAATGGAGGTGAAGTTTCAGTGCTTTGGCCATATGTATAAAAGAAAGGAATGTGTGATGGAGAAAAGTAAAAAGAATCAGTTTAACAGTATTTCATTGAAAAATTCATTTTTATGTGAACAGGGCAGCAGAGTGTGAGATGGTTAGATAGCACTCTGACTCAATGGACATGAATTTGAGCAAGCTCCAGGAGTTAGTAAAGGACAGGGGAGCCTGGCGTGCTACTGTCTGCAGGGTTGCACGGAGGTGGGCCCAACTTAGCAACTGAACAACAACAGGCATCATTGTATATGTGCCGTATATGCATATTGTATATGTAAACAGTGGCTTGCTGTGCTGCTTTGAGCATTCTTTTTACCCTGCTTGTTTATTGCCTTCATGGCCCCAACTCTACAACTCCCTTTAATACTGTTCAGAAAAACTTTCTATTTTTCTGTTCTCTCCATTGACTTGGAAGTTACATACTTGACTATATTTTAATTTTTGACACTTTTCTATAAAAATGTGCAATTTCCAGACAGTGTGGTGATCACTTTAGTGTTTGTGGTATTTTCGTTCCACTTTTTTCAACAGTTTCATTGAGGAATAATTTGTATGCCATAACATCTCTTTTTTCTTTTACTTTTTTAAAAGTATAGCTGATGTAGCTTCCCTGGTGGCTTGGTGGTAAAGAATCCATCGGCAATGCGGGAGATCTGGGTTTGATCCTTGGGTTGGGAAGATCCCCTAGAGAAAAGAGTTCTGGGGACTGTATAGTCCATGGGGTTGCAAAGAGTCGGACATGACTGAGTGACTTTAACTTTCACAGGTGTACAATATAGTGATTGACAATTTTTAAAGGTTAGGCTGCACTTGTAGTTATTATAAAGCATTGATTATATTCCCTGGTTGTACAGTATATACTTGTCTTACTTTATACATAATAGTTTATACCTCTTAATCCCTTCCTACCCCTTTATTGTCCTCTCCCACTAGTAATGACTAATTTGTTCTATTTGTGAGCCTGCTTCTTTTTTGTTATATTCATTATTTTGTTGTAGTTTTATGATTCTGCATATAAGTGATACCATTACAATTCCTGTCTTTCTCTGTATGGCTTATGTCACTTAGCATAATACTCTTGAAGTCCGTGTTGCAAATGGCAAAATTTCATTCTTTTTTTATGGCTGAGTAGTATCTCATTGTATGTATGTGTGTATACACACACACACCTCTTCTTTACACATTCACCTGTTGATGGACACTTAAGTTGCTTCCTTATCTTGGTGTTGTCCTTAATGCTTCTATGAACATTAGGGTGCATGTATCTTTTCAAATTAATGTTGTTTTTCAGATATTCCTAGGAGTGGAATTGCTGAGTCATATGGTAGTCCGATTTTTAGTTTTTTGAGAACCTCCTATACTGTTCTCAACAGTGATTATGCTAATTTACATTCCCAGCAACAGGGTAGGAGGATTCTCTCTTCTTTTTTTACCCCACATCCTCACTCACATTGTTATTTGTGTTCTTTTTGATGCTAGCCATTTTGACAGGTGTGATATGATATCTCATTGTTGTTTTGACTTGCATCTTCCTGATGATTAGTGATGTTGAGCATCTTTTCATGTGCCTGCGTAACATTCTTTTTTTAAATATACAGTTTGATGGGTTCTAGTAGATTTCAAGTTGTACCACTAACTCATCAAAGAACATTTCCATCATGCTAAAAATGTCCCTTTTTTTCTCAATTATAGTTAGTTCCCATTCATGTCCCCAAGCCTCAGGTAATCACTAATTTGATTCCTCTTTACAGATTTACCTTTTCTGGATAGTTAAATAGAATTATGCAATATGTAGTCTTCAGCATTGCTGTATAGTGTTCTGTTGTATGGATATATGACAATTATTTGTTCATCCATAGTTGATGAATACTTCAATTATTCAGTTCTCTGGTTATTGTGAATAATGTTGCTATGAACATTCATAGGCAAGTTTTTGTGTGGACATATATTTTTGTTTCTTTGAGAAAATTTTTTTTTTCTTTTTTGAGTAGATAACCTTGGAGTGGACTTGCAGGGTCAGATGGTGAATTTAAGCTTAACTTTGAGAGATTACAGTTTTCCAAAGTGGCTATAGAATTTTACATTCTCAAAAGCAATGTAGGAAGTTTCTAGTTTATCCACATCCTTGGTAATGTTAGTATCTTTTTTCATTATTTCCTCCATTATAGTCATTCTAGTGGCTATGAAGTATTATCCAGTGTTTTAAATGTGTATTTCTGTAGTGACGAATGATGTTGAAGATTTTATTCATGTACTTTACATATGTGCATAGTTTTTTGAAGTGTCTTTTCAGATCTTTTGCTGAATTTTTGATTGGGTTTTTATTATTGAGTTGTACAAATTCTTTGCTTAGTTTCTAAATGCACATTCTTTTTTTGGTACATGATTTACAAATATTTTCTCTTAAGTCTTTGATATTTCTGATTTTTTTTTTTTTTTAATGGTATCTCTTAAAGCACAAAAGTTTGGTTTTGGTGAAGTCCAGTTATTTTGGATAAGTTTTTTCTTCAAGGATTGTACTTTTTAGCGTCTAAGATTTCTTTGCCTAAGCCAAAATCACAAGAATTTTCCTCCTGTGTTTTTTTTCTGGAAGTTTTATAGTTTTAGAATTAAGGNACACACACACACACGAATGTTACATTTGGCAATAAAGAGGAATGAAGTACTGATATATGCCAAGTAGATGAACCTTGGAAAGATTGTGGACAGTGAAGAAGCCAGCCCACACCCACACCCACACCCCCACACACTCACACACACACACACACACACACACACACGAATGTTACATTTGGCAATAAAGAGGAATGAAGTACTGAGACATGCCAAGTAGATGAACCTTGGAAAGATTGTGGACAGTGACAGAAGCCAGCCCCAGAGGACCACACATTTTGTGATCCTACTCATGTGAAAAGTCTACAATAGGCAAATTTAGATATACAAAGCTGATTAGAGGTTGCCAAGGGCTGCAAAGAGATAGGAGTTGGGTGATGACTGCTAAGGGGTACTGGGTTTCTTTTTGAGGTGATGAAAATGTCCTAAACTTATATTGGGGTGATGGTTGTCCAACTGTGACTATGCAAAGCAAACACTGAATGGCACACTCTAAATGGCTGAAGGGCGTGGCATGTGAATTATAAGCTCAGTCAAGACGTTAAATATAAAAATTTGACCACCAAGACAGGCGCCCTAGAGGCAGAGGGCCAGAGATGGGCACAAAGTGTGTAGTGAGTTCTGATTCTGGCCGACTGCCCACATACCTGCCTCTATCTCTCATAGGCAATGAGCTCCTTTCCCAAGTTTTAGGGAAAAGGTCTCCAAAAGCCCATGCTAGGGGGAGAGTGACCACTTCTGGACCTGCCCAGGTTTTGTGGTATAAGCTATTTATTTTCACTCACAGCTGTGGCCACTTGTGCCCCACGACAGAATCTGAATGACAGATGTGTTTCTCAGCACTCAGGATTCTCTTTACTCTGCAATGATCAGTCCTCCCAGTAGCAGCTGAGCCACTAAGACTCTGCCTGGACCCAGCCTCAGGTACCCCTTGGGGATTCCTGCGTGCCCAGGTCCAGGAGACCCCCCCAGGACGGGCTGGCATCCCGGCCCGCCAGCCTCTGGGACAAAGTGGTCCAGGGTGGGGGTGCTGCTCTCACCTGGGCTTCTCCTGGGTCTCGATCTGCCGGACGACGCTCTCCATCCAGGAGAGCAGGTCTCGGGCCATGCTGAAGAAGCGGAATTTGTCTGCCGTGTCCACCAGCTGGGTGCGGCGCCCGGCACAGGCATCGAGCAGCGCCTGCCACGCGGCAGACACTTCCTGCTCGTTGTTCTGGATGATGTCTGCCTTCTCCCCAGCGTACGCCGTCTGCAGGCGGGCAGCCACATCCTGGAACTGCTGTACCTGTGATGGGGCAAAACTGACTGTTGTCCCCCAGGCCGACATGTCTTGGGCCTAGGATGGGTGAGAGTGTCTGCTTCCTCTGCGTCTCCCTCCTGAGGACGGTGCTAGAGGCTCCCCACTTCTTGGGTGCTGGAGAGAAGGCTCCCTGCTTTGGCACCTCTGCTGACCCAAAGTGCCCCTTGGGTTCTGATGAGGATTTGGGAGTGAGAGGGGCTCTGTGCCATTTGATGTGTGATTATGAGAGTAATTATATACTGGGCACCGCTCTAAGTACTTCTTTATGACTCTGTCTGTCTTTATAACAATCTCATCAAAGAGGTACTGTTCTTATCCCTGTTTCTGAAACAAGGAAACTGAGCTGCAGGGAGGCTCATGACTGGCCCGAGGTCACTCATGCTCGGAGAGGGCACAGCTGGGACTGGAGGCATTTCTCGACTCCCTGTTCCAGATCCTTCTTTGTGATGCCATCCCGTTTGAGGCTGGCCCCAGGGCAGTGAAGCCTCACTCCCGAGACCCTGGTGGGGCTGTATCTGCCTCAAGGGCTCTGGCATCCCCAAGGCACCTCCAGTTGGAGGACAAATCCCTAGGCTGTCCCCTTCTTGGTGACCCAGGGGCCCCACCTATTTTGGGGCTTTATCCTGAAATCCCACTGCGTCAATGCAAGATTGCAAGTGAGCCCAGCTCTTCCTGTTCCTCTGGAAGCACGGTGAGCACCCCTAAAGTGATCAAGTGCCCCCTCAACCTTTTCACCAGTCTGGACTCTGCAGAACCTTATGGGCCTATAGAAGTGCCTTAAGGGGCACCCCATGATGGGAGAGGGGAGTCTAGGCTGATCTTGGGCTCCCACTCCAGCTCCCACTTGGAAAGGCTGAACAGCCCCATGGTTAAGGGTTCAAAGTCTACAGCCAGACTGCCAGGATCTGAATCCTGGCTCCACTGCTTAACTGCACGTTTCCAGGCAACTTAATTACCTTTCTATGCCTTGCTTTCCTCATCTAGAAAAGGCAGAAGACGTTACTCCCTTCCTCAGAGTGTGGCTGAGTGTATTGCTTAGAACAGTACCTGGTGCTAGAAGAGCACTCCATGTAGACTCACTAATGATCCTGTAACACTCTGACAACCAGACAAGTTGCATTTTAAGGTACTTTGCATTGGGTTTTGGGAAAGGCTCCGTTTAAAGTGAAAGTGTTAGCCGCTCAGTCATGTCCGACTCATTATGACCCCATGGACTGTAGCCCGCCAGGCTCTCTGTCCATGGGATTCTCCAGGCAAGAATACTGGAGTGGGTAGCCATTCCCTTCTCTAGGAGATCTTCCTGACCCAGGGATCAAGCTCAAGTCTCCCTCATTGCAGGCAGACTCTTCACCGTCTGAGCCACCAGGGGACTAGTTCTAAAGCTAAAAAACATTTGAAAGCCTCTGCTCCCTGCTTTCCTGCCTGGAGCTGTTGCCTCTCTAGGGAGTGCCTGTTCCAGAGACTTCCTCTCTAGAAGCCAGGAGAGGACCTGACACTGCTAGTCAGGGGCGAGGTGGAAGGACAGCTGGGGACCAGAAGCACCTGCTCCCCCAGCAGGTGGAGCTCCCGCTCAAAGGCAGTGTGCGTGCGGTGGAAGGACTCCGCGGTGCTGGCGTCCAGCCCCACGTCCTCGGGCAGCTCGCGGTGTTTCTCGCCAATGAGGCCCAGGATCTCGGAACCGGTGTAGAAGAAGCGCTGCAGGTCATAGGAGGCGGCCAGCAACTGCATGCGCGTGTCGATGAGCTCTAGCAGGTCCGCCCACATCTCATTCAGCCCATCCTTCCACTCGGCGATGGTGGCTGCCTCGGAGTGGCCCGCGTCGATGAGCCGCTCAATGACGGCATTCACGTTGTCCACCCGCTCCTGCCCAATCGCCCCGGTCTCCCGGGCAAAGTCCCGGAACTTGTCCCGGAGCACCTGGACAAGGGTAGATGGAAATGCGGTTATCGGTTATCAGGGCTCGGGCGTCAGTAGGATCATCACACAGACTCCCCGTGGCACCTGTCACCGGCTGGAGCTGGGCTCTGACACCTTCCCCAGGGTGCCTGAGCTCACACGGGGCAGCCCTCTTCACTGCGGCACACTGCATCGGGCAGGTGTGTGTGTGTGAGTATGGAGGGGGAGAGACAGCTCCCAAGTCTGCTGCATTAGAGAGACAAAGCACGCAGGGGCCGTGGGTACTCACAGTCACGTGGTCAAAGTCTTGGCCCATTTCCGAGGAGGAGGCCACCGTGTCCTTCTCTGTGATCCACTGCTCCAGGTCATCCACCTCCCTCTTGAGCTGGAACAGGTGGTACATGTTCTCCAGCTTCCGCCTGCGCTCCTCCGCCATGTCCTTCAGCCCTGCATACTGCTTGTCCACCTGCCCCTGAAGTCTGATGATCTGTTCTCTGGGATTCAAAACAAGAAAAGTCCTGAGAGAGGGCGGCCAAGAACCCAGGGCAGCCAGCTTCAAGGAGCCCGCCTCCTCCTTCCCAGCCCTGAGGCCTGGATGCGTGGGGGAGACAGCTTTGAAGATATGGCAGTGACTTTTCACAGGGAAGAGCTGGGAGAAAAGGAACCATCCCTTAGACCACGACGCTTCCGGGGATGATGAAATGTGTCCCCTGCCAGGAGCTGCCTCCTGTCCCTGCCCCTGACTCTGAGAAGCTCAGAGAGACTGGTCTGGATGGAGAACTTTTCCACTATTCTTCCAAGGAGGCTGGCTGGGGAGTGGGCAGTCTGAGCCTGGCTCCACCAGCTGCAGGCCTGCGTGGCTCCTTAGGGAGGGATGTGCAGCACCCTGGGGTCCTGAAGCGGCTGCTGTGGGTGCCCTGAGGACAGGGTCAGGCCTGAGGGGGGCCCGAGGTGCCTGACCCAGTGGGCTCCACTGACACGGCACCCACACCACTCAACGGTTTAGACGGCATATGGTGATTTTGCCGAGACACGGCGAGATCCTGACCTACCTCTGGACCACACACAAAAAGCAAAGTTAGACTAGGCTAAAAGATGCAGAAGGCTAACTCCCCCAAAGATGAGAGCTTTCAGTTCACCACGCAGGTGGTTTTGCTACTCCGTTCCCTAGTCTCTTTGCCAACTAGGCCTCCTTCCATCAGCCCTGTTTGAAGTCACACTAAACCAAGACAAAAGAGGGAACTGGGGCCAACCAGCAGTCCAGAAGGTAGCCTTCTCAAACCCGTAGTCTTGGGGAAAACCATTCCTGTTTTCCCCTTGGACCCGAAGGGATCCTGCTTGGCAGGGGCGGGGGGCGTGCCCAGGACCTGGCCAGGTCGCCTCCGGAGGCACACGCACCCCTCGGGGTGGCCTGCAGATAGCAGGCCCTGGGCCCGGCCAGCCAGCTGCTTGATGTTCCTCCCATATTCCTCCACTGCCCGCTGCTGCCGCAAGTGCCGCTTCAGCATCACGATGGCACTCTCTTCATCCTGCAAGGAAGCGGACTGTCAGGGCACGAGCTCATCTCATCTGGGTGAGATGAGCCAGGATGGGCCAGGAAGTACGGGAGGGCCAGGCTTATGGGACACCCGAGGAGCACCACGCGTGGTCTCTTCCTGCTACTCCTGGTGCCTGGCAATGTCCGCATCCCTTTCTCTCAATGCCCTCAATTCCTACCTGACATCCACCCTCCTAGGCCCTGGTCCAACCTCTCTCCTCATGAAAACTTCCTATATTATCCCAGCTTTTAGAGATCCCCTAACCTCACCTCTCACACCCTCCCACCACAGTACATCTGCACAGAACCCCTGACACACACAAAAATGTGAAGAATTCTTGGGTTAGAGCAAATCTAACTAGAAAGCTGAGCACAGAAGAATTGATGATTTTGAACTGTGGTGTTGGAGAAGACTCTTGAGAGTCCCTTGNATGCCGGGTCTCCGGCCAGGACGCCCTCTTTCCCGCCCTGCACACTCCGCACGCCCCCACGAAGGAGGAGGGGAGGGGTGTGAAAGGAATGGGGGGCTCTCGTGCCTGACGGTCCTAACCCCGAAGAGCCGCGGGGAGGAGAACCCACAGGAGACGGGGACCCTAAATCTTGCCGCTGGGGAAGGGGTGTGGGACAGGGCGCCCAGGGTGGGTGGGGTACCCCGTATATTAGTAATAATCGTGACTGTAATAGTAACAACAGTAAGTACACTTATGCGCCCAATACACACACACGCCCAACAGGCATTATTTTACTTAATCCCCACCACAGCCCTGAGTTAAACACGATTATTATCCCTTTGAGTCTGAGTGAACTCCGAGAGATGCTGATGAACAGGGAGGCCTGGCGTGCTGCAATTCATGGGGTCTCAGAGAGTCGGACACGACTGAGCGACTGACCTGAACTGAACTGATTA
This sequence comes from Neotragus pygmaeus, assembly GCA_006410875.1. Lineage (NCBI taxonomy): Eukaryota > Metazoa > Chordata > Mammalia > Artiodactyla > Bovidae > Neotragus > Neotragus pygmaeus. The sequence goes on from SJYV01018416.1 coordinate 45,845, forward strand.
TCCCTTTGCAAAGTAGGAAACCAAGGTTTAGTTTAAGTGACTTGCCCAAGAGGTAGACACAGCCAACGAAGTTGGGACTGGAACCTAGATCTTTTCCTCCAGGCTGTTTTCCTAACCACTAACAAATTTCTTCTCATCTCATCCCCAACCCCCTAGTTCCCACTGTAATGTGGTGAAAACACGAGGTCTCTTGTCAGCATCTTAAAAATGAAGAGGGACCCACCTCACTTTTATTTCTCCTGTTCTCTAGCCCCAAAGAGCTCTTCCGAGACCTTGAGGGTCAGGAAGGGAGCCCGGGGGAATTCACCTCAACAGACTTTGTGCTGAGCACCTAGTGCGTGCCAGGCTCCCACTGGCAGGACTGCTAGACCCAGGAACTCCTGGATGTGAGGAGAAGAGTGAGCTGATGGAGGCCCTATCTGGGGGTCAGGAGTTCTTGGCCTGATGAGTGAAGTGGAAGTGGAGGCAGGAGACAGCAGGTGGTGGGTTTCCCTTGAGGACGTGAGGCATCACTTCCATAGTTTAGAGTCAGAATGAGACTGGATTTATAGCAGGTCATGCTTTGGGGATGGACCCTGGCTGAGAGACTAAGGGAGGTTTCCAGGAGGAGAGGATGGGGAGGATTTGGGCAGAATGGAGACGGAGAGAGAGAGAGAGAGGTCAGGAGATGAGGGGACAGGAAATTCAGAATATGTAGGGCCTCCACTTCACTTCTATTTTGGTCATTGGAGAGTTTCCCCGGAGTCCAAAGAGATGTCTGCTACTGGGATTCAGCTCTGAAAATTGAGAAAGAGTGATGGCTGGAGCCAAGGGAGTATGCCTGTGTGTGGGGGAGTGGGGGGTGCTTATGTCTCTTTGAAAGGACCCTCTCCTTAATGCCCTGGAGACTTCCTCCTTGCATGATCTCATCCAGGCACATGGTTTCACACACTTGCTACACAACTTTTCATGGGCTACCACTGATTCTCATGCCCAGCGACTCTCCTGGGTCCTGGGCTGATCCGTATATCCAAGTGCTTCTGGACAAGTTCTCAAGTGTCCTACAGCGCCTCACCATCAGTCAAATTCAGCCTCTTCCCCACCCCCAGTCTCCCTCTTTTCCCTCCGTTTATTAAATAGCACCATCATCCACCCATTTACCTCTGCTAGAAACCCAGGCATTATCCTAGATCCCTCCTTCCCACATCCACACACATCTGGCATAGAAATGTGTGCCAATAATTCTGGAGTCTGTTCACTTTTCCACACTGCTCTGGTCTGGGGTATCACCAGTCCTTGCCCAGATTTTTGAAAGTCCTTAGCTTCTGCATTTTTTCTTTTTCTGTTTTTTGGCCACACATGGCATACAGGATCTTAGTTTCCAACCAGGGATTGAACCCATCCCCCCTGCAGTGGAAGCATGGTGTTTTAACCACTGGACCATCAAGAAAGTCCCTGCTAACTAACTTCTTTATTCTTTGTCAAAAGGCCAGAGTGATTGCTCTCAAACACAAATTTGTCCATGGTACTTTTTTGCCTGAAACTTTTCAGTGACTTCCCATTGTCCTCTGGATGAAGTCCAAAATCCTTAACGTGGTTGGCTAGTCATGTAAGGACCCAGCCCACGCCTACCTTCCTAGCCTCATTCTCTTCATATGCTTCTCCTCCATCCTCCAGCTCCCCTCCCCCCATTCCTCTTTCTTAGACTCCTCCAGAGGGCCTCCTTCTTTCAGCCCCTCTGACCCAGTCCAGCTCCCACTCACCCCTGGGCCATCGAACACGCTGTTCTGCTCTTCCATCTGCCTGGAACACCCTCCCAGCTCCCTCCCAGTCTAGCTGTTACTCATCCTTCTGTTCTCAGCCAACACGTCACTTCCTCTGGGAAGCCTTNGCCTGGCGTGCTGCGATTCATGGGGTCACAAAGAGTTGGACACGACTGAGCGACTGAACTGAACTGATAATCACTTAACAATGTTGTGATAACTTCAGGTGAACAGCAAAGGGATTCAGCCATACATGTACATGAATCCATTCTCCAAACCCCACTCATTCATTCTGGCACATAATATTGAGCAGAGTTGCAAAGTCCCTAATTATCCCTTCTCCCCCAGCAACCATAGATTGGTTTTCTAAGTGTGTGCGTCTTTTGTGAGCTTATTTGTATCTTGTTTTTAGATTCCATGTATAAGAGATGTCATATGATATTTCTTCTCTGTCTGACTTCACTCAGTATGACACTCAACAAGTCTATCCATGTTTCTGCAAATGGCTTTGTTTCATTCTTTTTTAATGGCCGATTAATTTTCCATTTTATATAGGCACCACATCTTTATCCATTCCTCTATATCAGTGGACATTTAGGTTGCTTCCATGTCTTGGCTATCATAAACAGTGCTGCAGTGAACATTGGTGTGTGTGTATCTTTGGGGCCATGTTTTTCTCTGCGTATATGCCCAGGCATGCGATTGCAGTGTTGTATGGTGGCTCTAGTCTTTTAAGGAACCTCCATAGTGGCTGTACCAGTTTATATTCCTACCAACAGTGCAGGAGGGTTCCCTTCTCTCTACACCTTCTCTAGCATTTGTTGTTTGTGGATTTGTTGATGATAACCATTGTGACCAGTGTGAAGTGATATCTCATTGTAGTTTAGATTTGCATTTCTCTAGCGATGTTGGACATCTTTTTGTGTGGTATTGGTCATCTGTATATCTTTGGAGAAATATCTATTCAGGTCTGCCCATATTTTGAGTAGATTGTTTTGATGCTATTAAGCATTATAAACTGTAAATTTTGGAGATTAATCCCTTAACAGTNTTTGCATTTCTCTAGCGATGTTGGACATCTTTTTGTGTGGTATTGGTCATCTGTATATCTTTGGAGAAATACCTATTCAGGTCTGCCCATATTTTGAGTAGATTGTTTTGATGCTATTAAGCATTATAAACTGTAAATTTTGGAGATTAATCCCTTAACAGTCACATCATTTGCAAATATTCTCTTTCAGTCTGTGGGTTGTCTTTTCATTTTGTTTATTGTTTCCATTGCTGTGCAAAAGCTTTTGAGTTTAAGTCTCATTTGTTGTTTATTTTTGCTTTTATTTCCATTATTCTGGGAAATGGATCAAAAAAGATGTTGCTGTGACTTATGTCAGAGAGTATTCTCTCGATGAACATGAGTCTGAATAAACTCCGAGAGATGGTGATGAACAGGGAGTCCTGGCATGCTGAAATTCATAGGGTCGCAAAGAGTTGGACAGGACTGAGCGACTGAACTGAACTGAACTGATGGCAGTCAGGGCTCAGTAAAACTTTAATCCAATTGTCTACTGTTGGGTGGGGTTACAGTCCCTCTCTGTTGTTTGGCCTGAGGTGACCCAGTTCTGGGGTCTACAGACTCTATGGTACGGCTGTTGTCCACNTCAGTAAAACTTTAATCCAATTGTCTACTGTTGGGTGGGGTTACAGTCCCTCTCTGTTTGTTGTTTGGCCTGAGGTGACCCAGTTCTGGGGGTCTACAGACTCTATGGTACGGCTGTTGTCCACCTCCAAGAGGGCTCGCCGAAACCCATCTCCCAGGACTGCTGCTACCAGTGCCCCTGTCCCAGTGGCAGGCCACTGCCAACATGTGCCTCTGCAGGAGACCTTCAAAGACATGTAGATCTGGCTCAGTTTACAGTGGGATCACTGTTCTTTTCTTCTTGGACCTGGTACACACAAGGTTTTGTTGGTGCCCTCCAAAAGTGGAGTCCCAGTTCTTTGGAGATCCTGTAATCAAATCCCACTGACTCTTCACAGTCAGATTTCCTGGGGCTTCCTAGTCCCTGGGCCAGATCCCCAGGCAGGGGAGCTTCATATAGGTTTTAGAACCTCCACAGCAATGCAGAAACTTCTTTGGTGCTATTGTTCTTCATGTTGTGGGTTGTGCACCTGGCATGTGTAGGATTTGGTTTTATCATGATTGTGTCCTTCCTGCCATTTCGTTGCAGCTTCTCGTTTGTCCTTGGATGTGGGGTATCTTTTTTTTTTTTTGGTGGGTTCCAGTGTCTTCCTGTCGATGGTTGAATGACCCGTTGCAATTTTACTGCTCCAGTGGGAGAAGATGGATGCACATCCTTCTACTCTGCCATCTTGAACCAATCTTCACGATGAATTATTTTGACATCCTTTTTGAAAATCAGTTTATTATAAAGTTGCTTCTTTGTATACTCTTTGTGTACTCTTCATTTTGTTTTGTTTATCCTTATATCAGTACCAAATTATCTTGATTTACTTTGTAGTAAACTAACTTCCCCCAACTTTTGTTCTCTTTTAAGAAAGTTTTGACTATTTTGTCTCTTTGCATTTCCATGTTAATTTTAGGTTCATCTTAAAAACTACTGCAAAAATGCCATTTTGATTTTTATAGGGATGTGTTGAATCTATACATTAGTTTGTGGGAGAATGTCATGTTAATATTGTCTTCTGATTGAGTAATATGGAATGTTTCTTCATTTACTTGGATTATCATTAATTCTCTCAGGAATATTTTGTAGATTTCAGATCACAAGTCTTAAACTTCTTTTGTTAAATGTACTTCTAAGCATTTTATTGTTTTTTGGTGCTATTTTGAATAGGACTGTTTCCTTAATATGACATTAAGTTGTTCACTGCTAGTATATAGAAATATAATTGACTTTTGTATATTGTCTTTGCACCCTGAAACCTTCCTGAACTCTGTTACTAGTTTTTGTTTTGTGTGTTTCTTAAGATTTGCTATACACACTATTATGTTATTTGTGAATAAGAAGAGTTTTATTTTTTCCAGTCTGGATTTTTTTTCTTAACTGATTGCACTAGGTTGAATCTCTAGTACAGTATTGAGTAGAAGTGGTAAGAATAGGCATCATTGTGTTGTTTCTGTCTTGTGAGAAGATATTCAGTTTTTCACCATTAAGTGACAGATTTTGCATAGATTCGTTTCATTGGGTTGAGAAAATTTTTTGTATTCTTGGCTTGCTGAAGTTTTCTGTCATGAATAGGACTGCATTTTGTCAAATGTTTATTTATGCATCTATTGAGATAATGGTGTGGTTTTGTTCTTTGTTAATGCAGTGTGTTGCATTAATTGATTTTCTGTTGTTAAGCCAATCCTACATTCCTGGGCTAAATCCCACTTTATATCATCCTTTTGTTGTATACTGTATAATCCTATGTTACATATAATCCTTTTTATGTGTAATTGAATTTGATTTGCTGATATGACAGATATTCATGAGGGATATTGGTCTGTAGTCCTCTATTGTATAATGTCTTTGTTTGGCTTTTATATCTGGATAATACTGTTCTCGTAGAATGAGATGGGAAGTTTTTCTTCCTCTGAATACATTTGTGAAGGATTGGTATTATTTCTTCTTTAAATGTTTGATAGAATTTGCCAGTGAAACCATCCAGCCTGGGCTTTTCTTTGTGGGAAGATTTGTAATTACTACTCAGTTTTGTTATCAGTCTGTTTAGATTTTTTGTTTCTTCTTGAGCCCATTTTGATAACTTTGACATCCTAAAAATTTGTCCATTTCATGTAAGTTGTTTCATTTTTTTTGGCATAAAGTTGGTCATAGCATTCCTTTATAATCCATTTCATTTATGTAGGGTTGGTAATGATGTCTCCTGTTTTATTTTTGACTTTACTTATTTGTGTCTGCTCTCTTATTGTTTGGTCAGTCTAGCTAAAAGATCTGTCAGTTGTGTTTCTCTTTCCAAAGAAACATTTTTTTTTCAATTTTCATTGATTTTTTTTTTTCTCTACTCTTCTTGTTCACTGTTTTATTGATTTCTATTCCAATCTTTATTCTTTCCTTCCTTCTCCTTGCTTTGGGCTTAGTTTGGTCTTCCTTTTATGGCTTTTTAAGGTGTTTAAGGTATTAAGTTCACTTGGCATTTAAAGATATAATTTAACTTGTAAGCACTATTTTAGATATATCCAGTTCCTTTGGACCTGTGATATTTTCATTTTCCTTTATTTCAAAAGAGGTCTGTTTGATCCATGATTTACTTAAATATAGTTTATATATATATTGTTGATTATACTTAAATATATATTTCTAATACTTGAGTATTTTCCAGGTTTCTTTCTGCTGCTGATTCCATTTTAATTTTCTTGAGTCGGGATAATACTTACTATGTCTTCTGAAGTTAACTAAGGCTGTTCTTACAGGTAGCATGTGTTCTCTCCTGTGTGTTGTTGAAAACTCTTCCTGTGGTGGATTCATGTCGATGTATGGCAAAGCCAATAGAGTATTGTAAAGTAAAATTTAAAAAATAAATTAATTAATTAAAAAAAAAAGAAAAAGAAAAAGAAAACTCTATTCTCGTGTTGAATGGAGTATTCTGTACATAGAGCTTCATTGATACAGCTGTCTTTTGTATCCTTGCTGATCTTTTCCCTTCTTTTTTCAATCATTGAGAGTGGGATATTGAGGTCTCAAGCTGTAATTTTGGAGCTGTCACATCTTTCATTTTTGGTCATTTTTGCTCAATGTATTTTTTTTAAGCTTTGTTTTTAGGTGCGTATATGTTTGTCATTGTTATATTTTCTGATTAATTGATACTCTTATTACAAAATGCCCCTCTTTAGTAACATTTTTATCTTAAAGTCTATGGCTGTTGTTTCTGATATTATTATGACTAGTCTAGCTTTTATGATTGCAGTTACATAGTGTTCCTTTTAGTTTCAACCTTACTTGTATCTTTAAATTTAGCAATTGTATATTATAGATATAGTTGAAGCTTGCTTTTAAAAAATCCATTCTGACAGTCTACATACTGATGGGTGTATTAAGTCATGTATTATAGACATGGTTCATTTACATTTGCCATTTTACTGTTTTTAATGTATCTTGTATCTGTTTTGTTCTGTTTTTTTCTTGGATTGCTTTGGTGTCAAATATTATTTAGTATAACTTTTTAATTCTTTTGATTATTTTAAAACTATTTCTTAGTGATTGCTCTAGTAGTTATAGTATATATTTTAACATCACAGTCTATTGAATTTGAATCTGGAGTTGAAAAGTATTACAATAAGCTAAGTGAAGAAACATGTGAAACCAGTGAACGCAAACAAGATTCAGTAGAAATTATATAATCTGAAGAACAGTCTCCTTATGGGACTCCCATTATGTGTTTGTTGATATGATTGGCTATATCTCATACTTAATTCATTTTTCTCCTTTTTCTTTCTGTTCGTCAGATTATATAATTCCTACTTATATGTATTTGAATTCATTGATTGTCCTTTAAGCCCGTTTTTAAATCTGCTGTTGAACTCGTCAAGTGAATTTTTCATTTTACTTATTGTACTTTTCAACTCTAGAAATTCCATTTTGTTGTTCTGTAGTTTCAGTCTCTTTATTGGAGTTCTGCATTTGATCAGTCGTTGTTTTCATGCTTTGCTTGAACATGGTTTCCTTTAGTTCTCTGAGCATAGTTGTGACGGCTGCTTTGAAGTCTTTGTTTTTTGGACCCCCACAGAATAGTTCCTATTTACTGCTTTTCTCCCCACAGTGTTTGGGCCTACATCTTCCTATTTAAAACTGGACATTTCAAATTGTACATTTTAATGACTCTAGATTCTGACCCTCTCCTGCTTGGGATGGTTGTTAGGTTTTGTTTGTTTCTGTCATTTGCCTGGAGTGATTATGTGGAATCTGTTTAACTGTGTTTTTGTTTTTAAGCCTATTTTCTTATGGACTGCTCTTGGATCATTATATTTTAGTGGCCAGCCAGTGATTGGTCAGAGATTATACTGAAACATCCTGGGACCATAAGGCCTCTGTCATTTGTCAGTACATCTGTATGTGGTTTAGAGAACACAATTTTACTTCCTTCAGGCTTTCTTCTGTGTGTTTATGTATGTATGCATGCACATGTGTACTTGGCCTCAGAGTGAGGATAGCTAGAGCCTTCTCTCAGGTGTCTCATCAACATGTCCATAGACAGCCTAACATGCCCACAGTTTTTAAAAATGTGAGTGTATTCAAGGCTTACAGTTGTCTGCTAGATCCTCCTGTGGAATTTCCAGCCAGTTTTCTGGTCTCTTGGTTGACCCACTGGCTTGCAATGTCAGGTCAACTGTGATGTGGGCTTTTTCCCTTTATTTTTTTGATAAAACTCCTGAGCATTGGAGATTTTCACATGGCTATAAGTATAGTCAGCTCTGTTGTACATAAACACCTCTGGTTTTCATAGACTGTCCCACCTTGTTAGAACTATTGCTCCAAAGGGGCTGGGGTGAAGGAGGGTGGATAAGGTGCTATCATTCTTAACCCAAGGTGCAATAATTTTCTTAAATACAAACTTCTTATTTATTTTATGCCCTTGGTCAATTTTCAGAGTGCGGAAATAGTTGTTCTTGACCATGTCCAGTTATGTCATCTTTTTGGGGAATGTGTTCACAAAGCTCTTCACTTTGCTATTCTTATCAGTTATTCAATTATCTGTTAAAGAATATTTTTAAAACATGGAAAACTCTTTAATGTATCCTCATGAATCTACAATTTCTTGTGCTCTTCATTAACCCATGCCAGTATTCTTGCTTAGNAGGTTACAGTCCATGGGGTCACAAAGAGTCAGACACGACTGAGCGACTTCACCTCACCTCACCTCACCTCCCGCATTGTAGGCAGACGCTTTTACCGCCTGAGCCACCAGGGAAGCCCAAAATTCTAAGACATTCACAAATAGCTTTCCTGTTACCCAGACAATCTGTCAGCAGTTATTAGAGTTTAGTATGTTTAAGACATAATGGAAGGTGTAAAGGGGTAACAAGCCATATCCTACAATCTGCTTAAGGAATGAAAAAGACACCTCATTTGTTTTTTGGTTTTTGTTGTTTCCGGAAGGGAGAATAGAATGCCACTCTGGCAGAGCCCTAGCAGTGCCTCTCATGTTCTTTCTAAAATTACTAGATGCTTTTCTTGTTTGAGGCCAGTGTGGGAATGGGAGTGAAAGTTTCAACTCAGTTTGGATGAGTGGATTGTAAGAGTCAGCAGTAGACTCATCATGGGATACAAAAAACTGTTTCAAGAGTCCAAACTATTAAGGCCAGGAGTAAAATTGAGTTCTGTGTTAAGACAGGCTTAGAATAGTTCAGATGGTTTTGGTATGTCTTCTTCCCTCCCTCTTTTTAATAGAAATGGAATCTTCCTGTACCCATCACCCAGCTTCAACAATTAAGCACATTTTGTTAATCCTGCTAACTGCTGCTGCTAAGTCGTTTCAGTCATGTCCAACTCTGTACCACCCCACAGACAGCAGCCCACCAGGCTCTGCCGTCCCTGGGATTCTCCAGGCAAGAACACGAGTGGGTTGCCATTTCCTTCTNCTTTTCTGGCTACTCCACAGGGCTTGTGGGATCTTAGTTCTTTCTGCAGTGGGAGCATGGAAGCTTAACCACTGGACTGCCAGGGATGTCTTCAGACTTTTTGAAGATACTGGTCCAGGAACAAGGGCCAGAAATGGGAATAGACTTTCCTAATGGCCCATTTGAAAAATCTGTGTTCCTGTCTCTGCAATATTGGGCTTTGCTGGTTTAGAAAGCTAGGTTACTGAGGGAGAAATGATTCTAACAGGGGACATCAGACAACGGTTCTGCTGTCCCAGAAGCTGAGGCTGCACCTGTCCACTTGAGGCTTATCACATCACTAAACCAGCAGGCAAGAAGTGAGCCATGGTCCTCTTGGGGTCATTGGTTGTGATGCTCAAGGGAGAAGATTGCTATTACACCGTGGAAAGGATCCAGGCCTTTGTGTGATGCCTCTTAACATTACATGCTCAATGACCTGCTCTTTGTGACTCCATAGACTGTAGCCCACCAGGCTCCTCTGTCCATGGGACTTCCCAGGCAAAAATACTGGAGTGGGTTGCTGTTTCCTTCTTTATAACATTGTATGCTCAATGGTAAAAGTAAGAACAGAACTACAGCAATCTAAATGAGGTAGAACCACCTTCAAGGATAATATGAGTTGCTCTGACAGGTAAAGAACAGTGCTGCTTGGAAGTGCTATGGAAGTGCTGCTTGGGGGCAAGGAAAAAAGAATGAGTTATGGAAGGAAAAGTTATTAACACCAGTTCCGTCCACATGGCCAGTTGCAAAAATGAGTATTGTGCGGGTGCTATTCAGTTTCTCTCTCTNAGCTGCAATAGTAAGTCACATCTATATAATGATTTATAGCTTGCAGAATGCTTTCTGGTTTTGGACATCACAATATCTCCTTGAAGTAAGTAGGCCTGGTGTTATTATTATTATCCTCATTATTATTAGTAGTGGTGAAGTAGTAGTGAAGTAGTAGTATTCCCATATCACAGATGAATGAACTAAGATTCAGAGAAGTTAAGAAAGATGAGAAATGAGCATTTATATATCAGCCCCAAGCTAGGTACTTTAGCTATGTTATCTCATGGAATCCTAGTAGCCCTCAGAAAATATTTGCAGAGGCTTGTCTTTCATTCATGCATTTTATTCATTCATTCGCTAAATGTTTACAGAGTGCCTACTGTGGATAGGTTGTTGTTTTAGGCACAGGGAGTGCAGTAGTGAACAAAAGAAAATCCTTGTCTTCACTGAGCATGTATTCTTTTGGGTATGGGTGGAACAGACCATAAATAAACAAGTAAATATATCCAATACGGGATGGCACTTGTAGCAGAGAAAGAAAACAAAGCAGCAGAAAGACAGCAGAGAGGCGTGTGGTGTCAGTGTGGCAAAAGTGCTCAGGAATGACAGGGAGGTCTGATTTAGCGGCACAGAGATGTGAGTAAGGGGAGCAGAGAGGGGTGTCAGTGGGCACTTGAAGAATAAGTACGTGCCGAAACGTTTTAGTGGGAAGCAGAGGAGAAACCCTAGTGTGATGATCACCCCACAAGAGCAGCTTCTCTTTCTTGAGGCTTTGAAATGGGCTCAGATGGCTATAGTGTCCCTTCCTTGTCCTTACAACCGTGGGAGGTGGGTGTTGAGGGAAATTGAGGCTGGAAGGTGAAGTTCACTGTTTCATAGCTAATAAGTTACAAATTCAAGGCAGGTACCTGGCACTAAGCTGGTGCTCTTGTCTGTACCACATCCTCTGTGCGAAGGCTTGGAAGGAAGTGCAGGGAGCAAGGGGAAGGCGGATGGGAGGACAACCAGTGTGTGGGGAGGACCTCACACTTCCGGATAGGGAGGTCAGGTTAAGACTTAGGGCACCATCCTGAAGGTGGTGGGAAACCTGGCAGGTAGGTGGGTCAAGTAGGGGCAAGTTTCATGGAGAGCTCTTTGTCTGGAGAGAAAAATGGGAGAATCTAGGGGCTCTGGGGGCAGCTGGAGGGATGGAGTATCATTTACTGAGACAGGGAGGAGAGAGCCTCCTCTCTGCCAATCTTCTTGGTGAAGAAATCCCATCTAATGTCAAAATTCTTCAACTGCAGTCCAGAACTACTTTGGGGGTGAGGAGGAAGGGAGAATGTCTGCACTCCTGGGTGGGAAAACATTACATGTATTTCGGTTATCCTCTGAAATGCATCATTTCTTTTCATTATAAGTGCAGCAATCCAGAGCAGCACCACCAGTAACTGACTCTGTCACCGTGGACACCATATGTTTTCAGGTCACATTACAGTTGTTACAGATATCTTGAAGCTTAGTTTCCACTCATCACTACTTCAAAACTATGAAAGTCAAAGTCTCAGCACCAGATGGGGTTGATGGATATTAATACATTAACAAAGAAACAACGGGAATAACACGTTCCAACATTTTGATAACTATATTTAAGTACAATTAGGTGGCTTGGACATTTGGTTTCATTCATTTCAAAACATTATTTTGAGATGACATCCGTAGGCTTCAGCAGCTGCCAGGGGCATCCACCACACACAAAAAGGCTTAGAACTCCAGAAGGGGAGCAGAGTGTTTCTTGTGCATCTTTGGCCTTCCATTCTCTGCATTGGCTCTGTAAGAGACAGTACTGACCCTGGCGTAGGGGCTCCTGGAGGCTGAGGTCTGGTCTTGTGCAATTCCTCAGCCTCGAGATTCATGGATAAAGCTCAGGAAGTGTTATTTTAATTTGAAATTGACGTTAACCAAAGGTTTTCTTGGATATCTGGATTTCTTGCTTCTCTTACAGAATCAGAAGGACTGATAACTCTGGGCCCTTCCACCTCCCATGGCGCAATGACAGGGGTTCTGGAGCAGCCAGCCCTGTGGACAGAGCATCCTCACCCAGCTTGCCACGGCCCCTGGGCACTGAAGGGTACGCTCGTGGATGAGCCCCAAGGCCTTTGAGGTTTTGGTCCCCGAGCTGGGGACAGGTGTGACTTGGGGATACCTCCAAGCCACACTCCCAACTCCAGGGACAAACTTAAGGGCAAATGGTGATTTGCTGAACCACTTCCAGTTGCCCCATTGAAAGAAAGAACAGCTGAGGCTTTGCCAGGGCCAGCTTCACAGATCAGAACTCAGGCAAACAGAAGCCATGACCGACTCCCTGTCTGCTTGCCCCTAGAGTTCTCCTTGCTTCACTGAGCTCACTCCCTGAAAACCTTCCCACTGCTTCTCATCACGCTAGGAATATTATGCAGACTCTGCAGAAGGTCCCAAACCTCTGGGACCTCACTGCCCTGCCAGCTTCTCCAAACTCCCCTCTTTCTCAGCTTCAGGACAAGTGTTAGCTCCTGGGAAGGGAGGAGATCCTGCCCACTCTCCAAAATTGTGCCCCCAGCCTCGCCTCCCACTCCAGCACTCTCTTGCCACCCTACTTCCTTTTCCTCAAAGCTCTTACCATCATCCAAAAATGATATTCCTAACTTATTCCTTTACTCTTAGCCTCCTAATGGCATGCAGACTTCACGGTGGCTGAGTTGGGCATGCTGGTCCATCATGAGCTTTTGTTAAATACAAATGAATCAATAGACAGCAGATGGAGGCCTTATGCCATCCTGGTCTTACACCTCATCTCTCTTCTCCCGCCAGCTCTCACCCAAGGATCAGAGTCAGGCTCAGAGACTGGGCAGAGATGAGTGTTTACTAACTTGGTGATTTATTTTAAAAAGCTAACTTTTAAAATGTTGTTAAAATATTCTTGCAGTTAAATATTGTGCCCTCTCCGCCACCTACCCACTGCCTTCCTGAGGGTCACTGGGAAAATCACTGAACTTTTCTGCCCATTTTCTTCATGCATGCAGCAGGGATAAATAACATTTTCCTTTTGGGGCCCACTGTTTGTGACCATGAAATGCCAGCACAAGAAGTTCCCACCAGCACCTGAGCACATAGTAGGTGCTTGACTAAATACCTTGACCTCTTCACCATTCCCCGCCCCACCCCCAACCTTTCCCCTTTCAGTTGGAGCTGGAAGAAAGCGCGTCAATCACAGAGTAATTTATGCAGCATGATATGCCTTTATTATTCCACGCTGAGTTGGGGCTCCTACTGTCCAATGAAGGTCAAAAGGAGGGATGGCTTTTATCTCTCCAGCAACTCTGGAAACACAGAGCGGAGGGGGCAGACTCCCAGAGGTTTCCTCTTGAAAACAAACAGATCCTCTCCCCTGCCCTGAATAGCTTTCCTCAATCAAAGCTGTAAAAGTCTGTGAGCAGCGGGACTTTGCCCTAAGCCTGGAGGGGGCTAATAAAGCATTGAATGGAGAGAGTGACCCCGAACTGGCAGAGGGGTCCCCGCTGGGCCCAGGCCTGTGCCTGCTGCCTCGTGGAGAATCCAAAGGTCACGTGTCATTAGTCAGTGTCTTACAGCGACCCTTTCAAAATTATCGATAAAGGGGGAAGGAGACCTTTTCTCTTGCGAATCCCCCTAAGGATTTTCTTCTCTCTTTTCTTCTTTTTTTTCCTCACTGTTGGAAGAGGTAGGCTGCGACATCTTTTTCTTATTTGCTTTCAGAGGCAAAAAGAACCAGTTTGAAATCAAGAGTTTCATGCTTTGGGAGACAAAAAAGTCAGGACCCGGTACTTTTCTTTTTGATGCAGTTTTTTCTGGGAAGCCTTGGGTCTGAGAAGCCACTTGTTTTGGGTTCCCATGAAAACTTGTCTCATTTCGTCCTTGTCTTCAATTTCCTCTCAACAGCTCTGAACACTCCTGAGGTGTATCTTTCTTCCTTCCTCACCTCAGTTTGGCCCAAGACTTGGGGCCTCCGTAAGGACATGAGGGATGCACATGGTGCAGCCAGCTGTGAACCTCTGGCTGTCCCCTCGTCTCTCCGTAACTCAGTTTCCTTGCTGGGCGCAGCGTCCCAGGCCAAGGGGGACGTGACCTGGATGATCTCAGTAGGACCTGAGGAGCACTTGAAAGAGATGCTCAGCCCTTCGTCCAATGGGAAGAATGACAGCGATCTTATTTTCTTTATTATTTACTTAGCTCGGGCAGGTACAGCTGAGGCCGACATGTGGTTGTGGTGGGTTAATCCTTTAGCCACGGATTGATTCGATGACATTCCTGAGTTTATAGGTAGGTGTTATATTGCCTTTTATTTGTTGTACATTTTGTGAAGTAATTAAGGGCCACATCATACCTCCTCCGCAGTGCCTGCTGCGAAGGCAATTCATGATGCACACGTGTGTGCGCTTCCACGTGTGTGTGTGTGCTTCCACATGCGTGTGCGGTGTGGGCAACATGGGGTGTGTTACATCCCACCCTTAGCAGAGAAGGTGGGAATCACCTGGGGTCAAAAAATCCTCTGGGTAATTACTTAAATCATTCACGAAGCACTGTCTCTGTGATTGTGTGTCTATAAATAATACTGTATGGTAATAAATACATATGCAACAGAGACAGGAGGAGCTGTGCTGGGACAAATTCCTTCTGGTTTGGACATCAGATGAAGCACTTGGCTGGTATTTCGAGAACAGGTTATGTGAATACTTTTGAAATACTCTTGCTCCTCAGGGCAGCAAGCACAGAGGCTCCTCACTCAATTTAAATCCTTCGCATGAAAATTGAATTTGAGTACATTAAATGCCCTGATCATGTGACCTCCACAATAACTATTTTTTTCCCCCGTGCCATCTGTGGGTATTGGGTTACTTTAATTCCAAATAAGTTAATATTCCGACATCTCATTCATCTCGCTAGAGGGGAACAGCCCTGGTGCAGGCCAGCACAGGCCACGGGTAAGCCGTGTGGTTTCATAAGCGTAGTGACACTGACCTTAAGCAGTGCCTGTGAATGCGGGGCGGGATCCCCCTGCCATCAGCTGTCAGTTGCCTGTTGGGGAACTCCAGGCAGGGGCTGTGGGGGTGCCTGCCTCTCCCTCCAGCAGAATAATTCCCAGAGAAGTGACAGGGCCTGTGTAATCGTCCTGCCCTTGGCCATTTTCAGATCAGGATCCAGCACAGGGCAGGCACCCACGAACAGTAACTGAATGAGAGCCTCTGAAAAAGGAGCCTGGCCAGAGGCTGGGGGCAGGGTGGGGTGAGGGCTAGGCAACTGGGGGATGAGGGAATAGAAGTATGAGAGAAGGAAATTAGAGGGAAAAAAACGGGGAGACAGGATTATGACGGCACAGGCTGTTACGCTGAAGAAACAGCCAAGCACACTGAGTTTATGGTTGCAATGAATGATCTGCGGCCAGAAGCTGTGCACTCCCAGGACTCCCCGACTAGCATGCTGGCTTCCGCTCTCTTTCCTGACCCTCTTTTCTCTACCCCCGCTGCTTGCCACTTCTAGTCTCTGCCTGGACGGTTGCGGGAGGATGCAGGCACCTCTGGGATGAAAAGGAAGGTCCATTTGTCTCCCGTTCCTCTGGGCTGGACCAGGGCCTGGCCAGAGCAGTCCATCCATTGCTTACTGTTTGGTGGACAACTTCTAAGTCCCACTGGACTCCCTGCTCACAAGCATGAAACAGCACACCAGAGACTGGCTGAGTTGACATCAGGGCCCCTCGTGTTTTCCAGTTGTCTCTAGACGATGTCCCAAACCAAGTTCCTAGCCAAGCTGTAGGGACTCAGCCTTTGTTCCTTCCTGGGCTTCTCCTTATCTGAGAAGTGGGGTCTGATGGGGTTTGCCTTGCTGAAAAGCAAGACTCTAGGGTTTCAGGATGCCTCAGTTTTCCAGTCTATGAAACAGGACTTTGTGATATCTCTTCTGTCATAGAACCATTTTAAAGATTCAATGGACAAATGCATGAAG
Source organism: Neotragus pygmaeus (assembly GCA_006410875.1). NCBI lineage: Eukaryota > Metazoa > Chordata > Mammalia > Artiodactyla > Bovidae > Neotragus > Neotragus pygmaeus. Next base: position 61,970 of record SJYV01018416.1, read on the forward strand.
AGACACAGACGTAGCTGCTATTATTATTGCTAATGATGATTATACAGCAAAAGAGTTTGAAATGGAGTACTTGGGTGCAATCTCAATGAGAGAATGATCTTTGTTCGTTTCTAAGGCAAAGCATTCAATATCACAGTAATTCAAGTCTATGCCCCAAACAATAATGCCAAAGAAGCTGAAGTTGAATGGTTCTATGAAGACCTATAAGACCTTCTAGAACTAATACCAAAAAAAAAAAAAAAAAAAAATCCTTTACATCATAGGGGACTGGAATGCAAAAATAGGAAGTCAAGAGATACCTGGAATAACAGGCAAGTTTGGCCTTAGAGTACAAAATGAAACAGGGCAAGTCTAACAGAGTTTTGCCAAAAGAACACACTGGTCATAGCAAACACCCTCTTCCAACAAGACAAGAGAAGACTCTACACATGGACATCACCAGATGGCCAGTACTGAAATCAGACTGATTATATATTTTGCAGCCAAAGATAGAGAAGCTCTATACAGTCAGCAAAAACAAGACTGGGAGCTGACTGTGGCTCAGATCATGAACTCCTTATTGCCAAATTCAGACTTAAATCAAAAAAGTAGGGAAAACCACTAGATCATTCGGTTATGACCCAAATAAAATCTCTTAAGGTTATACAGTGGAAGTGACAAATAGACTCTAAGGTATCAGATCTTATAGACAAAGTGTTTGAAGAACCATGGATGGAGGTTCATGACATTGTGTAGGAGGCAGTGATCAATACCATCCCCAAGAAAAAGAAATGCAAAAGCCAAAATGGTTGTCTGAGGAGGCCTTGCAAATAGCTGAGAAAAGAGAAGTGAAAGACAAAGGAGAAAATGAAAGATATACACATCTGAATGCAGAGTTCCAAAGAATAGCAAGAAGAGATAAGAAAGCCTTCCTAAACAATTAATACAGAGAAATAGAGGAAAATAATAGAATGGGAAAGACTAGAGATCTCTTCAAGAAAATTAGAGATAGCCAAGATGGGCTCAATAAAGAACAGAATGGCATGGACCTAACAGAAGCAAAAGATATTAAGAAGAGGTGGCAAGAATACACAGAACAACTGTACAAAAGTGATCTTCATGACCCAGATAACCATGATGGTGTGATCACTCACTTAGAGCCAGACATCCTGGACTGTGAAGTCAAGTGAGTCTTAGGAAGCATCACTACGAACAAAGCTAGTGAGGCGAAGGAATTCCAGTTGAGCTATTTCAAATCCTAAAAGATGATGCTGTGTAAGTGATGCACTCAACATGCCACAAATCTGGAAAACTCAGCAGTGGCCACAGGACTGGAAAAGGTCAGTTTTCACCCCAGTCCCAAAGAAAGGCAATGCCAAAGAATGTTCAAACTACTGCACAATTGCACTCATCTCACACACTAGCAAAGTAATGCTCAAAATTCTCCAAGCCAGGCTTCAANCTTAGGAAGCATCACTACGAACAAAGCTAGTGAGGCGAAGGAATTCCAGTTGAGCTATTTCAAATCCTAAAAGATGATGCCGTGTAAGTGCTGCACTCAACATGCCACAAATCTGGAAAACTCAGCAGTGGCCACAGGACTGGAAAAGGTCAGTTTTCACCCCAGTCCCAAAGAAAGGCAATGCCAAAGAATGTTCAAACTACTGCACAATTGCACTCATCTCACACACTAGCAAAGTAATGCTCAAAATCCTCCAAGCCAGGCTTAAACAGTATGTGAACTGCGAACTCCCAAATGTTCAAGCTGGATTTAGAAAAGGCAGAGGAAGCAGAGATCAAATTGCCAACATCTGTTGGATCATTGAAAAAGCAAGAGAGTTCAGAAAAACATCTACTTCTGCTTTATTGACTACACCAAAGCCTTTGACTGTGTGAATCACAAAAAACTGTGGAAAATTCTTAGGGATGAGAATACCAGACCACCTTAGCTGCCTCTTGAGAAATCTGTATGCAGGTCAAGAAGCAACAGTTAGAACCGGACATGGAACAATGGACTTGTTGCAAATTGGGAAAGGAGTATGTCAAGGCTGTATATTGTCACACTGGTTATTTAACTTCTATGCAGAGTACATCATGTGAAATGCCATGCTGGATGAAACACAGTTTGGAATCAAGAATACTGGCAGAAATATCAATAACCTCAGATATGCAGATGACACCACCCATATGGCAGAAAGTGAAGAGGAACTAAAAAGCCTTTTGATGAAAGTGAAAGAGGAGAGTGAAAAAGCTTGCTTAAAACTCAACACTCAAAAAACTAAGATCATGGAATCTGGTCCCATCACTTACTTCATGGCAAATAGATGGGGAAACACTGGAAACCATGACAGACTTTATTTTCTTGGATTCCAAAATCCCTGCAGATGGTGACTCCAGTCATGGTATTAAAAAGATGCTTGCTCCTTGGAAGATGAGCTATAACAAACCTAGACAGCATATTCAAAAGCAGAGACATTACTTTCCTGACAAAGCTCTGTCTAGTCAGAGCTATGGTTTTTCCAGTAGTCATGTATGGATGTGAGAGTTGGACCATAAAGAAAACTGAGCACAGAAGAACTGATGCTTTTGAACCGTGGTGTTGGAGAAGACTCTTGAGAGTCCCTTGGATGGCAAGGAGATCAAACCAGTCCATCGTAAAGGAAATCAGTCCTGAATATTCACTGGAAGGACTCATGCTGAAGCTGAAGCTCCAATACTTTGGCCACCTGATGCAAAGAACTTACTCATTAGGAAAGAGTGTGTTACTGGGAAAGATTGAAGGCATGAGGAGAAGGGGATGATAGAGGTTGAGATGGTTGGATGGCATCACTGACTTAATGGACATGAATTTGAGCAAGCTTCCTGAGTTGGTGAAGGTTAAGGAAGACTGGCATACTGCAATCCATTGGGTCTCAAAGAGTTGGACATGACTGAGCAACTGAACTAACTGATCTGAATGATGATTTTCAGTTTGTTTTAAGATTATTATTTTATTTTCATCATTAGTTTGTTATTTTTATGTTATGTATCACTGTTTGTTATTTCACTTTTATAATTATTTGTGTATTTTTATTGATTTTTTTAAAAAAACCTTTTGGCCACACTGCATGGCATGTGGGATCTTATTTCCCAGACCAGCAATTGCTGGTCTGGGAAATGCCCTCATTCACTGGAAGCATGGAACCCTAACCCCTGGACTACCAGGGAAGTCATCTATGATTACATTTTACCAGTCAGAATTTTTTTTACTGTTGGACAGGAGTGTGACGTGTGGCAGTGTTGAAAGCAGGATTATTATTTACTCTTCCCAACAGTGTATGCAACAACTTCTAATGGTCATGATGGTCACATATGATGCTTAAATATCTTATTTTTCCCTATTCATCTGTAGTGAAGAATTTATGCATTTGTTTATTCTTTTATCTAAATTTTTATTGAAATATAGTTCATTTACAGTGTTGTGCAAGTGCACATTAAAGTGATTTAGTTGTACCTACACATATAAGGGCTTCCCAGGTGGCTCAGTGGTAAAAAAAGAAATCCACCTGCCAGTGCAGGAGATGCCAGAGACTCGGGTTCGTTCCCTGGGTCAGAAAGATCCCCTAGTGTAGGAAATGACAACCCTCTCCAGTATTCTTGCCTGGAAAATTCCATGAAAAGAGGATCCTGGTGGGTTACAGTCCTTGGTGTTGCAAAGAGTTGAACTCGACTGAAAACACACACACACACACACACACAAGTACATATATATATATATATATATATATACACATTCTTTTTCAGATTCTTTCCATCATAGGTTATGACAAGGTATTGAGTATAGTTCCTGTGCTATACAGAAGATTCTGATTGTCCCCCTATTTCATATATTGTAGTGAGTATCTGTTTGCCCCCCAGGCCCAACTCCGGTAATTATGTTTGTTTCCTGTCTGCGAGTCTGTTTCTGTTTTGTAAATAAGTTCAGGATTTTTTTTCTTTTAAGTCACAAAACAAGAGGCTTCAGAGTGGCATACCTCATTTGACTCTGTTTAGACTTCTTAAAAGGACACAGTTTCCAAGAGTAGGGGGACAGCGTCTCCCATTCTGTGCCTTGGCCTTTTGTCCATGTAAAATGTGGATGATTACAGCGTCTACTTCACGGACCTGTTATGAGGCATAGATGAGACTCCATAAAGCTGTGAGCATAGATGACAGGCATCGTTAGATGAGAGATGGTTCTTGGGGCCTCCGTTTCTCCCCCAGTAAATGGATGTGCTGCATCCCTGTGCCTGGGTCTCCGGATCCGGGCTACCCAGCAGGAGGCAAGTGCTGCACCAATTCCCCTCCGCCTCCCACTTGCTCACCCTCGAGTCCCTGAGAGTCCTTGTGAAAGAAAAAAGAGAAGTTACCTAGCATGGCCTTGCCCATTGCAGAGGCTCATTCCCACGGGGAAACGTGAAGTCTCAGCCTTCGGGACAGAGCAGTGAAGTGAGACAGTAAAGGGGTGCCCATCCCCTCAGGAGCTCAGGAGACTGCAGGGTTCTTTTTTAGTTTTCTCTTGGGGATTGACATTTTATTAGCATAGAGATAAATAAGGGCAGATAAGAGCCCTCTGGTTTTACATCTGGGGTTGTAGGAACTTGGGCAGGGAGAAAAAACATGACGTTTCTTGCTGGGGCGAATCCCAGCCTGGGAGGAGGGGCGCAGGGGCCCACCAGGGTTGTGCGCCAGAGGCTTCCCAGCTCAGTGGGAAGTGAGTTTTGACAACAGCAATGCTAATTGATTAAATGTTCTCATCAGAGATTACAGTGCAGAGAGTGATCACATTTTTATTTCTTTTGGAAGAGAGAGGCCTTCCCTTCCTTTAATAATTCTATTTATCCCCTGTATATTCTATTCCAAACTACAAAGAGGCCCCAATTAGGTGAGTTTATTCCTGGACCCTGGGGCTCAGTCACTCTTCATCCTAAATAATGTTTACTACAAACTACCTTGTGCAATTGCCTTCTGGGTTTGATTGAAATTTGAGTCTGTAGCTGGATAGGATGCTGGACTTTGGGTTGTAGAATGAAACCCTAGTTCTGCTCTATACTGGCACTGGGGAAGGGATTTGCACTCTGGTGGGCTTCACTTTTTTTCTGTGTAAAATGGGGATTTAATATATCCATTTCTTTAGAAAAAAATACTGTACAGGAGTAGGTGGGGGAAAATTTTTTTCTTTACAAAAACAAACAAAAAAATAAAAAACCTCGGTGAAAGATACTGTTAATACGAAAGGGTAGCCAGAGACTGGAACAAGACATTCATAATACAGATATTTGACCTACGACATATGATCAGAATATATAAAGAAGTCTTTCAACTCAAAAGTAAGAAGACAAACCAATTTGAAAAATGAACAAATGATTTGGACTCTTCACCAAAGGAGTTATGCAAATAGTCAGTAAGCCCGTGAAAAGATACTCAATGTGGTTAATCATCAGAGAACTGCAAATTAAAACCACAATGAAATGCCACTACACACTCATTAGAATGGTTAAAATTAGAAAGACTAACAATACTCCTAGTGGCCAGGGCATGAAGCAATGGGGACTCACACACTGCGGATGAAAATGCAGAATGGTAAAACCACTTAGACAAACATCTTGGTAGTGTTTAAAATAAAATTAAATATGTTCCCATTATATGCCCTAAATTTCTATTCCTAAGTATCTACCCAGGGAAGCAGGAAACTTGCACATGAATATTGACAGCAGGTTTATTAAAAAACAAAGACTGGAACAGCCCAGCCATCCATAAAAAGGGAATGGAAAACTATATATCCATTCAGTGGAATACTACTCAACGAAAGGAACAGATTAGTGACACACACAAAAACATAGATGAACCTTAAAACCTTATGGTAAGCAAAAGAAGCCACACACAAAGCAGTAAAGTGTAGAATGAGGCAAAATGCAGGTGCAAGGAAAGAAATAAAGCCAATAGTTATCTGTTGGGGGATGGTAGGAATAGTCTAGAAAGGAGCATAAAGAAACTTTTGGGATGGCGTTCTCTGTATCTGTTTGGATGGTGACTTCATGATTTGTACAAGGTAAATGAAAAGTTCATTGATGTACACAAGATTTGTGGATTTTTAGGTACATAAATTATACCTGAATACATTTAAAAACATGACAGACATGATATCCACATTATTGAAAAGAGAAAAGCAGACCAATTACACCAACTCAATCTGGCTGCCTAGGAAATTCTCTCTCCTAAACTGATCCATGGCAAAGTCAGTTCTATTTTATTAAAAACATGCATATTTAATACAAAATAAAAAGTTTAAGCAAACAAAACAAAAATGCATATTTTAACCAGAATGGCTACACACACACACACACACACACAAAACCCCAAAACAGACAATAATAAATATTGGTGAGAATAAGAAGTAACTGGAGCTCTTCACACATTACTAGTGGGAGTATTAATTGGTAAAACCACTCTTTTTTTTCTTTTCTGATTATTATTTTTTAAATTTCTTATCTATTTATTTTTTTACTTTACAATATTGTATTGGTTTTGCCATACATTGACATGAATCCGCCATGGGTGCACATGTGTTCCCCATCTTGAACTCCCTCCCACCTCCCTCCCCATCCTATCCCTCTGAGTCATCCCAGTGCACCAGCCCTGAGTGCCCTGTATCATGCATTGAACCTGGACTGGTGATTCGTTTCACATATGATAATTTACATGTTTCAATGCCATTCTCCCATATCATCCCACCCTTGCCCTCTCCCACAGAGTCCAAAAGACTGTTCTATACATCTGTGTCTCTTTTGCTGTCTCACATCCAGGGTTATCGTTACCATCTTTCTAAATTCCATATATATGCATTAGTATACTGTATTGGTGTATTTCCTTCTGACTTACTTCACTCTGTATAATAGGCTCCAGTTTCATCCACCTCATTAGAACTGATTCAAATGTATTCTTTTTAATGGCTGAGTAATATTCCATTTTATATATGTACCACAGCTTTCTTATCTGTTTGTCTGCTGATGGACATATAGGTTGCTTCCATGTCCTGTGCTGTGATGAATATTGGGGAACATGTGTCTCTTTCCATTCTGGTTTCCTTGGTGTGTATGCCCAGCAATGGGATTGCTGGGTCATATGGCTGTTCTATTTCCAGTTTTTAAAGAAATCTCCACACTGTTCTCCATAGTGGCTGTACTAGTTTGCATTCCCACCAACAGTGTAAGAGGGTTCCCTTTTCTCCACATCCTCTCTAGCACTTATTGCTTGTAGACTTTTGGATAGCAGCCATTCTGACTGGTGTGAAATGATACCTCATTGTGGTAAAAACCACTCTTGAAAGTTGTTTAAGATCTGATCAGGCTAAATATTTGTATACCTTAGGGCCCAATAATTCTATCTTGCATACATGTCCATATGTCCACCAAAAGACAGAGGCAAGAATGTGTACAGCGGCACTCTTTGTAGTGGCTCCAAAGTTAACACTACCCAAATGGAAGTTGCAGTGGGATGCCTAAACAGATTGCAGTATATTCATGTGCTGGAAAACTACATAGCAAATAGAGATGACCCAAATGCAGCTATACACAACATCATATTGAGCAAAGGAACCAGCCTCAAAAGAAAACGCACTGCAGAATCTCACTTATAAAAAGTTCAAAACCAGCTCCTCCTACCTCCCATGCAAAAAAAAAAAACAAAACAACTATAGCAAAAGAAATCTGAACAGTAGTTGCTTTTGATGTGGGAGGTGGCAGTAACTGACTGGGAAGAGGGACCCAGAATCACGTGGGATAAGGGAAGTGCTGTGTATCTTGATTGTGCTGATGGTTCCACTGGTCTGTACATTTGCCAAATTCATCAAACCATAGTTTTAAAATGGTTGCCTTTTATTGTATGTAATTTATACTCCTCTAAAGGTGATTTTTAAAAATACCTATTTCACAGGTCAGCTGGAAACTAACACATCATAGCTTCTGAATAAATGTTATTTCTGTCATCACTGAGAAGCATTTTGAAGGACTGAATGGGTGTTAGTTGCTGAATTGATAAACCCTTCTCCCCCCAATTAGAGATGTAGAGATGAATTGGATCCTGAGAAACTTAGTAAAAGGAGTCAGCCTTGGAGGCATAGTGGGGAGAGGTTTAAATAGGGTCCGTATGAAGGGGATCAGTTACTCTACCCCTCAAATCAGGCTTACCTTTCCTCTTGGGGATACACAGTAAGTACTGTATTTTGAGATTGGGGTTCAAACAACCATCATTGCTATCAGGTCTTATTTTGCTTTTCATCCTTTTAAAAACACATTTGGTTGTATGTTTTTGTTGTTTGATAGTTAAAAAAAATTATTATTGTAAAAACGGTATATGCTCTTTCACAAGCATTTGGAAAACAGAGAAGTTGAAAGAAGAAATTCATTGCAATCCCTACTCTCTAAAAATAACCACAGTTAAAGTTGGGTGGGTTTCTTTCTAATCTTATCTGGGTGTAGATTCTTTCTTGCTATGGTTGGGATCATACTCTAACATAAGCAGTTTCCACACCTTCATAAGCTTTCTGCCAATGCCATGTTAAGATATGGAGCATTTCCACAGTCTTATGAACTAACTACTCCTTCCTGTGGTCCGTTTTTTCATCATTATAGCTAACTTTGTAATGGTTATCATCAATTAGAAAGCTGTTCCCCACCCCCACCCCGTGGCCCCATGATCATTTCCTCTGGATAGAGTGCTAAAAGAGAATTACTGCGGTAAAGGAATTGGAGAAGGCCATGGCAACGCAGTCCAGTACTCTTGCCTGGAAAATCCTATGGATGGAGGAGCCTGATGGGCTGCAGTCCATGGGGTCACTAAGAGTCGGCACACGACTGAGCAAATTCACTTTCACGTTTTACTTTCATGCATTGGAGAAGGAAATGGCAACCCACTCCAGTATTCTTGCCTGGAGAGACCCAGGGACAGGGGAGCCTGGTGGGATACTGTCTATAGGTCGCACAGAGTCAGACACGACTGAAGCGACTTAGCAGCAGCAGCAGCAGCAGCATGCTATAGGAATATTTTTAAGGACTTTGATAGATAATGCCAACTTGTTCTCCAAAAAGTTAGCATCACTGTTGGTCACCAGCAGCAGTGCATGAGTTCTAATTTCATCACACTGGTAGTGCTAGGTTTTATTTTTTTAAATTATTGGTATTTGGATAGGTAAATAACTTTTCCTTTCTAGTGCTATTCTGTGATTCCTTATGACATTGATTGTTTTCCCATATATTAGTCAATCAGTTGTCTTTCTTCTTTTGATAGTCAGCAATCATTGATCAGTTAGGATCTCAGATTCTCTTTTTTGTGGGAAGATCACTGAATCCCAAAGTGGGTGCATTACTGTACTGAATTCTTAACTTATCCATGCTTACTAAGATGAATCAGGAGTTCTGCCCCAGGCCCCAAAGTGCTGACTCTCAAACTTCCTTGTGCGTGGGATTCATTTGGTAGGGAGCTGATATAACCGAGAGATGCCTGCATCCACCTCCTGAGCTTGTGAGTTAGTAGGACTGCGGTGGGCTCTAGGAAGCTGCATTTTTAATGAATGTTTTGAAGATGATGCTGATGCGGGTGGTCCATAGAGTAAACGACAAAGTAAAAAACACTGCCTCAAAGAGAGGGTTGATTGTCATTATCATGATTTGCATGTGGCAAGGTGAGTTTGGGCCGTGAGGAATTAAAGGACCCTGTGTTACTAGAGATTGCCCAGTGTAGAGTAAGCGACAATGCAAGCCTATTTCATTGTTGATAGACCGTCAAGGCATTCCAGCAGGTGCTCATTTGCTGTTATTTCTGCTTAGCCACTAGGGGCTAGGCACGCAGCGGACACACAGTAAAGGCAACTCGCATCAGGTAAATTGAAGTGCTCGGTAAACAATAAGTGCTCAGTAAATGTCTGTGACAAGCAGCACTGTGGCCAGCAGGTAGCAGCGACCTGTCTTAACACAACCCAAACATTATCTCAGGAAGAATGGGGTCGCTGGAAGGTTTCTTGGGTCCCTGATCTGGGAAGCTGAAGCAAGAGGTTAAAAGATCAACATACTTACATTCCAGACTCAACCAGAAGGACTGGCAGATCCTGTGAGCACGGCTGTTTCCCCAGACCCTCAGGCTTGTGTTTCTCGTCATGTGATTTGCCTTTTTCTCTTGTTTTGATGTTAAAACTTGAGCTCTTTTAGAAACGCGTTTGCCTGTGGCAGCAGGCTTAGAAGAGCTCATCTGCTGGCCATTCCTAGCCAAATGCCTACCCCTGCGTACCCCCTTTCATTTTTTCTGGACTCCATTCTTCCATATTTTTGGAGATGAGGTCTTCCCTAAGCCTTAGAGAGAAACAACTCTTTTGCCCAGTGGAGCCCTCCAAAGGTGTTGAGATCTCTTTTGAAATATGGAACCCGTCTTCTAGCAGGAGTGATTCTCTAATTTTTTGCTAACTGAATGCCATTTGGTGTTTTCAGGATACTCTTTGTGTTTGTCTGTTAAACACTCTTCACAAGTTTTGAGGTCCAGCCAGTCTGCAAAATTCCATCCTCAGCCCTGTGGAACTCCTGAAACACAATACTTCATAAGAACTTACCACAGTGTTTCTTTATGAAACAGGGGAAGTACTGTCTGTTCACAAAGTGTTTGCAAACTTGTGTCCAAGCAAGCACATAAGGTATATTTTTCTGACTAAAAATAGCATACATATGTATCAGCCTACTATACTCCCTGCAGCTAAACTCAAGGGATTGTTACAGATACTGGAAGGAATAAAGGCTGGAAGAACAGAGGGAGGGAAAGAGGAGGGTAGAAAGAAACTATGATGTTCTTATCAGCCAACAAAAAGATGCCAAGAATACACAGTGACATAAGATGTCCACAAGCCATTTGTAAATGAAAAATGCAAGTTTTGCACTAGCAGTGCAAGTTCATTATCTGAGAAAAATACATAAACCCAGAAAAACAGTCTGAAAAGATATTTATCAAACTATTAACAATGGCAGTCACTAATGGAATTCTAGGAGATATTTATTATCATTAAATTTTTTTTCATGTTTTCAGAAGTTAATACAGTAAGTATATTGTGCTTTCCCCATATATTATAAGTACATATCCAAAGAGTAATAAATGAAAAATAAAGTTTTCCTCTCTTCACAACCATTATTCCTATTTTTCAGAGCTAAATATGCTTGACAGCTTTATTGTGTGTAATCTCAAGCAATTCAAAACATAATAAAAATGTATACATCAGATGTGTGTTTGTGTGTATGTGTGTATTTAACACAATAGTATCATCCTATATGCACTTATGGGGAACTTCCTGCTGCCTTATCCTTTTTCATAGCTACCTTGCGTTCCATAGTATAGATATGTTACAATTTACACAAATAGTCTCCTTTTAGTGCTCATTTAGGACATTGATTGTATTTTTTTTTATTTTTAAGTATCATATTGTAATTTTTAAAAAGAAGGAAAGTAGGAAAAGGCACATACAGCCAACTGAGCGAGTAAAACAAAACTCAACAAATCAAAAATTATCTAGTAAACTTCTTCCTGGCCCTGTCTCTTATCTCTCTGAGTGCCCATTCTAAGAGAATGGGGATGTTCTTAATAGCCCACTGACACCACAAGTCTCTAGAAAAAACAGTTCAGTGACAGTTCAGCAATTTCTTCTTTAAATCCAGTACACAGAACTCTTTTATCTATTGGCTTGCAGATACATACCATCCTTTGGTAGAAGTGTTGAACATATGGGTTTTATAGTTTAGCAGAGAGACCAGTGTTTCACTGGATATCTGAGTGCTCTGCTGCGCTTAGCTGCCCAGTCCTGTATGACTCTTTGCATGATTCTTTGTATGATACATGGACTGTAACCTGCCAGGCTCCTCTGTCCACAGGGATTCTCCAGGCAAGAATATTGGAGTGGGTTGACTTGCCCTCCTCCAAGGGATCTTCCCCACCCAGGAATCAAACCCAGGTCTCCCGCATTACAGGCATATTCTTTACCAGCTGACCTACCAGGGAAGCTTGAGTATCAGATTATGTACATCTAAAACCTAATGTAGTGTCATCTCTTGAACACAGAGTTACATACAGAAGGGAGTGTGTCTGGCTCTACCTGGAAGACTCAGAGGAGTTTCACAGAAGAGGGTACAGTGGAGTTGGATCTTGAAGGATGAATAGGAGTTTTCTAGCTACAGACTAGAGGAAGAACACATTAAAAAGATGAAATAGCCTTCGCAAAGACAGAAACATTTTAAGTAAGGTTTGTTTAAGTTTAATGGTGAGTCAACTGGTATGGCTGAAATAGGGGGTAGTTACTGGAATAGCCTAGAAAGACAGGTTGGGCCAGATTGTGAAAGTTTTTCAAGGCTAGGTTAAGGAGAGTTGATTTTTCATTGTGAGGCCACTAGGGAGCTATGGAAAGTTCCAAGCAGGGAGTAACACAATAGAGATGATCACTCTGGCAGGCAGATTGCCTGGACATGGAGAGAGTTTGGAAGCAGAAAGATAAAGGCAAGACAAAGAGCATACTGGGAGTTTGTATGTTCTGGTAATCCAAGTTTTTCATCAGGAGAGCTATTAACACTAAGTACTACACTAAGGATGTTTCACTTTTAGGCATTTTTCTTATAACCAGATTCCCATATGGGATAATACACTCTAGCAATCCTTGTAATATTACCTGTATTAGATGGAAACATATAAAATTGTTATTTTTTTTAGGTTTAAAAATGGTCAAATATTGATAATTTTGTGTGGTTCAATTTAACACTCCAAAAGATCGGTCAAGACCTCAGTGCTGATCAGCAAGAAACTGGTCACTTTTGGCATCTATGTGGATGGACCAGCTTTATGTAAGTGCATGTGCGCTAGAATTATCTTTAATATCTATTAAGGACTTATTGTTTTTTTAAAGATAATTCAAAAAGTATCTTTATCTCTTAGATAGACAACCTGAACTATTTATGGTTAAAATAATATGATGTTTGATATATGCTTCAAAATACTCTGGGGCAGGGTGGGGTGGCTGGGAGGTGGGTGGAGACAGAGAATAAACAAGATTGGCCAAGAACAAATGCTCACTGAAGTTGACTGATGGACACATGAGAATTTGTATTACTCCTCTGTCTACTTTTGTGTAGGTCTGGCAAGTTTCCATAATAACTTGTTTTTGAAAAAGCATGAGGTGGAACAATTTTTTAAAAATGCAACCATTTGTGTACAAGGAGGGGATATATGTAAGTGTGCATACACATTTGCCGTATGCTGATATAGGCATAAAATATTTTTGGAAGGAAACTCAGGAGAAGGAGTTGTACTGTTTTGTACTTAAAAAAAAAAAAAACCCTTATGCATGTATTATTTTAATCTAGCAACTCCACTTCTGGGCATATATCCTGAGAAAACTATAATTAGAAAAGATACATGCACCCCAGTGTTCCTTGCAGCATTGGCTATTCATTGGCTATTGGCTATTCAAAATTCATTGGCTATTCATAATATTCATAATAGCCAAAGCACAGAAGCAATCTAAACGTCCATTGACAGAGGAATGGATAAAGATGTGGTACGTTTATCTATGCAATGAAATATTACTCAGCCATAAGAAGAATGCAATAATGCCATTTGTAGCAACATGGATAGACCTAAAGATTAACATACTAAATGAATTAAGTCAGATAAAGATATATATCATATGGTAATACTCTAATTAAATTATGATACATACGAACTTATTTACAAAATAGAAACAGACTTCCAAATACTGAAACATCAGAGGGAGGGATAAATCAGGAATTTGGGATTAATATACACACACTACTATATATAAAATAGAAAACCAATAAAGACCTATTGTATAGCACAGGGAATGCTATTCAGTATTTTATAATTGCTTATGTGAGAAAAGAATCTGAAAAAGAATGAATATATACATATGTGTGTGTATATATACATATATGCATAAGTGAATCACTTTGTTATACACCAGAAACTAATACAACGTTGTTCAACTTTTTTTTTTTTGATCGTATCATGAGGCATATTAGATCTTAGTTCCCTGACCAGGGATTGAACTTGTGTCCCCTGCAGTGAAAGGATGAAGACTTAACCATTGGACTGCCAAGGAAGTCCCCTGAAACTAACACAACATTGTAAATCAACTATAATACAATAAAATGTAAAAATAAATAAGATAAACAGGAAATTAAAAATAAATTAAAAAATAAACAGTAAAATAAAAGCACAATTTAAAGACAAAGCAAAGCACAGACCTGTGTTCTATGTACAGCTCTGCACTAATCCATAGTGCATCAGCTGCCTTCAGCGCTGATCCACAGACTGTAGCCAGCAGTGGCTCCCCACCTAGTGTGGTTGGAATTGAACTAGAAATAATGTGTGCAGGTTGCCCAGCCCAGGGTCTGGGATGGGGACATTCTCAGGAATAGCCCTGGTGAAGGATGCAACATGAATGGGAAACAAAGTCTTCTGGGGCCTGTGGGAGGACCGTGCTGCGCTGGGTGTCCAGGGATCCCCGCATCACATTCCCAGTGTCCTCACTCATCAGGCACAGAGGCCAGTTTTCTGCCTCCAGTTGTCTCCATTCCCAGATTCTCCAGACCATGGCTCCACTGTACCCATCACTTCCCACATGTGGACTCTACTCACATCCCAGGCTCCTTCCCTGGGAGACGAACATGAAAGCTGACTCAGCCATTTTCCTGTGAGTTCATTCCTAGAGTAAGCTAGAGGCAGACTTCTGCAAGGGCAAGAGAGGACTTTGCCAGCTCACGTTTCATCAGACTCCTCCATGGTGACGCTGGGGAGGAACACAAACAGCGCACTCGTGAATTCCAGGCTGGGGGACTGTAGACCACCTCTCAGCAGACCGTTGAGGGTGGCTTGGGGGGCCTCTGGGGGTGTTTGTCTAGCACCTGACACATACGAAGCCTGAATTTTGGCCCTTCTGCAGCTCCTAGTAAAAGATTATTTCCTCCACTTTCTTCCACTTTCTTTTTTACTACAAAGGGCATTGTAAAAATTCTTTTGTTTCCCTCCATAACTAACCACATGGATTTGAAATGGGGTCCCCCTGGGTGGAAAGGGGAATCTGAAATGGGAGTCTGCAGAGAAGTATCGTTTGGAAGAGGAACGTGATCTTAGGGCCCTGGGATCTCTGGAGTAGAACTTTCAAAGGCAGCAAAGGTAATTGGATACTTTACTCACTCACCAGCTGATTGTCACAATCAACAGCTGGGGAAGGTGGGAGGAATATCAATTGAATGAGCTGTTTGGCTTTGGGGACACAGAGAAAGAGATGGGTTCACCCCACTGAAATGGGTCTAACATGAGCCACTGTGACAGGTTCCAAGGACCCCAGGCTTTCAGGCCAAAGGGCTTAATTTCTTACTTTTCATAATTATACAAATAATATATGTTATTATTGAAAAAAAGTGAAAGTCGCTCAGTCATGTCCGACTCTTTGTGACCCTATGGACTGTAGCCCACCAGGCTCCTCTGTCCATGGGATTCTCCAGACAAGAATCCTGGAGTGGGTTGCCATTCTCTTCTCCATGATATCTTCCTGACCGAGAGATTGAACCTGAGACTCCTGCATTGCAGNCTATGGACTGTAGCCCACCAGGCTCCTCTGTCCATGGGATTCTCCAGACAAGAATCCTGGAGTGGGTTGCCATTCTCTTCTCCATGATATCTTCCTGACCGAGAGATTGAACCTGAGACTCCTGCATTGCAGGCAGATTCTTTACCGTCTGCACCACCTAAGTGCCAACATATACAAAGTATTTACCATGTGCAAGAAACTATGCTAAATGCATTTCACGTGTGTTTATGTATTTAACACACACAACAAGCTTTGAAGGAGATGTGATTTTATTCCCATTTACTGATGAAGCAGTAGAGGTACCCAGAGGTTAAGTTCCCCAAGGTTACATGGCTGATGGATAGTAGATTTAAAACCAGGTTGGCAGGCTTGACTCACAAAACTGTGCTTAATCTGAAAAAGGAATTGAAAAGACAGGAACACTTTCCAAATGAACATTTTCTTAGGGCACTCGTAGATGCATTACCTGGCTCGCAACCCCTCCAGCACCTGTGGGCTAGGTATGCTCACTTTTAGGTTTCTTGTGGTTATAACCACAGAAGCCCAATTCAAACTGGATTGGGGAAAATAAATGGGAACTTACTGGTGCCCATTACTAAAACTATAGACCAAGTTCTGGCTTCAGGCATAGCTGTTCCCAGGACGTGGTTCCCCTCAGCTGCCTTGAGTCCATTGTTGAACTGACCTCCTGGACAGCGAAAGGAGATTTTCTGATTTGATGGGCCTGGGTCACTCCTGAGACCCAAACCCCGTGTACTGCAGGGACACAAGAAAGTGTCCCAAAGGAAAAATGAAGGTGCTGTTATCGGAAGGGAGAGCAAGACTGAGTGTACCCAAATGGATGATCTCTATGACTGTATTTTCCTCGGGGAGGAAGTAGGGAGTCACAGACAGGAAGTGATGGCCCCAGGCTCTTTTGGCTGTAGCAGTTTGTCTCCAGCAATAGTAACAGTAAGAATGGTGACGATGATAAAGGTAACCAATACGGTCTTCAAGGTGTTCTGAGGAATGTATCATAGTGCTTGGCACATAATGTGTGCATTCTAAGTCACTTCAGTCATGTCCACTCTGCGACCCCACGGACTGTAGCCCACCAGGCTCCTCTATTCATGGGCTTCTCCAGGCAAGAATACTGGAGTGGGTTGCTATGCCCTCCTGTAGGGGATTTTCCCAACCCAGGGATCGAACCCAGGTCTCCTTCATTTGCAGGCAGATTCTCTGCTTCCCTGGTAGCTCAGATGGTAAAGCATCTGCTGGTAATGCGGAAGACTTGGGTTCGACTCCTGGGTTGGGGAGATCCCCTGGAGAAGGAAATTGCAACCCACTCTAGTATTCTTGCCTGGAGAAGCCCATGAATAGAGGAGCCTGGTGGGCTACAGTCCATGGGGTTGCAAAGAGTCAGACACGACTGAGCAACTTCACTTCACTTCACTTCTCTACCCTTAGCACCGCTTGGGAAGCCCCTGGCACATAGTAGGTTCTCATTAANTGGTGGGCTACAGTCCATGGGGTTGCAAAGAGTCAGACACGACTGAGCAACTTCACTTCACTTCACTTCTCTACCCTTAGCACCGCTTGGGAAGCCCCTGGCACATAGTAGGTTCTCATTAAAAGTTGCATTGAACTTAGTTTTCTTGGACAAAGGTGTCACGTGGCATTACTACCAAATTCTACTCTGGCAAATCTAACATAAAAGGATATTCTTTCCTCTTTTGGCATTACAACAGAAAACCAATCTGTTTTTCTCTTTCAAGATTCAGAGTAACAGAAGAGGCCTACGGGTGAGGTGGGAGGGAGAGGGAGGAAAATCTATCCTCACAAGTTCTTCCAGGTATTTTTTACAGTGAAAGTCATGCCTCCAGCAAAGACTCTCACATTGCCCAGTGGAAAGCTGCCCATTCATTTCTGAGTGGGGGTGGCAGCACAAACAAATTTCTCAAAAATGATTTCTTTACTAGCTCCAAGTAGAGCTCAAACACTTTGCCCAGATGAAACTTATCTTTGATCCAGATTTAATGACAGCAATGACATATGACATTGGGATCGGAGACACTCAGGGCAGTGTCAGCAGAGCAATTTGCTAAGACTAATGAATGGCTTTTGGCAAATGGGTTGTGAGCTGGGGTCAGAATGCGCTCTGTGAGAGGAAGGGGTGAGCCTGACTGTAAAGGATCTATGCGAGGTTTCTATACTATATTCACGTATCAGCCCGTCTCCATCACCAGACAAGGGGTGTGGGTGACAAGGGCTAGATGGAAGCCCACATAGGATGCAGGTGCTGTGTGGACACACAGGAGGGGCTGAGATTCGGCTGGGTGTGAGGGAAACATCACAGGGGGCCGCATGAATGGGGGTGGCTTGAAAGGAGGCCTGGCAAAGAAAGTACCAGATAGATGGTCTCAGAACAGTAGCTGCCTGGGGGCCAGGGGTGGAGAAAGACCTCCTCATCTCTCTTTACACCCTTTTGCAACTTAAACTCCGGATGCTCCGCATGCATGTGACTTCATAAATGTACACTGTGTTGTGTGTTANATCCATCCCGAGAGTTTGCTCACAGGATGTGGCTTTCTGAGGGTCTGTGAGTGGGAACCAGGGGCCGAAGAACAGCCACGACTGGTTTTCATTTTTGCTACTCCTTTCCAGCCAGGAGAATGGATGTGTGTGGTCTGAGGGTTGCGCTGTGTGGCAGGCACCCCGTCCATCTCTCATCAGCTGCCAGGAGAGTGGTTCTCACACCTCAGCTGACCGATGAGCTGGGGCCAGAGAAAAAACAAGAACCCCAAATCTGAGTGGGCTGGATGGGCAGAGCAGGGAGCAGAGGTTCCCAGTTAGTCCTCACTCAGCACATTCTCCTGACGGCTCAGGTGGGTGTGTCCCTGAGACTGTGGACAGAGGGCAGACATTTATTAGGCACCGCCTCTATGTCAGATGCTGAAAATACAGTGGTGAGCAAGTAAGGCCCAGTCCCACCTGCTGAAAGCGAGGGTGATAAACAGCAGTAACAATCATCCACGTCTGGTTCTGCCCTGCACCGTGCCTGGCTCATTGGCAAACGCCCAGGAAGGGAATGAGTGAAAGAACAAGGGATGCCGCCCCCCACCCCCAGAGGATAATGGGGATAAGCAGCCTCTCCTGGCCTCCATGTGTAACAGGTTGAACCACTTCCTTGTTTAGAAATAGGGTCGTGGAAGATTTCATTAGTTAAGATGAGGTCATACTAGAGTTGTTGTGGTTCAGTTGCTAAGTTTTGTCCGACTCTTTGTGACCCTGTGGACTGTAGCATGCCAGTTTCCTCTGACCACCGCTATCTCCCAGGGTTTGTTCAAATTCATGTCCATTGAGTGGGTGATGTTATCTAACCATCTCATCCTCTACTGCCGCCTTTTCATTTTGCCTTCAGTCTTTCCCAGCATCTAGGTCTTTTCCAGTGAGTAAGCTCTTTGCATCAAGTCGCCAAAGTATTGGAGCTTCAGCTGCAGCGTCAGTCCTTCCAATAAATATTCAGGGTTGATTTCCATTAGGATTGACTGGTATGATCTCCTTGCTATCCGAAGGACTCTCAAGAGTCTTCTCCAGCCCCATAGTTCGAAAGCATCAATTCTTCAGTGCTCAGCCTTGTTTCACATCCCTCAAGACTACTGGAAAAACTCTTACATCCCTACATGACTACAGGAAAAACCATAGCTTTGACTATATGGACTTTTGTGGGCAAAGTGGTGTCTCTGCTTTTGAATACACTAAGTTTGTCATAGCTTTCTTTCCAAGGAGCAAGAGTCTTTTAATATCATGGTTGCAGTCTCCATCCACAGTGATTTTGAAGCCCAAGAAAATAAAATCTGGCACTGCTTCCACTTTTTCCCCTTCTGTTTGCCATGACGTGATGGGACTGGATGCCATGATCTTAGTTTTTTTGAATGTTGAGTTTCAAGCCAGATTTTTCACTTTCCTCTTTCACCATCATCAAGAGGCTCTTTAGTTCCTCTTCACTTTCTGCCATTAGAGTGGTATCATATGCATATCTGAGGTTGTTGATATTTCTCCTGGCAATCTTCATTCCAGCTTATAATTTATCCAGCCCAGCATTTCACATGATGTACAATGCCTACAAGTTGAATAAGCAGGGTGACAATATACAGCCTGGTCATGCTCCTTTGGGCCCTAATCTAATATGGCTGATGTCCTTATAGAAAGGGGAAATCTGGACATAGACACTCATGCAGGGAAGACAGAGTGAAGAGATGCAGGAGGAAGACAGCACCTACCAGCCAAGGAGAGGGGCCTGGAACAGATCCTCCCCTCACAGTCCTCAGAAGAATCCACCGTGACCTCTAACTTCTGAGCCTCCAGAACTGTGAGACAGTAACATGTCTGCTGTTTAAGCCATGAAGCCTGGAATGCTTTGTGAGGGCACCTCAGGAAGCTGTCTAGGTTTGTCGGTGACGAGCCATCTGGGGTCTGTGCCTGGAGCCCTCAGGAGCGCCCATAGCCAGGGGCTGGTGGGTGGGGGTGGCATTGGCCAGACACTGGCTGCTGCCCAGGTCAGGGAGGGCTCACACACGGGTCTCCCTCCTCCTCTCGATGGTCTGCAAGGGCCTCTGGCTGCTCCTCTTCTCTGGGCTCTGGTGGCCCAGGGGCCCTTCTGAGGCTACCCAGGGGCAGGCCAAGCCCACTATAGTCCACCTAGGGCATCTCCGGTGAGAATTATCAGGGCTGAGTAGCAACCATGGGAAGTGACATGGGCTTCTTCCTTAATAAATGTCAGCTACACTGTCCTGCTATTTTCTAGAACACCCCAAGCAGTTTGCAACTGGACATTTTGCCTGCTCTCCCTGGCCTGACGTTCTTTCCTGAGCCTGTTGAATCTCCAGCTGGGCCTCAGCATCATCTTTTCCTAGAAGCCATCCTTGCCTGCCCAAGTAAACCAGCCTTGTCCTCTGGTTTTCTCTGATGGCTTTGTTTCATTCCAGGTGCGTTGGGTCAAGCATTTCACTTGTCGTGTCTGCTACCATACCTTGGTACTCAGATGGCATTGTGCATATAACAAATCCTTAATAAATACTTGAGGAAGGATGGATAGATGGACAGACAGAAGATGAATGGGCGTTGATCCTGGGTGGAGCAGAGAGACCATCTGGGATTTGGGTGCTACTCAGCAAGCTGCGTTTCTCGAGGCCCAGTGCAGGGCAAGAATGCAAGGGGGAAAGGAGCAGAGGCGTGGGCCACCCGACACTGAGCCCTGAGCCCCAGAGTCCCCAGGGGCCCCAGGCAGACGCCTGCAGGGCTGGCCGGCAGCCCCGGGACCTGTGTGAGAGCCCTGCTCCATTCCAGGTCCATTGGCTCCTCTGAGGGGCAGCCAACTCTGGGAAGAGGCAAAGGAGGAGCATCACCTAAGGTTTCAGAGAAAGCAGGGCACCCCGAGCCCCACTCATGCCCTCTGTGTGCCCTGAGGGAGGCAATGTACTTCTCTGAGTGGGCTCCCGGGAGACCCCGCGTGGCTGTGGCCACAGCTTGTGTCCAGAGGGGCTTGGGGAACGTGTCCAGCTCTGAGGAAAGGGAGGGTTGGGTTCCCTGCGTCTGGCCTGCTGAGGAGCACCCTTCATCCGGCCCCTCACTCATACGCTCGCATGACAGCCTGAGACCCCGGGCTTGACCCCCACTCCCGCCCCCCAACCGGAGTCAGGCAGGAGGACTGAGCCTGGCGCGGGCCTGGGTTCAGCAGGGAGAGCGTCACCCGGGGGAACGTGGGTGACAAGTGCGGAGGGACGATGGCCCATCTGGGAGGGCCCAGGTGGCCCCGGCTCCTGCCTGGAGCTGCTGCTTCTCGGCCTCGAGGGGCTGCTCTCAGGAGGGACTCCAGGCAGGGAGGACAGGCCGAGCACCCTGTTTTGGAAGGCAATGTACTGCTCCCCGTCAGGCAAGCACCACTCTCCACTCCCCATCCCTAACAGCCTCCAAAGCTGCAGGAAAAGCCCGCTCTGGTCTGTGTTTATTTTTGGAGTTTTAACGGGTTGGACAAGGAAGTGAGCCTTGTTAAAAGGGATTTATCTGTGGGTCACAGTGAGTTTGAGGGGCTTAGGAGGAAAGAAAGGGAAGGGCTTTTCCCCTTCATCTTCCCCAGAGCGGGGCCCCTTGCTCACAAAGACTCAGGCCCCAGGGCGGGGGCCTCAATGCCAGCCCAGCTGGAGGGAGTGCCTCAATAGGGAAGAGCTTAAGTCATTTATGGGAACCAGAAAGGGGTTTCTTAGTATCAAAAAGAAAGGCCTTCCCAAGCCCGGCAGTACCACGGGCTGGGCAGAGACATTTCCTGGGCTGCCTTCCTCAGCTGCTCCAGGGGCGTGTGGCCCTTCTGCCTTCTGCTGCCTGAGGCAGTGCGGGCTTCAGGGCGCACCCAGGACCCCCTTCCCTTCACTCAGCTACCATGGGGATACCAGTCTTGATTTGGCAGCCCTCTGTGGAGAAGGGGTCAGAGGCAGGCCACCCTCTGGGTCTGTGCTCTCAGCACGGGAAGGTGTTCCGTGGCTGGGGGCCTGCTGCTTTCTCGGGACGCCCTGTCCTCTTTCCCTGAGACCAAAGGTGGGTCCCCTCTGTCCACCCGCCACATGGGGTCCCAGGGTGCTGCGACCCCTCTCTGCGGGAGGCGGGGTTTGGGGGAGCCCTCCTCCTTCCAGCGAGTGTGTTGCAGCGACTTTGTCACTCCCGGTGGCTCCTCCAACCCCCTCCACACAGCCGGAGTCCCAAGATACCCTTTCACCAGGGTAGAAGGCGTTCATGGAGTCGCCCTGGCCTCCTGGGGAGTTTTATTACTATGGGAAACAGCCAAAGAGGTGAGGAGTGGTGATGGTGGGGGTGGGGGGTCCATCATCTCCTGCAAGCAGATAAAATAGAAACAACTAAATAAAGCACCCTTGCTGCTCAAGGGAAAAATTCTGCTTGTCAATTATGATTTATGAGCGATTGCCAAACAGGGAGCTGGCCTGCCTGTCTCGAGGCCTGTTTCTGCCTCCCCGCTACTTGGTGGGCGAGGCTGGGGGTGGCTTTGCGCTCCTGGGAGAAGGTGGGTCCTGCGACAGCACTGGCTGTTAACCCCTTGGTGCTTGCATGTCCAGCGCCCAGCTGCTAGAGGGAAGGGAAGGGACCTGTGCCCCCACTTTGGCACCGAGGTGGGGAGGGCATATGGATGGCGGCCACTGGCAAGGTGCCCACGCCAGGCTCTGGCTTCGGTCCCAGCGTGAGCTCCGGCCAGCGGCGGGTAAGCTCTCTAGCCCTCTCTGCCCTATATAGTCCCTGGCAGAGCTGCCCCCGGTCCTCCCCGGCTCCCTGTGGAGGGGCACCAGTTTGTCCTCGCCTGCGACTGCTCAGGCCAGATGGTGGGTATTTCCAGGCCACAGAGTCCTCTGACCTTTGAACAGTTGCCGCCGAATTTCAATAATGAAAGGACCTCTTTTGAATACGTACAAATGAGACGTTATATTTCCATACATTTTATTTCTAGCCTCATCTGCGAATCTAATATTGACCCGGAGTTATCTGTGATGGGGAAGTTATTAATTCTGACAGATATAAGGGAGAAGCTAATATTCGCCTTTTACAAACACCTAATATTAATCTCGGGTGCTGTAAACGAGAGCCGCACGCCGGCATGGGGGAGATGACACCAGCTCGGAATTTGATAATGAAAAATGGGCAAGTTTAATTTCAGGGAATGGATAGAAACGTTTGCCCGCTGCGAGGTAAGCGGCATGGGAGGCCCCGGCGGGATTCCCAGCGGACAGTGCAGAGGCCTGGGAAGTGGCCCGCCTGCCCCCAGGCCCGGGATCCGAGCGTCGCCAGCCGGGAGTGGGCCCTGGCCTCCCAGGTGTCGGAGGGAGGCCAACCCGGAGCCGCAGCCTCTCCCGCCACTGCCCACACCTTCAGGAGCAGCTTCTGGACAAGCCTCTGCTGCCTCACCCTCCGACGGTCCCAACGTCCCTGTGGCTGTTGCCTGACCAGGGGTTCGTTCCTCCCCCCGGCAGACTCGAGAGACGGGACAGAGGAGAAGCCAGAGGACTCTCTGAGCTGGGAGCCTGGGCCCCAGCCCTGCGGCAGCTGCCTCCTCTAGGGCGCCCTTTGCCCTCAGGGGCCTGCCTGCTCTGCTGCCCCCTCACCGCGCCCCCAGCGTCCCCTCCGCTTGCTGCTGGACTCAGCCGATGTCTTTCCTGCGCTTTCTGTGCCCACCCCCTGCTCTGTACCCCCAACCCTGCTCCTCTACCTCCTCCCGCAGATCTCAGCCTGGAGCCCCTCCCTGGGGGAGGCACGCCTGACCCCTCGCACAGTCAGGCCCCCTTTGGTAGCTCCTATACTGTTAGGGGGTCTTCCCGGGTAGCCCAGTTGGCAAAGAATCCACCTGCAGTGCAGGAGAGCCCAGTTTGAATCCTGGGTTGGGAAGATCCGCTGGAGAAGGGATAGGCTACCCAAGCCCATTCTTGGGCTTCCCTGGTGTCTCAGCTGGTAAAGAATCTACCTGCCTGTGGGAGACCTGGGTTTGATTCTAGGATTGGAAAGACCTCTGGAGAAGGGAACAGCTACCACTCCAGTATTCTGGCCTGGAGAATCCCATGGACTGTATAGACCGTGGGGTCGAAAAGAGTCGGACACCACTGAGTGACTTTAAGAGTTGATGACTTTCACTTTCATGCCATTAAGAGTTGAATTCCCCCCTTCCCCATTCCTATGTGGGAGTCCTAACCCCTACTACCCCAGAATATGACCTCATTTGGAAATAAGATCATTGCAGAGGTGATTAGTTACGATAAGGTCACACTGGAGCAGGGGAGCTGCTGACCCAGTGTGACTGGTGTCCTTATAGAAAGGGGATATTTGGGCGTGAGGAGAACGCCAATGACATGAGGACAGACACTGAGCTGGGGTCTCCACGAGCTAAGGGACAGAGAGAACCAGCAACCCTCCGGGAGCTAAGGGAGGGGCCGGGATATCGTCTCTCAGAGCCCTCAGCAGGGACCAGCCTGCCGCCACCCTGACCTGGCACCTGGGGTTCCCAGAGCTGGGAGAACGTGTGTACGAGCCCCTGCCTGTGGAGCGTCCTCACGGCAGACGTCACACTAAACACACGTGCATCTCCTTGTGGCCTTGTCACCACACACCGTTTCACAGGGAGGTGTGACTCTCCCGTGAGCTCCATGGTGGGGAGAGATGACTCTGTCCCCTGCTGAGCACCCTGATGGATTCTCTGCACTGGGCACGTCGCCCAGCACGTTGTAGACACCCAAAGAGTAGCTGTTGGATAGATGACTACATTCCTTGTCATCTCTGCCAGAAATATAGCCATCAGCATTCATTGGATAGTGCCAGAGTTGGGTGTGTACACAGGACATACCGTAACAGCCACCCCGAGCTGACTCAATGGCATGCTCTGTTAATTTCCACGGGCCTTGTGGGTGCTGGGAGTCTGGTGAGGTGGGGGCTGTGTCGGGGGTCAGGGTGGAGTCCGAGTGCAGCCCTCAGCTTGGGCAGAGGGGAGGCCGTGGAAGGCCCGGGAGCAGCTGGAAGCTGCAGGTCCCTGCTGGGCTGTGCAGGCCTTGGCAGTGGGCTCCTCCTCCGTCCATCCACTGTGGACCTTTGGGACAGCAACTGGCACTTGGTCACTGCAAAGGGCCCGCCACCCCTTCACATGCACTGGCTGTCGGGGTGAGCAGCTGTCCTAAGTTGCACTGCAGCGGGTCACGGAGGGCTCTTACTTTGTTCGTGAAGCACCGCCGTCACCTCTGTGATGTCGTGGCTGACCCCGGGTTCTGGTACCTTATGCACGATGCCTGGCTGAGCTTACGCCTTGGGGCAGACGTGGGCCTTCAGATCTCCACCTGCAGATCTGGGAAGGACCTCCGTTATCACCGAGCCTCCCCTCTGCACAATCGGCAAATGAGGAAACAGAGAGGCAGAGCAACCTATCCCGAGCCCCACAGCCGGGCAGGGTCAGAACAGGAGGAGGGCCCAACCCTTACTCCAGGCTTAGGGTTTAGACACTCATGCTTCAGGAAGAAGGGCCTGGGAAAGCGTGGTGCCAGGAGAACAGCAGAAAAGTTCAAGAGTTTTTTTTCTCTTTTTTTCCTTTTCCCCCTTCTGTGAAATCCCGAGTCTTAGGTGCTTGCTTTTCAGAAGCATCTGAGAGAACCCCAGGAGCTGGCTGCTCCTCCCTCCCGGCGCCGCCCTCATTCCCCCTCTGGGCTACCCTGTCCTCCTCCCTCCACACCTGCTCGCCCTGCCCCCCACACATGCAGACGTGTGAGCGCACACGTGACAGGGTACTCACAAAGCATGTGCCACACACAGGACGCACATGCACACACACTCGCGACACCCTGTGTTCTGAGCAGACCCCGAGGAAGCCCTGGCTGTGTGGCTCTGATAGCACAGGACGACGCGGTCCTGACTGCTCCTCGTGGTTGCGGTTCACAAAGAGCCCTTTGAGAATCCGCAGGCAAGCCAGGTGGTCTTGATGAGTGTGAGGGTGTTGCACTTGTGAGTGCATGTGTGGTTGTGCACGCGCACAGCAGGGAGCACGGGAGTCCAAGCAGCCGCGGTCTCCTGCATCGTCTGGTCTGTCCTGGCCGTGTTCGTGCTTGGCCTCCATCTGCATAAGCTGTCCCTTCCTGTCTTCTGTGTGGGTGGTGATAAAGGTGAGTTGGGAGAGGATGAATGTCCTTTGGTGACCTCTCCATACTTGGAGCCATGCCGCCGCCATTCCCCGGTATTGGCATTCCCAGCAAGGCCGGACTCCTGGCCAGAGGTTCCCACAGGTCCCACCCAAGACAGCCTGGCCCATCTCAGGCTGGGTCCACCCAAGCCAGCCAGTTTGCCTGTGGGAGTCGCTATGGTGACAAGTCGCTATGGCCCCATCTGCCCTTCTCAGGCAGAGAGCACTGACCGGCCATCCAGTGGCCTCTCGCCCGACCTTCGTGAGCCGAGGCTGTGTTTATTGTCAGAAAGATGACTAAGAAATCCCCGACATATCGTACCATCAGCATTATGATCGGAGAAACAACACCTACAAAATCTATTATTCATTAAGTGTAACCAATATATAATTTAAAACAGTGGGTTTTGTCAAATAATGTTAGGTCAGCATAATTTTCTGCCTATTACTAATATCTATAACATCTTTGCCTTAGTCAGCTCTATTTGAATATGCAATCATTTACAGCTTTTGAGAATATTTCTGTGCACTCCCAATTTCCAATATTCAACTACGACAAATTTTATGCTGACATCA
The DNA here is from genome assembly GCA_006410875.1 of Neotragus pygmaeus. NCBI lineage: Eukaryota > Metazoa > Chordata > Mammalia > Artiodactyla > Bovidae > Neotragus > Neotragus pygmaeus. Next base: position 88,864 of record SJYV01018416.1, read on the forward strand.
ATAGCAAACTATTAAAGACAGTATTTCATTATTGGTTTTTCATCCCAAAAGTTATTTACAATTATATACTAAGCACTAATATTAAAGGAAACCATTTAAATGAGGTGCTATCTACTTTAACAATATGTCTGTCACAGAATGAGATTGTGTTTAAAGATTTTATCAAGAAATGGTTGTTTGCTGAGGTTATGTTTTGTCCATGAAATATGCATTTCATATCTCTTTCATTTCATTAACATAATTTAATTTGTGCTTTGCATTTTGTGCATAATACATATTTGATTTACAAAACAAATATTTCCATTAGAAAATGAATTTCATGCAGGCAAAAAAGCAGAACCAAATGATGTATTGAAGGAAAATAAGAAGAAATGAAATGCATTTTCTCAGTCTATTAAAAAATCTATGGCATTGACAGAAAGTGCACTTAGTGCTACATTTAAAAAATAGCACATATGTCAATGTATTAACAAATAGAATTGGAAATACAAATATTTCCCTATATCAAGCCAAGAATCTCTTTATTTTAATTGAGTTGATTTAAAAGCCCAACTACAATTTAATTTTTATTTCATGATGTGATGCTGGGGCTGGTACAGTCAGAGCTGTGTGGGGTTGGTGGTTGATGGAAGAAGATAGTTGACCTTAAAAATGGCTTTTATTGACAATGGAGAGATATGGTTGAATAGGAAGCGAAGGGGAAGCAGGCCTTTTGTGATCTGGGAGCAGGGTGGGGAGAGTGAGGCTGGCAGGCTTGGGAGCAGCTCCTTGCTCAGTTGTTCCCATTGCCCCATTCCAGCTCCTCTCTCCTCTGCAACCCTCATACCTTGTCCTCACCCAGACTGTGGGGCTGGTTGGGGTCCCAGGAAGTGAGGAACACGAGTGTTTGAGTCTTGGCTGGCCCACACATGAGACAGAGGCTCTGGAATTAGGGGAGCGGGGGATCTCGGAGTGGGGCTCCTGCTCTGCAGGCCAGCCAGACACTGAGGCCCTTCTCACCCAGAAGTGTGGCCCAGGGTATGCACACCCCCATCGGTGCCCCGACAACATTATTAGAGGTGATGTACTCGATCAACAGTGTGAATTCAATGATGAAAAGACTCAGGAAGAGGTCAGGACTCCCGACTCAGGTATCCTCAGCTCCCATTCAGCTCAGTGGAAACTGAGGGGTGCTGATCCTGCAGGAGAGCTGCGGGCAGGGGGACCATCAGGACAGGCTACTGGAGTCCAGAGAGGCTCAGAGGTGGCAGCATTGAACAGTGAGTCACTCAGAGGTGACTCATTGATACAGTGAGTCTGTATCCAAGCTGTCTACACAGGCCACTGCCCTCTGTTCCTGTTCCCCGATCGGAAAGCTCTTTTCTGTATCCCACAGATCCATACCCCACTCACGTCCACCACGGCTGCCCCACCTGCAGCACGAGGACACAGCCACTGTCCTGAGAGCTGCTGGGACGATGAAACAGGGTGGGAGAGACCGCAGGTACAAGGCTGAGGTCTCTTTAGAAGGGAGCCAAGGGCTAGGCTTGGTATGTGATTGTAGCTTTGTTGAGGAGGGCTGCCTGTGCCTCATGTGACCTCCCCTTATGTGTGCAGCGGGTGGTGGTGATATTGGGGCTCCAAGTGGGGCTGTAGCCTCAGTTACACAGGTTGCATACTGAACCACAATAGCGATGCCGTTTATATAGAAGGGTATAGGGTGCCTCCAGGTGTCACCCAGTACGGCAGCCCTGGGGCTGAGCCACACCCCACCGTCAGTGGCAAGCGCACACACATACATTTACACTCTGACGTACTCACACATGCTCCCACTCGCTCTACTTACGCACACTCACAACACACATGCTCACAATTATAATCACACCCAACCATATGCACACATGTGCACACAGCACTCGCACTCTCTCACACAATCCGGAGACCCTGCAGACCAGCCTGCTCACCTGAGCCCACCTGGGCCTGTGCCCTCTGCGCTCCTTGTCCCTTCCCGCCAGAATGTGGGCTCCTCTGAGACCGTACCAGGCCTCCTTGGACAGCCTCCACTGTACCAGACAGAGGCCCATGCACACCTGAACACAAGCAGGATGGCACCTTGCAGGTGGGAAATACCCACAGGCCTCTGGGGCTGGGAGGGATGGAAAGGGGGCTTCCTGCAGCATCTGAGTGGGATCTATAGCACCAGACCCGGGGCATGTTTGTGCCTGCAAGCCCTGATCAGCCTGGCCTGGTCCCTGCTCCTAACCTTGTTCCAAGACTGCAAGTCCCCTCCCTTAGCCCCTCCATTGTCGGGGGCCAGAGGGCAATGTCATTAGAAAAATCCTTTTTTGTTTCAATCCCAATGGTCACAAAAAATAGTCATGCTAGATGGAGCAGGAGGAACCCAGCCGATGAACCAGAAAGTTGAAGGTCTGCCTAGGAGGGGGAGGGATGGGTTCAGACCCAGTTGGAGGGGGAGAGGCTGCCAGGGTGGTGGGAGCTCCTGATGTGGGTCTTGGCTGACTCTGTCCAGGCACTCAAAGGCCAATCTGATGGCCTACGCCTCCGGGTGCCCCCAGTCTGAGGCTCTGACCACGCTGCCTGGAGGAGCTGGGGACTCAAGGCCCACACAGGAGGAAGCCAAGAGGGGCACCTGCAGTGTGTGGAGAGAGGGGGCCTGGGGTTCTCTGGCCCCAGCATTCATCCTCGAAGTGGCCTTCCTTCCAGGGCCTGGTGGGAATGGTGGTGTCCACTGCTTGAGGGAAGAGAGAGGGAAGGACGGAGCCTTGGGGACCGGCCGAGGGCTGTCCCATAGGGTGGGTGGGTGGCTGTCACCCCTGGGGCCGGCCGGGGGTCCTGGCTCCTGGTGGGGGCCGGGCCAGCGTGCACGTGGCTCGTGAGGAGAAGGAAATGTGCTGACCCGGGAAGTCAGACTTGCTTTCTGGCTGGGCTATCGGGGAAAAAAAAAAAATCCATGTCTGCGGGAGGAAAATCTCATCATATTAGAAGTATGGATTTCTGGTTCGAGCAGAGCCGGAGGCCCCTCTCCCCAGGAAGGAGGGGCAGCATGCAAGGGTCCCGGGCGGCGTTCAGCACCTACTTTGCCGTGGCTCCTGAGACCCTGGGGGTGCAGGGTCTGGACTAAATCCTCACCAAAGGAGCGTCTAGGCCCCCGGCTCCTGGGGCTGTGCTCCCTGCCGGGTCTTGGAAGCCCTCACCTCCTCAGCCAGCCACATGTCCATCCCTTGAGGACCTGAGTCCACGCTGCGGAGCCCCGAGCTGACGCTTCGCTTCTCTCCCAGGACGCTACTTCTCAGCCCCGTCTGAACCTGGTTCACTCCACACCAGGGGCTGAGAAGATGCTGGCGTGGGACCCTGCCCCTGCCAGTGCTGAAGAGAATTTATCCTTGAGGCATCTTAACACACAGTCCTATTTAAATCTAACTTCCTTTTTATACATTCAATTTGTGTGTGGCTAACATACGTGCATAATTTAAAACATGAGATGGCTCACAGAGAGAAACACTTTTTCTTATAGTGAAAACGAGCCATCTCCGGCCTGCCCCTCCACGCCCGCATGCTGGCTCCCCCGGGGCAGCCACTTTCCGCTCTTTCAGATGTCCTAATTGTAAGTGTTTTTGTTTGTTGTTGTTTCTACTTTTTTTTTTAAGTAGCATTAATAATTAATGCCCAAATTTCCCGCCAGATCTGTAAACTCCGACGGCAACTGTCAACATATTAGGCTGTCTACCGTTTCCGTTTTTTCCCCNGCGGGAGGAAAATCTCATCATATTAGAAGTATGGATTTCTGGTTCGAGCAGAGCCGGAGGCCCCTCTCCCCAGGAAGGAGGGGCAGCATGCAAGGGTCCCGGGCGGCGTTCAGCACCTACTTTGCCGTGGCTCCTGAGACCCTGGGGGTGCAGGGTCTGGACTAAATCCTCACCAAAGGAGCGTCTAGGCCCCCGGCTCCTGGGGCTGTGCTCCCTGCCGGGTCTCGGAAGCCCTCACCTCCTCAGCCAGCCACGTGTCCATCCCTTGAGGACCTGAGTCCACGCTGCGGAGCCCCGAGCTGACGCTTCACTTCTCTCCCAGGACGCTACTTCTCAGCCCCGTCTGAACCTGGTTCACTCCACACCAGGGGCTGAGAAGATGCTGGCGTGGGACCCTGCCCCTGCCAGTGCTGAAGAGAATTTATCCTTGAGGCATCTTAACACACAGTCCTATTTAAATCTAACTTCCTTTTTATACATTCAATTTGTGTGTGGCTAACATACGTGCATAATTTAAAACATGAGATGGCTCACAGAGAGAAACACTTTTTCTTATAGTGAAAACGAGCCATCTCCGGCCTGCCCCTCCACGCCCGCATGCTGGCTCCCCCGGGGCAGCCACTTTCCGCTCTTTCAGATGTCCTAATTGTAAGTGTTTTTGTTTGTTGTTGTTTCTACTTTTTTTTTTAAGTAGCATTAATAATTAATGCCCAAATTTCCCGCCAGATCTGTAAACTCCGACGGCAACTGTCAACATATTAGGCTGTCTACCGTTTCCGTTTTTTCCCCCTTGAAGACTCTCTTTGCCTGTAGCGTTTGGCTTTGCCGGTTGCTCTCCAGAATGGGGCTCAGCTGCTCTGCTGGTGTCTCCCTTCCACGGCAGCCTGGGACTCGACTGTGCCCCTCCTGTTTCTTGTATGCTATCTTCCTTTCTCTTGGGTTAATCCTTCATGTTGGTGGCACACACTCTCCAGTAACTTTCTGAGAAAGGGTCCCTGGAAAATAGTTTTGTTTGAGACTTAGCTGTTTGAAATGTCGTCTGTCCATCCCCCTTCTTGATTGGCCATTTGGCTGAATCTGGAATTCTAGGTGAAAGGCATCTTCCCTCCCAGTGTTGAAAGCCTTGCCCCCAGATCGTCTTAGTAGCAGCATGGCTCTTGAGAAGTCTGAGGCCTTCCCTCGTCCCAGCCTTTCAGCTGTGGCCTGTTCTGTTCTCTGAAAGCTTTCAGATCCTCTTGATCCATGCGCGTGTGGATGGCCTTTGCCTGCGTGGAAATGCGTGTCCTTCAGTTCCAGGTGTTTCTCCAATCACTTCCACTTCTTTCATAGGGCTCTGTCTTGGGTTTTCTTGGTCACACCTTTCTGAACTCTTGCCAGGCTTCCATTCTACCTCACCCTCTGATCTTATCTCGCCTATTTTCCTTTTTTCCCTTTCTGTTCCAGTTCTGAGGGATTTCCTCTCTCCTGCCACTCTATACTGATGTTTTAAAAATTTGCCTTCACAGTTCTAATTTTTAAAAACTCTCTTCCTTCCTCCCTTCCTTCCTTTTTAAGTGAATGTCCTTTTTGTCAGTCTCTGGTTCCTATTTCATGGAGTCCTGTCCTTTTTACCTCCACTTATATGAGGCATCACACGTTGTCAAACCCATAGAAGCAGAGGGCAGAATGCTGGTGGCCAGGGGCTGAGGGGACAGGAGAAGTGGGGAGATGCTGGTCAGGGGACGTAGAGTTTCAGATATGCGAGGCAGGAACATTCCAGAACTCTGTAGGCGTCTCTCCTGCTCCTGCATTGCCTCCATCTTCCCCAGGTTCCTCTCCTGGCCTCTGTCTCTCACACTACACACTGAGGTGTTGAGACAGGTGAGGTCTCAGGCCCTGACGGGCCCTGTTGGTACTTCTGGGTTCTGCTGAGGTCTGAAGACACCTTCACAGCCTCCACAGAGTGAAGCTGGCCTGGAGAACCAAACCCACTCTTCCTCCCTGTCCTGAGTCCACCAGGGCCCCGTCCCCAGGAACACACGTCTCCCATCCCCTTCAAAGGGTGGTTCACTCCTTCCACCTCACACTTCAGCCACCAAGAGCATGAGTTCACTGGCCGGGATACCAACTCATGAGTCTCATGAGTCTGGAAGGTGGGTGCATGTGATAAAAGAGGGAGTGTNAGGAACACACGTCTCCCATCCCCTTCAAAGGGTGGTTCACTCCTTCCACCTCACACTTCAGCCACCAAGAGCATGAGTTCACTGGCCGGGATACCAACTCATGAGTCTCATGAGTCTGGAAGGTGGGTGCATGTGATAAAAGAGGGAGTGTTGGGGGCTGGGACACCCAGACAGCTCATGTTCCATCCAAAGACAAATATATTAAAAGCTTTTAGTATAAATACCCACGTTCACCAGCTGTATGCCCTGTTTTAAGATACAGTATATTAATAGAAAATCTGAGGTACGATAAGGCCAACAGATCCGGATAAGATTGTCATTGAAATGATATTTGATCACAGTTTTCAAGAGGAAAGGGCACATCATACCCCCAGGGCCACATGAAGAAGCCCTCATGTCAGCCACGAAGCAGAGGGCATAAGAGGAAAAGTGTGGGCAGGAGCCTTTACTGTGGTTTCCACAGGAAGGAATGGGTGAGGCAGGGTAAGCAGGCTTAGGACTGGCTAATAGTTTGAATAAATTCAGTGGGCTCTGGGATGTAGTCGCTAGTTTCCTGGGACCTGGCTCTGGGTGATGAGGGCAGGGGCACGGTGGTCCAGGGAGTTAGTGCCAGATGGAGGAGTAGGTTGGGGTGTGGGCTCCGGGTTGGTTATTTGCATACTTGTTTTCTCATCTAGGAATGGTAGATGTGGTTCTGGAAGGAGCAGCCCCTCCAAGATCAGCAAGATCCCAGTGTCGCAGCATCGGACGCACAGGAAGTAGAAGACACGGGTATGGCAACCCACTCCAGTATTCTTGCCTGGAGAATCCCATGGACAGAGGAGCCTGGCAGGTTACAGTCCATGGGGTTGCAAGAGTCGGACACGACTTGGCGACTAAACCGCCATCGCCATGAGGCCAGTGAGGGACCCCGACACTGAGAGAGCACAGACCTGGGCACACTGGGGAGGCCCTCTTGGGCTGAGCGGGGAGGAGAGCCAGGGCCCAGGAACCTCTGGGCTGGGTGGGGCGAGGAGGCTGCCAGGAAATCCCGAGTGAGGGCTCCCAAGGGGATGGGCTGGAGTCCTCTCCTCTGGGAGATGCGGGGTTTCCTGGGGAGGGCTGTGAACA
>SJYV01018416.1:97213-120760 GCA_006410875.1 Neotragus pygmaeus
GGTGACAAGGCTTTATCTTGACTGCATATAAATGGACCTGCCTGCTTCCCAGGGATGCAGCTTCGCAGGCTCCTTGTTCCTGGGTAGGCGGCTCTGGCTTTTTTTGGCTGCGGGGCTCTCTGAGTTCTGCCTGTTATTTTCTTGGAGGTGAGGAGTAGACCCTGGCTGACTGGTTGATCCCAATTCCCCACTGACTACCTCTGGGGTCTGGGAAAATCCCCTTTGCCTTCCTACCCTGATTTTCCTTTCTTGTTCTCATGTTCTCAGCAGAGTGGCCCAGAGGTCCAACTTTGCAGCCAGACAGAACCTTGGGCAAGTGACCCCTCGATTGTGCCCTGGTTTTCTCAGCTGTAATATTGGTTATGGACACTGTTGCGGTTGTCACGATTAAATGAGGTAGTACCTTCGCGTGATGCTCTCAGCTCCTGGTCTTAGATTAAGTGCTCAGTAAGAGGGAGCTGTTACTATTACCGTTGTTGTTTTCTTCCACTATTGGCTCCCCAAGGCATAGGAAATGACCCTCCCTGTCCCAGGTGTCTGCCCAGTGGGACTCTGTCTGCAGGTCCTTCTTGACCTGGGGTTTCTTTGGTGCAGACCCAGGAGACTGACCGCTGTGGCTAGAGCTTAGAGCAAGGTAGAGGGCAGGGAGTGTGGAAGGGCTGCCTGTAGCTGGAGGAGCTGGGTCACAGGGAGATCTTGAGGCCAAGCTNGTCTGCAGGTCCTTCTTGACCTGGGGTTTCTTTGGTGCAGACCCAGGAGACTGACCGCTGTGGCTAGAGCTTAGAGCAAGGTAGAGGGCAGGGAGTGTGGAAGGGCTGCCTGTAGCTGGAGGAGCTGGGTCACAGGGAGATCTTGAGGCCAAGCTCAGACTTGGGGGACTTGTCAGGCCTGGCTGGTAGCTAAGGATGGTTCAGACAAGGGATGCCATGAGTGAACTGGTGCTTTCAAACAGCTGTACCCAGGTGAATGGCTTCTTAGGAGAAGGGAATGGCCCAACAGCAACATTTATAAAAACAAGCCGTGTCATAGGCTATGAAAGAAGTCACCATATATTCCAATGGATCAGTAAGGTACATATGATATGCTTTAGTCAAAATGAAATAATATTAGAAATTAAAAGCAAAAGAATAGCTAAAAATTCTTATGTGTTTGGAAACTAAATAACATATTTAAAACAATAATAAATCAGGAGAACCTAGAATGGAATGATCTTGAGGATGCTACTTGTCATGTATAAGAGACAGAGAAAGCGGTACATAGAGGGAAACCAATGCCTTTTAAACGTATTTATCAGGAAATGAGAAAGGTTGACAGCAAAAGAGCTAAGTTATGCAATACCAGAGGCTGGAAAAAGAGCAAACCCAAAGAAACAAGAAAGAAAGTCTGAGACAAGGGCATACACTTATAAAATAGGGTAGACCAACCAAGGCATAGACAGGCTCATTGAAAAGATGTCTAAGAGAGAGGAAGAGACGAGAGATGGTGCTGGTGGGAGGGCTGCAGGCCCCAGGAGGCCCCAGGCTATGGGAGTGGGGACCTGCCTTTCCCTAGTATTCCTGGGGACTGGTCTGCCTGGCTTATGCCTGCTGTCTCCTCCTAATTATTAATGACTCCTTTCACCTCTGAGTGCCTTGAAGGATAACTTCTACCTGCACTGTCCGTCAGGAGTTACATGTGGCTTTTGAGTGCTTAACACTATATAGGGAACATAGAGAGATGATGCTAATGAATCTATTTGCAGGCAGCAGTGGAGACACTAGTAGCTTCGCTGGTAAAGAATCCGCCTGCAAGGCAGAAGACCCCAGTTGGATGCCTGAGTTGGGAAGATCCCCTGGAGGAGGGATAGGCTACCCACTCCAGTATTTTCAGGCTTCCCCTCTGGCTCAGCTGGGAAAGAATCCCCTGCAATGCAGAGACCGGGGTTCAGTCCCTGGGCTGGGAAGATCCCCTGGAGAAGGAAAGGCTACCCACTCCAGTGTTCTGGCCAGGAGAATTTCATGGATTGTATAGTCCATGGGGTCACAAAGAGTCAGGCACGACTGAGCAACTTTCACTTTCACTTTCCATGGAGACACAGACATAGAGAACAGACAGTGAAGGAAGGAGATGGTGGTAGGAATTGAGAGAGTAGCATTGAAACATATACATGACCGTGTGTTAAACAGACAGCCAGTGGGAATTTGCTGTATGATACAGGAAGCTCAAACCCAGTGCTCTGTGACAACTCAGCGGGGCAGGATGGGGAGGGAGGCAGGAGGGAGGTTCAAAAGGGAGGGGACATATGTATACCTATGGCTGATTCATGTTGATGTATGGCAGAAAACAGCAAACTATTGTAAAGCAACTACTCTCCAATTAAAAATAAAACACATTTCTTAAAAAAGTGGCTGGAGATGTAAATTCACACCAGATCTTGACAATTTAGTAGGTGAAAAAGAGTGTAAAATAGCTCAGTATTTTTTAATTTTATTTTTTAAAGGTTTTTTTTTTTAATGTGGACCATTTTTAAAGTCTTTATTGGATTTGTTACAATATTGTTTCAGTTTTTTTTTTATGTTTGGGTGTTTTGGCTGAGAAGCTTGTGGGATCTTAGCTCCCTGATCAGGGATTGAATCCAGGCCTCCTGCATGGGAAGGCGATGTCTTAGCCACTGGACCACCAGCGAAGTCCCGCAATATTTTAAATACTCTGTTGGATGTGTTGGATTAAATAAAATACATTATTAAAATTAATTTCACTTGATTCTTTTATGTGGCTTCTAGAAGATCCCCTGGAGGAGGAAATGGCAGCNTCTTAGCCACTGGACCACCAGCGAAGTCCCGCAATATTTTAAATACTCTGTTGGATGTGTTGGATTAAATAAAATACATTATTAAAATTAATTTCACTTGATTCTTTTATGTGGCTTCTAGAAGATCCCCTGGAGGAGGAAATGGCAGCCCACTCCAGTATTCTTGCCTGAAAAATCCCATGGACAGAGGAGCCTGGCAGGCTACAGTCCATGGAGCTGCAAAGAGTTGGACCCGACTGAGCAATTGAGCACATTTGTCTTCCCTGGTGGCTTAGTCGGTAGAGAATCTGCCTACAATGCAGGAGACCACCTGCAATGTCGTAGACCTGGGTTCAGTCTCTGGGTTGGGATGATCCTGGAGAAGGAAATGGCAGCCCACCTCTCTATTCTTGCCTGAGAAATCCCATAGACAGAGGAACCTGGCAGGCTATAGGCCAAGAGTCAGACACGACTTAATGACTGAGCCACCACCAACCACCGCAGAGAACTGAAGATCACCTGTGTGGCTTGTATTCTATCTCCACAGCTGGCGCTGGTCCACATGGTCTCCCAACCATGAGCCAGCTCTGGGCTAGGAGCCTGATGAAGCACAAAGGAAATTCCCCCTTCTCTAAAATGGGAATGGCATCTGTCTCCTAAGATTGGAGAAAGGGTGGTAAACTTAGATAATTCATATAAAGCACTCAGCTCTGTGCAGTTAGCATTCATTAAGTATTAGTTGCCAGTCATTAAAAACCGATAGAATGACAGTCCTCTGGTGCCGTTTTATTGATTAAGAAGAGATGGGGCACTGAAGTTCGTGCCTTGCCCAAGATCCCAAGACAGCCAAACTGGCCCATCCAGCCAGCCACACAGCACACCCGACACCTGTTCCCTGCTCCTGGACTTGCAGGAGCTGGCCCGGTGGGTGGAGGTGGCCTCTCTGCTTCTAACCAGTCCTGCCTTCTTCCAGCTTATCCTTCTCCTGTCCACTTCTCCCTGCCCAGTGGTCTCAGCCCCTCCTGGCCCAACTGAGGAAGATTTCTCCTAGCCTCCCCCGCAGACTCAGGGGAGTCTGGACCCTCACATTCCCTCTCGCTGTCTCTCACCGTGGTCCTCCCAGCACTGGGCATATGGCTTGGTCGTCAGCAAAGGTTGGCAGGTAGCTTGACAGATGCTTTCTTGGTTCATCAAACTAACTCTAGTTTGAACTAAATGTGGTTCTTGCAGACCTGTGGATGGGATGGGTCTCAGCCACCGTTAATCAGTGACAATGGCATGCAGAGTGCCCCTGGGGGCTCTTGTCTCTGCGTGGCTGCTAGAGCTGGTCTCCCCAAAGGGACACATGGACCTGGGGACTTACCAGGAGGAGTCCCAGGTGCCTCACCTGGTTTCATGGATCACACCATCATCTCCATTTCAATAAGGCCAGCCCTGCTGTAGATGCCTGTCCTGAGACCCCTCTCCTGCCATTCCTGGGCCAGACTCCCTGAAGATCCACAGCCCGATCTCACGAGAATGAGATGAGCGCAGACAAGGAGCCACGCAGGGCAAGGCCCCTTCATGATTCTCACCTCAGACCCAGGGAATTCCGGATCTGAGTGAGGGCCACACTGCTGACGTCCATCCGCTGGCTTCCCACAAGGGAAACAGGAGACTGCCAGTGGAGTCAGGAGGCATGAGACAAAGAGCTCATGTTCACTCTGAAGTTCTGAGTTGGCAAAGCACTTTATGTTCTTTTATCTAATTTTCACATAAGTTCTGCAGAGAAGTATTACTCTCATTTCACAGCTGAGGAAGCCCAGACAAGGTAGATGCCTTGGCCAAGAACTTGCAGCTGGTTCACAGAAGAGCCAGGGCTTGGAAAGGACCTCGCTGGTCCTGGGGATGGAGGTCACCAGGCTGGGCTACCTGCTGCCTCCGAGTCCACCCTTGGGGTGTGCCCTTTGTGTGAAGGTGTGAGGGAGGGGCACAGGATTTGGGATGCAGCAGAGAGGGTGGCAGCATCTTGAAGTCAGGAGTCAGGGAGGATGAGTTCAAATCCTGGGGTGCCCTGTGAGCCAGTTTTTCAACTGGGGGTTTAATTTCCTGCCTAGCATCCCCTCACCTGGGCCCTGTGGGTTTAGATGAACCAGTGCATGTCCGTGCCAAGGACAGAGGCTGTCGTCAGTGAATGGTGAGCCCTCCATGTTGTTGCTGGTCCTGGGATGTGGGGGGAGGTCTGGTTTCCCAGTGGTTCCCCACATGGTACAGCCCTGTCCCTACAGCATCTGGCTGCGGCTTGACCCAGGGCGCGGCTTTGGAAAGGATGTTGTGCTTCCAGGTTTGGGAGCCTGCTCCATCAGTTTCAGTCACAGGGTCTTACTGAAGGGGCCCGGAGGATGGGAGGAATAAGGGGCCTGGGTACCACCAGCCGCAGGGGACAGGATCTTGCTCTGTTGCTTCTCTCTAGCCCTCTCCTGGGGCCGCCCGCTTCAGCGCTCACTGCTCCCTGTGCCTCCTCTGCCTCTTGTCTGTGTGCACCAGCATGGTTAGCTGGCTCGGTTCTAACTGGCCGTGCATCCAGCCCTGAACCAGCTGTAGGGCTGACATGGATGCTCAGGCCTGCCGTGGATTAGGCTACCGGGCCACGCTGGCTTGACCAAGCTGGCACACAGATCCGGTTCTGTGAGGAGCTGCCCACCCTACTGTGTGCCTAGAGGACCCCACAGCAACCCATTTCAGAGACCGAAGCGGACAGTGGCCTCCTTCATCGTGATGCCCTCCCCGTGGCCTGAGTCCCTGAGGAAGGAGCCGCGTTTCCCTGTCTGGCTGCTTCCGCCAGTCATGGCTGAAGACCTCTGAGGCTCTCTGCAGGGACCAGCTAGAGGGACTTTTCACAAGTGCCAACAGGAGTGAATGTGCTTCTGTTTTATAAGCTCTGTTCTTTTTTTGAAAATGGAGCTTCTTAAAACCATCCCCTTTAGGGAAAGTGGCCTTCATTCTTCTACCCTTATGTTTGGTGATAACATTAAAAGGCAAAATTGTGTACACTGTACCTAGGCAGTTATAATTAGAATAATTGTCCCGTGTTTGAGGTGCTCCTCTTTCGGGGAAGCTCAGAGCAATCTTTGAGCATTATCCAGTTAGTTCTGGACATAGGCGGTGAGAGAGGTGGGGATGGGCCTGTCACATGCAGTTTACGACGACGGAGCTGTGGCACCGGGAGGTCAAGTGACTTGCGTAAGGTCCCATGGTGTCAGGACCTGGATCCCGCTCAGTGCGCAGTGGATTGGTGTCTGCACAAAAAGCCTTTACTCTGCAGCTGCAGCCCCAAACGACAGGTAAAAAGGCCCAGTTTTCATACAAGTGGCAGAAATTTCCCATCAAGCCCCCAAGTCATAGCACTCCCTTCCCCAGTCCCCCGAAGCTAGAGGTAATCTCCTCCCCATCCTCCAAGTAGCTGTTGAACCTCCCTTCCACCTGGCCCAGCCTCCTGCAAGAGGCTTTCTGAAGGCAGTGAAGTGACTGAATGAAAGTGCTTGTAGATAAGAAGGCATGGTGATCGAGAGGTTACCAAGCCGGGTAAATCTTACAGGTTACAGAGCAAATTAGCTATGAAGAATAACCTCCTTAAAAACACAGTCGACAGAGGCATAATCATTTGATTAGCTGTCTTATAGTGACGTTTTATGAGCTAGCCTCAGATGAATTACAAATGTCCCAACCCCCTGTGGAGGTAAGCAGTGGGAACCCCAGTCTCACACTGGTGATTAGGCTTCAACAGTTCATCACAGTCACTGAAACTCAAGTCCAGCTTACCTTTCCTTAAGGGGGCATGCAGAAGAAAGTATGAAAAAAGTCTAATGAGGACAGTTTTGTTGTTCAGTTGTTCAGTCGTGTTGGACTCTTTGTGACCCCATGGACTAAAGCGCGCCAGGCTTCCCTATCCTTCACTATCTCCTGGAGTTTGCTCAGACACATGTCCATTGAGTTGGTGATGCCATCCAGCCATCTCATCCTGTGTTGCCCCCTTTTCCTTCTGCCCTCGCTCTTTCCCAGCATCAGGGTCTTTTCCAGTGAAGCCAGCTCTTTCCATCAGGTGGCAAGTTTAGCAGATGGTGAAACCCAAATGACAGGTGTCTCCTCACTGGTGTCTGAAGACCACAGCTGAGCCCCAGGATAGTGCCCATGGGACCCCAGGACCCTGTCCTGAGAACTGAAAGGGAAGGGTCCCCTCCAGAGCTTGAGTCCTGGCTGGAGGCCCAGAGTCCGAGGGATAGCGTGAGGGATTGGTACCTGTTAACATGATTAGAGTGTTGTTCCCTCACAGCCTCCAAAGACCGTTCTTCTCCCATGGTTGGGCTGCTGGTTGGGGTTTCGGGGATACGAGCCCCAGGCCTGTGCCAGCACAGGGAGAGAGAGCTTCCAGGAGGGCTATCAGGGCCCTGCTGCTCAGGGTGGCCTCTGGGAAGTCGCTGGATGACTCATGGGAGCCCCAGGTATCCAGTGATGCTATGGTAGAGAATCTTTCTCTTACACACACACACACACACACACACACACACATGTCCTCCCGCAGTTGAGGTCACACTGCTTGGCTTATGCGTTTTATGGACCCTCCAGCAACATCATGAGGCTGACATAGATTGTCTTTCACAGGCTCCATTACCCCATTATCAGCAGCTCCTCGTCAATCTCTCCATCTTGAAGAGGGGCTCAGCCCCGCCTCTGGCAGGGCCTAGGACGTGGCCAGCGCTGTTTCCCCAGGAGGAGGCCTTCAGTGCCTGGTGGAGCCCCAGGAGCCAGGAGCTTCGGGAAGGGAAGTGGAGCTATTTAAACAGCCCTCAAGGGCCGCCTTCCTATCATGGAGAAATAGGTGGCCAGCTCCTCCCTCCCGCCCTGTGATTATACAATAGATTTAAAGTCTCTGATATCCACAAATCTACATCAAAATATATTCTCTAGCCGTGGGGAACGTCTCAGAATTGTTAACCTTCTCCCCAGGTATTAGAGGTAACACACTGTGAGATTAGATGTATATTTTCTTCAAGATACACCACCCATTGAGGGGTTCATATTTACATCTTTTGTTGATATTTTTTATAGATTAAAAGCGCCTCTTTGCTAGGTGATAATTCTGCTAAGTACTGTAATTTGCTGCCATTAATATTTGTCTGAGTCCTAGTTTGCAAAATATATTTGAAACCACATTGGAAAGTCACATAATTGCTTCTTTGCGAGCTGGGGAAATGAGTAGTTTCTTTACCCAGCCTTTATCCTGTTAACCTTGGAGGGGAGGGGTATTCACTGGAGTTCTGGGAAGGGCTGAGCACCACTGGCCGTGGAATTCCAGCACGGATGGCGGCAAGGATGTGGCCTGGCTGGACCCAGCTCCCTGTGGTTTGGGCTTTGCTGTGTGCTGCAGGGCTGCCTCTGTATTCTCTCTGGACCGTGGTGGGAGATACATTCCATTGAGAAAGCACTACCTCTGCCTGGGCCCTAGGCCTGGGGGGATGCTGAGAGCTGACTACCCCATGGGACCCAAGGACTCTTCCTGAGCCACTCTCAGCGCTTTATCTGGAGAATGGGGGCATCGCTCTCCTGACCTGACTCTCCCCAGGAACTGTGCAAAGGGCTCCTGCCCAGGGATCAAGTAGCAGTGTGCCCACCACATAGTGGATACTCAACAAATATTTTAGGGACATGTGAATGACAGAGCTGGTAGTCTCCTGGAAACTGGGGCTTAGCAGGTTGAGTGGGACAGGCAGCACAGGGCTGGGTGAGCGGTGCCAGACCAGAGCGGGGACTCTCCTGTGTCAGTACCAGGGACAGGGAACCCCAAGGCTCGGGACAGGGGAGGGGGGCTGTCCAGACCTTGCCTTTCAGGGGCTCTCTTCTGTGCTCCCTACATCCCATGTGCCCTCTTTCTAAGCCTCCTGCATGGGAATGGAGGCAGCATGGGCCCTCGATGAACAGGTGGGCATTATGTCTGGGTGTTGGTTGCAGGCTTGGCCATTGGTCACAGCCTCCTCGTTAGAGGCAACTGCCTGCCCAAGGCTGCTTCACATGGGCTGGGCTTCCGTGAGTTGCTAGGTTCCAGGCCAGGTTCCTCGGGCCTGGCCTTGCACCCCAGGGCAGTGACCAACTAGGGTATTTCTAACCAGAAAGGCAGGTTACCTTCTGTTGAGATGTAATCCTTCCTTTCTCTCATCTCCAACAGCTGCTCCCACGTGGGAGCAAGGGCCCTGTGGAGCACGACTAAGCCCTGGTCCCTGGGGGCAGCTGGCGGGAGCCTCATGGCCAGGCTCAGTTTACTCTCATGTGGAATGGGGATAAAGAGGCTCTGACCTCGACAGGGGTTCGCTGTAAAAGGAGTGAAGAGGTGGAGGGCGCTTGCAAGGGTGCTTTGCTCTAGCAGCACATGGTAAAGCTTATGGAATGTCTTTCCATGCGTGTGTGCATGTATGCAAGCAAGGATGTGTGTATCTGCATGTGTAGGTTGTGTTACATAAGCCTGTTTGAATGGGTTTGTATGTGCTAGCTGCGTGCATGCTGATGGGTGAGTGTGTGCACCTGGGTGTGTGAGCTGCATGCATGCTGATGGGTGAGAGTGTGCACCTGTGTGTGTGAGCTGCGTGCACGCTGATGGGTGAGGGTGCACCTGTGTGTGTGAGCTGCATGCACGCTGATGGGTGAGGGTGTGCACCTCTGTGTGTGAACTACATGCACGCTAATGGGTGAGGGTGTGCACCTGTGTGTGCGAGCTGCGTGCATGCTGATGGGTGAGGGTGTGCACCTGTGTGTGCGAGTTGCGTGCACTCTGATGGGTGAGGGTGTGCACCTGTGTGTGCACCTGTGTGTGTGAGCTGCGTGCACTGATGGGTGTGTGCACCTGTGTGTGTGAGCTGCGTGCACGCTAATGGGTGAGTGTATGCACCTGTGTGTGTGAGCTGCGTGCACTGATGGGTGAGTGTGTGCACCTGTGTGTGTGAGCTGCATGCACGCTAGTGGGTGAGTGTGTGCACTTGTGTGTGTGAGCTGCATGTACGCTAATGGGTGAGTGTGTGCACCTGTGTGTGTGAGCTGCATGCACACTGATGGGTGAGTGTGTGCACCTCTGTGTGCAAGCTGCGTGCACTGATGGGTGAGTGTGCATCTGTGTGTGGAAGCTGCGTGCACACTGATGGGTGAGTGTGTGCACCTGTGTGTGCGAGCTGCGTGCACTCTGATGGGTGAGGGTGTGCACCTGTGTGTGCGAGCTGCGTGCACTCTGATGGGTGAGGGTGTGCACGTGTGTGTGCACCTGTGTGTGTGAGCTGCGTGCATGCTGATGGGTGAGGGTGTGCACCTGTGTGTTCGAGCTATGTGCACGCTGATGGGTGAGGGTGTGCACCTGTGTGTGCACCTGTCTGTATGCGAGCTGCGTGCATGCTGATGGGTGAGTATTCGCACTTGTGTGTGCGAGCTGCGTGCACTGATGGGTGAGTGTGTGCACCTGTGTGTGTGAGCTGTGTGCACACTGATGGGTGAGTGTGTGCACCTGTGTGTGCAAGCTGCATGCACTGATGGGTGAGTGTATGCACCTGTGTGTGCAAGCTGCATGCACTGATGGGTGAGTTGTGCACCTGTGTGTGCGAGCTGTGTGCACTGATGGCTGAGGGTGTGCACCTGTGTGTGTGAGCTGTGTGCACTGATGGGTGAGTGTGTGCACACATGTGAGTGCTGCTCTGTTTGCAGAAGGGTCGCCTGTGTGCCCCTGTGTTCTCGTCCAGGTCTCCTCACTCCCCAGGGTGCACAGCAAAGGACCTTATCTTCCTCTCTCTGCTCTCTGCTCCTGCATCTTGTCAGTCTCCTGCCTCCCCCTTCACACCACCCTGTCCTCAGCTCAGTGACAAGCCCATCTGTGTCCAGCCCTCCCAGCCTCTCCAGCCCTGGCCGAGGCCACCCTCCAGCCACCCCTCACTACTGCTCGCACCCCTGTAATTACGTTCAGGCCTTTCCACCTGCCGCTGTCTCTCTCTCAGCTTGGTTGACTCTTGTACAATGGTCCTAACTGGATGTCGCCTCCTCCTGACCCTCCGACTCTCCCAGCCCAGCCCCTCCTCCCGCCCCGCGGTCCCCTCCTCGCTGCCTGCTCACCATGTGTCTGCCGGTCAGCAGGGGCCCACACTGCTCACTCCCACTAGCTCCTCAACACCGGCCCTGGGCTGAGCCCATCGTGGTCCCTGCCATGGTCCTGTCCTCTGTGACCGCCACCTCCATTCCGTTGCCCAGGCCGGATGGGCTCTGTGGGCTGCACCAGACTGATCAACAGGGGCTTTTCATGCCCCAGCATGGAGGGGTGGGGATCTGGAAGCGAGGGGAGTGAGTGAGCAGATTCAATTCACCAACTAGTTCTGGCCCGCAGGACTGCCTCACTCAGGTCTGGTTGAAGGGGGGTGGATGGCACGAGGGAGGCCTGCCCAGCCTAGGCCGATCATGGGCACAGCCTAGCTGGGCATCCGGCAGGGCCAGGCCCCTCCGAGTGGACAGCACAATGGCCTGCTAAGATGCTCCCCGGTGCCCCATCCAGCCTGCCACAGTGCTTCCTGCAGAAGCAAACTCCAGGAAAGGATCTGAGTGCACGCGGTTTATTTGGGAGGAAGCATGGGAGGAAGTGGGCAGTGTGGCGGGGCGGGGGAGCAGCAGCCAGGGTGTCTGAGGTCGGGCCCTCTGCGGGCATCCTCCTGCAGTCTGCTCCCCTTTGGGCTGAGGCTGCCTCTGTGGTGCTCCCCAGCCCCTCACTGTGGCCCAACCCATGCACCACCAGCACAATCCTTGGCCACTGAAAGTTCTCAGCTCAGGGGTGTCAACACTGGTGGGGGTAAGCCAGGGGCACCAGGAGCAGAGTGTGAAGGGGTATGGGTGGCAGAGTGTCTGTGACCAAGAAATACCCCTGGCAACACATGTGCTTAGTAAAACTATTTATTATTATTTCAAATTGAAAGGGCTCTGGAAACTCAAGTCTGACTGCTGTTTTTTCCACAGAGGAAAACTGAGGTTGCAATAAGAGGTGTTACTCAGGGTCACACACAGGCTAGTCCTGCACGCTTGCTGCTGCCCTCCCAGGGTGGCAGGAGTTTGTGGAACACTCCCTGCCCTGGTCACTCTGCATATCTTATCCTGTCCAATTCTCATGACACTCTATGAAACAGGAATTACAGGTCCCATTTCACAGATGAGAAAATGGAGGCACAGGAAGGGCAAATGAATGGCCAAAATCACGTGTGCCAGTGAGTGGAAGGTTAGAGCCCCAAATGCAGGCTTTGGACTCCAGTACATAAGGCCTTTAGTGAGCACCAGGAGGCACGCTCTGTGCAAACAGGTCATTTCAGAGACAAAGACATTTGTTGAGGGGAACAAACATTTTGGCCCAAACCAAGTAGCAAAGCTGTTGGGGACGTAAAGGTCATGAATTGACACGACTTCTAGGTGTGGCTCGGCTGGTAAAGAACGCGGGAGACCTGGGTTCAATCCCTGTGTTGGGAAGATCCCCTGGAGAAGGGAAAAGCTATCCATTCCAGTATTCTGGCCTAGAGAATTCCATGGGGTCGCAGAGAGTATGACATGACTGAGCGACTTTCACTTTCACTTTCACCAGGGACTCTGAGGCTCAGAGAAAAGCTCAATGAAGGGGTAGGGGTGGGTCACAGGCTCCAGAGGATGGGAACCAGCCTTAGAGGGAGGTTGAAGGAAGCCGCAGGGACTGAGAGTGGGGCGAGGTGCTGGGCCCGCCTGCTGTCTGCTGGCCTGTATGCCTCTCTTAGGGTCGCACGCTGGGGGGATAACCCACAACCTCTCAGCCTGGAGGAAGGCATGTTTGGGCACAGATTTGCTCAGTGGCTTCTGGAGGGGAGAAACAGTCACCTTTCCTTACTTCTTCCAAGTCAGACAGACTCTCCGGACTCCAGCTGGGCCACCGTGTGGACATGACCATGGCCCCTTCTCTTGTCCCAGGCCAGGAACAAGGTCAGCACTGGAAGGTGCTGGGAAACCAGGGAAAGCCATGGGCCCCGTGGGGTTGGCCTTGTTCCTGAGGCCACTTGGCTAAATGGTGCCCCTTTCTCAGGTTAGGGGAAGTCAGGCCTCTCTCTCCTGGGGCAGGCTGTGCACATGTCTGCATTCGGGGCTCCCAGAGCTGCGTCTCCCCTCTCTGTGCTCTCTGGGGGCCTCAACTCACCCCCTTCAGCGGGTCTGAAACTCCCAAGCTGGAGGGTTTGGGGCAGTGATGGACTTCAGATGCCCAGAGTTGCTTTGTCTTTGGGAGAAGGGAAAAAAGATGACCCTGAGTAGCCCCAACAGAACCCCTGAGACCCCAAAAACAAATACAACAAAAATTCACTGTGTCGGTTATGTTCTTCTTTTTAATTGTTCACTCTGATACATGACTTTCTCATTCATCTTGGGAGGGGGCCTCAGGCCCAAAGAAAAGTATTTCTAACAGAACCATTCAAGTTGGGGGGTGGGGGTAGCCTGGGATCCTCTCCGAGGCCCAAGGAAATGTATTTCTAACAGAACCATTCAAGTTGGGGAGTGGGGGCAGCCTGGGACCCTCTCCACGGCAGTGGCTTCCAGGGTCACAACTGGGTACTTAGGAATTTTAAATCCAGGCCCAAATGGAAGTCAGGGTGGCCAGCATGCCTCCATCCGTGGGTCTAACTCATGGGAGGACGGGCGGCACCCCCTGCCCTCGAGGGGCCTGTGCTAAGCTAGATGGCAAGTAAGTTGACCGGAGGGGAGGCGTCAGAGCCCCGCAGAGGCAGAGCACCACCCCCAGGGGGCAGTCTTGGCCTGCAGGGGGGCAGGACCGCAGGGCCAGGAACCTCTGGGGGCTGACCCAGATGTTGCTCAGTACAGCTGCAAGCTCCTCACCCCTGTCATGTCTAAGCTTGGCTCTGCCCCCTTTGCCCTTCAGTCCCTTGTCTGCAACAGGGAGCTTATCCTGTTTGTCCTGCTTACTGATGCTGGGTCCCCGACATGGACACCTTAGAATTTCCAAACACTTCTGTCCACCCTCTGCTGTTGGATGTCTGAGCAGCCTGAACTGACTGGCTTGTCACCATCTGCCTATTACTTGGCTCCTGCAGCCCAACCTTCATCTTGGGATTCCACCTTGTGCCAATCTTGATATGCACAAATCCAGGAGGCTTCCCTGCTCTGATGCTGGTTGACAACATGCAGTATGTAGGTATTTGAAATTTGTGCCTTTCTTGGCCTCTGCCACCCACAGTAAAGTTTTTGCATTTCTTTCTGCCTAGTGGCTCTTGGGTGGCTCCTGTCTGCTCCTCTAAATGCTGAGTTTTTCCAGGTTTATTCCTTGTCTTTCTTCTGCACTCCTCTTCCTCCCTGGGTGATTCTAACTACTCCCATGGCTTGAAAGCTTACCTTGTCAATTAACTAGTGCTGTATCACAAACAAAATTAACCCAGCATCAGACAGAAGAGAGCATGTGTTTTTCTCAGTGAAGCCTCTGTGGTTAGCTGGAGGAGTTCTGCCTCATTCTGGACAACACAGGCATGATCTTCTCATGGCAAAGTCCAAAGCACAAGCCAGCAAGACCACCTGCACACACATGCCTCAAGTTTCTGCTTCCATTGTACCTGTTACTGCTTAACTGGTGGGCTGTGGGGGGACCCCAAGGTCAGGGGGCCAGGAAGTGTGCCTGACTCATAGTGAGCTGTGGCAAGAATGTGGATAGATGATTCTATCATGGGACAGCGAGGAACTGGGACCAATAATTTAATCTAGCCCAGCACACTGGTGCTGACAACTCCCACAGATGTCTGCAGGCTATCTTCTGTTCTGAGATTTAGGCTCACATTCCACACCCTCTGGATGTCACTGCTTGACTCTCCAGAAGGCTAGAGATGATTATTACTCAGAGCATCTAGACCCTCTCTTTAAGACTCAGTTTCCCTGTCTGTAAAATGGGCAGGTTCATTCAGATGATCTGCAAGTTCTGAGAGTAGGTCTGGGGCTTGAGGTCTCACATCATCTTTGACTTTTTAAAGGATTTGCTTTTCCTCCGGATTTAGGTGATGGAGAGGAACATGGATGTGTAGCCAGCTTGAAGGGATGCTAGAACCTTCTGTCGACCCCTTCCAGCCTGTGTGATCAAGGCTCTCATTGAGCTCTCTTGGACCCTGGAAGTCAGCTGGGTCATGAAGGACAAGTGGATGTGGACCCGCTGGGCTGTGGGCAGACTGATGGACCCTCACAGTGACTGATAACTGATGCCCAGACCCAGGCTTTGAATCCAGAGAGGCAAGACCCATGTGTGGCTCTCTAGTCCTACTGCTCTCATGAGGGAGAATTCTGCACCATTCTCATGGAGACAGGTGCACCTCAGGAATCTCACATCTCAGGCAGGCTGCCCTCCGGCCTGAAACAACCTTCCTCGAGCCCTGTGCACCCCAAACAAAAGCTGCATCTGACTCCTCAGCCTTTGTGCACATCTGCATTATTAGCAATGCTAATACCATTCTGCAATGATAAATAATTAAACAATTATGGTCATGAATCAATAAGTTTAGCACATTTTTTCATCAGTAAATTGTACTGTATAAACAAGAAATATAAATTACCAAGTCTAATTTCCCCCTAAAATTATAAGCATTTTATATCTAATAATTAAAAAAGTATTAGAATTCAATGTAAGATAGTTAGAACTTTAAAGAATTTTCAGTTTCCACCAAACACCATTAAATTGTCGTGTTTTATGTCTCTGAATCTGATTAACATTTTGAGATCTGGCCTCAGAAATCTTTCTTTGTCAGCTCCCAGAGAAGCCCTGTATGTTTCCATTTCTCTCCGTCATCACAGACGGTGAATCCACTGGGCTCCAGCTTCCAAGGGTCTGAATGCACGGGGCCAGCTGGAGAGCTGGGATGTATGGGATCTTGACTGAAAGAATCCATGACTCATAGGCTCAATCCAGCCTTTAGTTCTCTTTCTGACCTATTAGGAGTTGTTCTATTTTTATGTTTTGCTTTTAAGTTTCAATTTCTAGATTAAAAGAAAAAATTAGAAGATGTAACAAGACTGGATTCATAGTTTCAGTGCCTCAGTACATGGAGCATTTACTGCCCCGTTTCCCACAGTCCCCACCGCTCCCAACAGCCTCTCAGGCCCTGAGTTGAGGGCAGCAGCAGTCGTCTTGAAGGTCGCATGATCTTTCTTGTCTCTGGCCCCATTTCGCATCTGTGTCATCTGCTTGACCCCATAAGCACCTGGGTTTCCCCCCACCCCAGTTTAATGGTTGGAATTTACTGTGCTCTGTATTGTAAGCATATAAAGTAAAGGTTCCCAAGGCCCAAATCCCAGGACAGTTTACAAGTGGGAGAATCGTGTACTAGTGGGAAATGTTAAACCAAGGTGACACCAGGCAGGTTTTCTCTCACTTGCCTCCGGTCAATGGTTTTGCTCCGTGCTCCCACCTCCAGCCTGAGCAGACTGCCCCTGTGTCCCCGAGTGCTCCTGCTGCCTCTGGGGCACCAAGCCCCCTGCTCCACCTCCTTTGAGGTTCTGTCCTTACTTCATCCCTCCCCCAGGCTCCCAAAGCAGCAGCCAGTCCCCCAAATTCTCTTTCTTTTGTTTCACCTGTCCATTACCAAAAGATGAAACTCAACCCCAAAAACCATCCAGAAACAGTTTTCCGCCTCCACCCCACCACCAGTCTGAGCCTCCCTGAACCCGCTGTTGGGAGAAAGCTCACTGATCACATTACCAAGAGCCGACCCATTCTGGCTCCTGCAATCCTTTCCACCCAGCAGTGGCTCCGGCATCCACCCAGCTGCCCAGTCAGACCCCAGGACTCATCCTCACCGCCTGCCCTCCCTCAGCCGCACGCAGCCTCTCACCACGTCCTCTGGCTCTGCTTCCTCAGTCCTGCAGATTCCAACTCCCCTGCCAGCCCCTTCTTTCCTTCCCAGCGGTGGCCGCAGCTTTCAACTGGACATTCTGCCTCCAGCCCCTTCACTTCTTTGAAAGCATTGTCCACACAGCTGAAGAACAAGGTTTCTAAACTGCAAATCTGATTAGCTCCACAGCCACCCCTCCCCAGCTTAAAATATTTAATGACCCTACTGCCTTTGGATAACTTGGTGTTTGCGTTCAGATGCATTTGGGAACAAGGGTGATAAATGCCTCTGTGTAGGGAGGGGTGATTCTCAGGCTAAAACTTTTGTGGGTGCAAAGGGGAGGCAGGCAGGCAGTGCAAGTCAGGCAGGCCTTGTGCTGGCACTTTGCTCCTGCTGGTCCCTCTCTTCCTGCTCCTCCTCGCCTTCCATGGCCTAGTTCTTCATCTCCTTGGAGGAGCCTCCCCTCCCCATGCCCAAATGTCTTGTGGCTCCCTCCATCCCCCGTGACGTGGGGACGGGTCCCGGTCACTCCCCTGTGCCTGCAGAGCTCTGTGTCATGGTCAGCGGTGGGGGGCTCTGGGGAGACTCAGGCACCACCTGCCTCCTGGACTCTGGCTCCGCAGCCCCGTAGAGAAGGCAGCACCCAGGTGTAGGTGACCAAGACTCCAGCCTCAGAAGTGACAAACAGACCAAATCCCGAGGAGAGCAGGCCAGGGTGTGAGTTCTGCTTCCCTCCCGTGGGAGATGCCGACTGTTTTGAGGGCTCACAGATGTGGTCCCCAAGACCAGACCTTGAAGGCAGGGATGTTCCGGTACTGTCACTTCCCAGAGAAAGCAAGGCTTCCTCGGCTTTTCCTGGTCCTCTGTGCAACTCCAGCTCTGGAGTCTGAGGCTTGAGGACGAAACTCTGTCACTCACCTGAGTCCTTTGGGACTTTGGGGATCTGGATGCTTGTGTGTCATCTTCCAGATGGAAGTTCCAGGGTTGGACTGCGGCTGGGCACATGCAAGGCTCAAGAGGGCCCTTATGATTGAGAAACGAGGGAAGGGGTGATGTAAACAGACATGTTCCGCTTTACCACTGTCCAGAGTCCAGGCAGGAGGCTCTGTGCTGTGAGGCGAGGCTGCCAAGACGCCCTCGGGGCCACTTCTAAGACCCCAAGGAGTCTGGACTCAGGAATCAAAGTTCCCAGGGCTGCGATTGCAGGGTATCACTTATTAGTTGAAGGATACACCTTTTGATGGACTAAGGACACCTAAAGAGGACAGCAGCCATTAGTTAAGGAAACAAGCCATCTCACTGAAACGTTTGTCAGCGCCAGAAAAAATTGGGCAACTGATGGCCTCTCAAAAGAGCTTGCCGGGGGCATGGGCCCTTGCCAAATATTAACCTTCGGGCAGGGGCCCAGAATCGGGAGAGCCTGGATGTAGGGAGGGTCTCATCCTGGTTTACCTTGGGATGCAGAGCCCNAAAAAATTGGGCAACTGATGGCCTCTCAAAAGAGCTTGCCGGGGGCATGGGCCCTTGCCAAATATTAACCTTCGGGCAGGGGCCCAGAATCGGGAGAGCCTGGATGTAGGGAGGGTCTCATCCTGGTTTACCTTGGGATGCAGAGCCCAAGGCCGTGGTCCAAGTGCCCAGAGAGCTTACTGGGAACATGATGCAGTGAGTGGGGATGGGGAGGGTGGTAGAGCCGGTACAGGATACTACATGGAGTATGCCACTGGTGCTTGATCCCAAGAGACTTTCTGAAGAGCTGACTGACATGCAACTCTCAACTGTCCACCTGGGGAGACAAAATGGGGACATGGTTACCTGTCGACACTGATCCCCATCCATCAGCATGACGTCCACATACTCAGGTTGTCCAAGCGTGTCCTGCTCAGGTTCAGCAGGTAGTGAGAGGTTTGCCATGGGGGCTGGGGAGAGTGTTACATGGCACCTGGCCCACGAGAGGGGTCCCATGCACAGATGCAGAGATGCGAGGATGCAAGGGGATGATCTGGGCATGGCAAGAAGCAGAAGCCAGCTGTCTCAGAGGACGCAGGTATCACAGCGCTTTTAGTTCCCATGGGCCCTCCCAGGTAGAAAGGGGTCTCAGCTGTTCTCTTTTGTGTTCAGACCCCTCCAACATGGAAGCTGATGCCAGAAATCGGAGGCATCCTTTGAAGACAGGCAGGACGGGCCACGACAACCCTCCTGGGTTTGCCTCCGCAGCCCGGCCAGCTCTTGCACCTCGCTGCTTCCCGCCTCTGTCTGTGGGTGGAAGCATCGGGGCCGCCGGTGCCAGTGCCAGGATGTGGGGCCTCCAGATTTTGTTTCGCTCGGTGGCTCTTAGCAACATGTTTCTTGCATTCTGCTCATTCTGTTTCACATTTCACACTTCCGCAGGCTGAGAGATCCATCCATCTAGTGCAAACGCTTCTGACAGGGTTGGGGCGGAGGAGACCCCTGCTGGGCCGAACGAGGGGAGGGCATGAGGGACACTGGTCAGGACGGCTCCTCATTGACATGTCCTTGCCCCCACCCCCACCCCCTTTCCGCTGTTCCTTCTTGGCCTTGTGAGTCCCTCTGGGAGGGACTGCTGCTGCCCTGCTTGCTCCCCCACTTCCAGCCTTCATTCCAGCCCCTTGGAGCACCTGGGGGGCTGGGCTGGACCCCATACCTCCTGAATCACCCCCACATCTCCAAACAGGCCCACCCTTTTACTCTGCAGGACCAATTTTGAAAGTTTTCTTTTCTATCTTCTCACATTCTCTAGTCAAGTAGGAAAAAACTCTTGTAATTTCCTCTCTATATATGTAGATTTATATTTATTTATAATTAATTTTTTTGCACAGAATTTCCTTTACTTTTCCTCTCTTTGGCAACACTAAGTCAATCTGAACCTCTAGCTTGCTGTGTTCATATCCTTGTCTTTATTTATCTATCTGAATTTAAAATTTTAAATCTACAATAACATTCAGAATTAGCTCGCAAAACTGGATCACACAAAGCCAGCAGGTTTAAAAATATTTCAAAGATGTTGCTTTCATGCTTCAAATCCTTGAAAAGCCAAATACATTCACTTCTGAAACTAAGTCTTGGGTTTTGCTGAAAAAAAAATAAGAAAAGTGTTTAATAGCACATATGGCATAATTTTATTTGACATCTGTTTTGTAACAAACAATATTTAGCTCACTTATTTGCTGAATGATACAGTACACAGTGCAAACAAAAAGTCCAATGAACAGTTTTTACAGAGTTTGTAATATATCAATATTTATTGCAAAAGAATGCAAAACTTAAACATTTAAGTGTGTTATTGATTGTAATATGCAAAACATTGATTACTGTATGTTGCCATTGCAAAAAAAAAAAAAGTGCACTAAATGCCTTCTGGGGTATGAAAATGAGGTACATTTCGGTGAGAGGAGCTCCCCCACTCCCCTTGGTGACATTTAGTCTTAGACCTGCTTCCCTCTTGTTTGTGTCATCCTATCGAAGACAGCTGTCAATATATTTAGGATGCTTTAGCTCATAACAGCAAAAATGGTGAGACTATTGGCTTAATTGCAAGGAGTGATTGATTTTCATGGAAACAACATTTAAAAACGCAGAATGCACTTTCTGTTGGCAGTGCTAGTAGAATGTTCTAATGAACTGAAGCCTCACACAGAAATGCACGGTACTCACTGCAAGGATTAGCAAAGGACAACAATGGCTGATGCATTTTTTTTTTTTTTAACTTTAAAGTTGAAATAAATTATTTGTTTACATAATTGAACAATAAGATCCAATGCTGAAATGGAATCGGTTGTCACCTAATGCTGAAAGCAAACACCAAAACTCTGGTCAGTGAAGCAGTGAACAGGATGCTGGTGTTGCTTTTATTATAATCGTTATTACTGGGAAAATAATATTGGAAAATGTTTAAGCAGACAATTGTTCAAGTTGCAGGCAGGAAGGAATAAGGACGCCCTGTCTTGTTTAGATTCTGGGTGGGGGGGCTGCATTTTCCCTTGAATCCATCTCAGGAAAATAACCAAGGCAGTTGAGAGGAGTCTGCTCACCTAGGGTCCCATGTCAGGTCAGGGGGTAGTGTTGAGCTCAGTCAGGAGCCCCCAGAAAAAGGCCTGGAAGAGGGGAACACTGCCTGAGTGTGCCTCTGGAGTCAGGACCTCCCCGCCCCAGGACCAGAACTGTTGCAGATCTGATTATTCTACTGGCCTTTCAGACTTTCAAAAGAATAATCATAGAAGTGATGACACCATATGTAAAGTAGATAGCCAATGGGAATTTTCTGGGTAACACAGGGAACCCAAAGCCTCCGTGACAACCTAGAGGGGTGGGATGGGGAAGGAAGTTGAAGGGAGGTTTGAGAGAGAGGAGACCTATGTATACCTTTGACTGATTCATGTTGATGTATGGCAGAAATTGTAAAAAATGTAAAATTGTAAATGTTTATAAAAATTGTAAAATTATAAAGTAATTACCCTGCAATTAAAAATTAAATTAAAAACAAGTAATGACAAAAGCAACAGCTAACATTGGCTAAGCACCCTGCGCTCGGGACACCAGGTGGAGAGTCTAACATGCGTTCTGTAGGCATCCCTCCACATCAGCCCCTGAAGAGCTCTCCCCCGACTCAGGGGGCTCTGGGCATCTGTAAAAGCCATGCCTGTGGCTTCTGTTTTGCATCAGGTTCTCCCTAGTAGTTGCAGGCTAGTGTGTGCTGGCATTCTCCAGACTCTGAGTACTGGGGGTTGGCCAGGGCAGGAATGGGGAGACCTGTCTTCTGGTTGCTGGTGGCCAAGGTCTCCCATGAACCCAGATTTGTATACGGGCGGCAGTCAACTTAGCTGACCACATGGGGGAAAGGCAGAGGGAGCGTGTGGGGAGCTGAGAGGGGAGCAGGCCACTCCTGGTCTTAGGTGGCCGTGGGGGTGTGGTGAGCGCACCTTCCTCGGGCTCTCCTCCCGGCTGAGACCAGCTGCAGGCAGCGGGGGTGCTGCTGGCTCTCCAGGTCCCTTGGCTCTGCCCCAGTGGGCACCACCCCCTTCCTTTTAATTCCTCTCAGCCTCAGTGCCCGCATTTGTAACAGGAGGGTTAGATGAGGTAACCGGTGGAAGAGACTACGCAGGGCGTGCCGCAGAGGAAGCACGCAGAAAACACCAGGGTTTTGTTTTGCTTTACTTAGAAACAACAAACATTTATATCTCACAGTCTGGAGGCTGGAAATTCAAGACTAGGGTGCCCACATTGCAGGGTTCCTGTGAAAGCCCTCTTCTGGGCTGCAGACTGCCAGCATCCCAAGGTGTCCACCCGTGACGGAGGGAGACAGGGAGCTCTGGGAGGGCTCTCTTATAAGAGCACTAATCCCGATCATGAGGGCCCCACCCTCATGTCCTCATCACCTCCTAGAGGGCCCACCTCTTAACACGGCCATCCTGAGGATGAGGGAAAGCACCAGCTTTTGCTTGTGTGGTTCTTATCAATTGTTGGTGCTCTCCTTCACTGCTGAGGGGATTATGGTGGGAGGCCTTGGCCTTTATGTAGCCTCTCTCAGCCTCAGTTCATCACCTCTAAGAAGAGATAGCACTCCATAGGGTTGCTGAGATTAACCCCAGGTATCTGTCTGTTGTGTTTTGCACAATCCTGTCCAGAACAAGCACTGAAATGTGAGTCATAATAACAGTGCTATCTTCTGATGCTGACAGGCAGACCGGGGTCCACTTGGAAACAAAGAACCAGCTGCAGCTGGGAGAAGGCGTGTGCTGGGGGGCCCGCCCGTGCAGAGATGGCAAATGGAGGTGGAAAAGGCCAGCTCACCTTCTTCTGTGCGAGAAGGTTCTAGCAGATGTTGCGGCTGTAACAATTGAGATCAGTGACTTGGAGCTGAAGCCTGATTCACGGGGTGAAGGGGGAGCCCTCGGAACAGCAGCCCACCTACCCTCGTCCTCAGCAGCAATTAGGAACCATGACGGAAACAGAAAGCAGAGGCGAACAATGTATGTCACAAGGAAATAAGAACACTGCACAGCTAGAATAAATAATAATTTTTTTTTCTGGCTTTAATGAAACTCTATAGATATAAAAAGCTGGAGAAAGGGGATTTTTTTTTTTCACAGACCTTAATTATAGCAGGGTTGTTAGTAAATTTACTGAATTGCAAATGTAAAATATTCTGATGGCCTGAGTAAAACCACATATTTAAGCCTTCTAAATGAACATTTCTGTTTTTTGAGTAATTTGTACCATCTGTGTCAAAATTCTGAGTCTAAAAAAAAAAGCAGTGGAACAAATGTTGGTTCCATAAAACAGTCCTAGTTCATTGTTGAAATTGTCACACATTAACATTGCAGGCCATCTGGGAAGACAAAAGCCTCTAACCAGATTGCGGAGATGATTTTATTGGTCTGGTATTAATCAGGATGTGGCATAATATTTAAGCAGAAAGGAGAGATGAGGTGAAGTGGAGCCCTCCATCCGCCCCAACTGTGCATGAGTTGTACCAAAGCCCTCTCACACTATGGCGTGGGGCATTTTTAAAACCGGTTTCATCAGCGGAAAATGTAAATAAAAGGCAAGGTAACATTTCCAGTTTGGAAGCACGCACACAAAGCGCAGAAACTTCATGGACTGGGGCTGCTGGCTCACGGGGAGGGAAAATTCTTGTTGGACAGGCTTTTGCAGGACCACGCTGGAATTAAGCCACAGGGAAGCCTTTATCACAGTGCTAAGTCGCTTCAGTCATGTCCGACTCTGCGACCCTAGGGACTGTAGCCCTCCAAGCTCCTCTGTCCATGGGATTCTCCATGCAAGAATACTGGAGCGGGTTGCCCTGCCCTCTTCCAGGGTGTCTTCCCCACCCAGGGATCAAACCCGCATCTCTTATGTCCCCTGCATTGTCAGGCG